>OX403618.1:62178018-62550518 GCA_948107695.1 Meliscaeva auricollis
ATTTATTTTTTTTTTTTTTTTGTAGTATTTTATTTTTCAATAAAACGTTTTATTATTTAAAAATTTTATTTTTTGTGTAATGTGTTTTTTCTCTCAATAATGTATCATGCACTCAACAATCTACAGCATAAGCATAAAAGTAATCAAAAAGCATAGGGAAATATTATTATTTACTTATAAAAATTTATATACATATATTTTTTTAAATTTATCATTCCACAATATTGGTAAAAAAGAGTTTAAAAAAAAACACAGGTACATAAAAATATGTTTGATCTATTTAAGATTTGAGATAGTACTTTGACATGTGCTGCGGTTTTCGATTTAGCCCTCGGAAGGAACTTCTACAGGAAATATAACTTTTTGTTTTGTTTTCACTGCCTATGTGACCAACAAGGTCTCTTCAACGAACTGTCAAAGTGAAATCATAATCTACAATATTCAAGACGCATGCCGCAGACTAGTTGATAGGCATAGCCTCCAATAATAGACGACTGCTTTCAAATAATAAATTTTGCAGTAACTCGTAATACGGTGATAAGTAAGTGACACTAGTTTCCCGATAATCATGCACTTATCCACGTAGTACACGCATTCATCTTGGTATGCACACACTTCGCAAAATTAACGTCGACTTTGATCAATAATTACTTGTGATAATTTGTAAGTCATATATACGAAATCAAAAACAAAGTACAAGAAAGAGGAAACATTCACGATGATTGGACTAAGTGCTCCACGTTCCACTTCTTTATAGACTAAAAAGTCTCAGTCAAATAAAGCGAATAGATAACAACGCTCCAGTGTCGAAGACAAGGAAGATCTTGTGGAGCTAGCACGCGAGCGAACGTGACAATAAAAACCTGCTTATCTCTCTCAGGGAACCTCCATGCGTCGGAAGCTCATTAAGTAAGTAAGTTAAGTTCGTGGCTTTCTTCAAACAATCCAACAACGTACCGCTAAGTTTTTCAAGGCAACAGGTAGAGTAATTGACTGTCAAAAGCCTGGACACCAAAGACATAAAAGACTTAAACCAAATTCAAAACATCAGCAAGGACAGCATGACACACATCGTTAAACGTTGGGACTCGTAGCACAAAGTTGGCGCTTGCTTAAACCAGCATTTAAACAAAAACGTAAGTATAAGTCAACAGCCTTGGTTCGCCAATACTTTACAAATGGTTGCCGAACATTTCTTTAACTAATAAGAAATTAACCAACAAAACAAAACAAAATTAATCAACAAAACATATTCGAAAACAAAATGTGGACCTTCCAACAAGACTGCACTCCTACGAATTTGGCAAAAACCAACCAAACATGGCTGACAAAATTCGTTTCAAACTTAATTTCTAGGGATGAATCGCCATCTGGAAGCCCAAGTCTCACACCAAAAGAGTACACATGAGATTCGTTTTCGAAATAATGGCGTTTGAGCACCCAAATACTGAATGTTCGGAACCACCACTTCGCACGCCAGTGCAAGACTAATGTAACTTATATTTTTCGAAATGGTTAGGAATCACTTATAATTGTTTGTTTTCCCATGTAATATGGCAGCAAAAAAATATTTGAAATCTTGAGAAGATGCAATCAAGTAATTTCTACAAAATATAGATCATTTTGGACTTCTTAGCTCATTTCCAAACATAGGCTACAATTACTATAAGTCTTGCACCGGATGTGCGATATATTTGCTTAAAAGTATTTAATGAATGTAAAACTGTGTTAATTTTAAATTGCACAAAAGTTCTCATACATTGTCTTTGAATTCATTTAAGTTTTTAATGAATGATGTTTAATGAGATTTATTTAAAAATATCAATAAAAGTAACTTGATTTTTTTTTAATATATAATAAGTTTATAAGCAATTGACCAAATATTGTTCTTAACTGAACTTTGAAAGTACATCATTTTGGTTGATATTTTTAAATAAACTCCGCCATTTGGAGTTTTTCAATATACAAAAAAAAACGCATAACCTAACATCAGAGGCCACATAATTTTACGCTTTAAAATTTGCTCAAGTATTTTTTTAAAACATATCAATTTAAAGGACCAAAAAAAATTATAAAATTACGCAAATTTACGCCAAGGGTGAATCAGCAGATATAACAAAATCACGGCTCCTAGATTTATGCAGTTTGCATATTCTTCAACTGCAACATCCAGTATCTTCTTATCATCTATCTAAATAATTTTATTTGTTTATAAAAATTGTAAATATTTGAACGGCAATCGAAAAACAAAACCTAATTAGTAAAAATTGTTCACATGAAATAAAATTATGAAAAATATTTTTTTTTTTATGAAATCAAATTGAAAAATCTTCAATTTATTTGCTGAGAGGAGAAGAGGAATCATACTGAAAAGGAAATATTTGTTTTTTTTGTAATTTGTATGAGATTGTTCTCATAAAAAAAAGAAACCCTTTTTTTGATATGAGAACAAAGCAACATATTTATGTATGATTTTGTTTAGAAAAATAAGAATTTGATAAACAATATAAAACGATAATATTACTTAAATGAATTCAAAGTTTTTATTTAATTATATAACTTATGTTTTATGTATATTTAAATCAAAGGTAAGCGATGAGAAATTTAATGCTTTAAAGAAAATAGAGTACAATTGTTTCCCTATGCTTTTTGATTGAATAAATAAATTGATTAATAATATAGGCAAAAAGCTTTACAACATTCACTCTGAAAAATAAATTAATATTTTTTTTTGCGCGGATATGTGTGTTATAATAATAATTATTTTTTTATCACAGTTAATGGAATATATTTTTTGTATTATTGTTTGTCGAATAATTGACTCATACCTTTGCCTCTTCTAGTCTACCAAGTGCTTTTAATAAATTTCCTAAGTCACTGCGAACACAATACAAATCCTGAAAAGAAAAAAAATCAAAGTTAATATAAATATTTAAATTTTGTATCTTATCTAAGTTCCGAGTTCCGAGTATTCGAAGAATTTTTCAAGTGGGATTAAAATTCTTAGGGAACAACTTACAAGAAGGTTTCTACTACTTTTCGAAGATGTCTTTGTCAAAAAATATTAAGTATCAATTGAATGACAAACCGACAAAGACTCAGATTACTTCTGGAAGATATAACACATTGTAACCAGTACTTTTCCGACAAGTGGATGCAATATAAACTATAAATATAAATTTGTAAACGGATATTTCACTTGTCTGAGTGTCTGAAGAGCACTTGCCACGTTCTGTTATAGGCAATTGACCCTGGCAATAGCTAAGCTGTGCAGGAGGATATCCAAGAGTCGATTTTGCAGTCAAGCACAAGCTGCTTATAGAGCAGCCCATTATTTTTACGTGCAAAAGAAAAGAGAGACGCACATTTAATTTTCATAGCAAAGAAGAGGAAGCTCGAAATGCAGGCGCTCTAATCTATTTAAGGTTGTTGTGATAGCAAAAATTAAAGCGTAACGATCTGTTAAATTGTAAAACGTTCTACCCACGGCTACAAGATCTGAAAAGAAGGCAAGAAAGGAAGTTAGTGTTCAGGATTTAAGAGAAAATTTGTCCAAGCTAAGATAGTCAACCATCCATTGGTCGGCAGAACAATGCATTCAAATTCGACGTTAGTCAAATATCCAAAATCCTTTCACCAAGCCTACAACAATTTAAAACAACGATATCCAAACTTGAGTTGTACAAGGATGCTGGTGCGGCTGAATGATTTAAAGCAACAGGATATGATCAGCAGCATACACCAGCTTATTTGTACAATTTTGTCTGAAGAAAGAATACTGGGGGAAGCAATACTCGGAAAACTGTGCCCACGTCACAAGAACTGAAGTGCGCCTATAGACTAATGCATAAAGCCTTTTGCAGTACATGCTGTCATTGCTTAGAAAAGCTCCACATCATTCACTCAGCCAAAACGTCACAACAGAGAGTTATAACTTCGAACTAGTGAAACATTTTGTAAATCTGAAACTCAGAATTTATTAGCAAAATGACATCTCATTTTTCGGACTAAGAAAACAATTAAGAAACACAGACCGCTCTTTTTCTGTGAGACATGGACATTGTCAAAATTCAAAGAAAACCGTGTGCTCCGCTGGAGAGTGGAAGAAAAAATTCAACGACAAACTCAATAAGCTCTAAAGCTAAATTAACCTTATCAAAAAAAAATACAGCGATTGTTAAATGTGGAGCGTATGAGCGTAACGAAACTTCGAATCCACCCTCGAAAGACAATGTTTCAAAGGATGACCTAACCTTGATGGAGCGCATTCGAGGCAGCAACTTGTTAAGGTGGTGATCTACATTTTATGATAAGCGACATCATTTCGAGTTACATTTTGAAAACATGAAAAACTAGTTTCGCAGTTCCTAGAACGAAACAAAACAATAAGGAGACTTCATGATTGAAAATATGAAAGTACGTTGCAACAGAAGTGACGTTTGGAAGTTTTAATCTAAGAGTCAATATTATCCTAGCAACAACACTGACCCGGAGGGGTATATCTTAGTGGAGACGCAGAGGTCATTTGCAGAAAAGTGGGCAACGCTGCTCTGAAACGCAGAATAGATAAACCAAAAAATCTTTTCAAAGTAGAAAAACGTTCACAAATGAAATTTGGTTTCAATTTTCTTAAAGTTCATCGAGTAGTGCGGCTTGAATGTTCTTGTGACGTACTTAAACAACTTCGTTTATTCTAATTCTTATATTCTTAATGAAAGATTACAAATGATACTTAAATATAAGTAAAGCGAACTAGGTGGTGACTGTCGATGGCTAAGGTTAATTCCAGAATGAGGTTATATGAAATTAGGACCATGTGATTATTTGATATTTAGCTTAGATAAATATGTATACATGAACAATTCTAATCTATTACAACTTACATTATCATAACGTGTGAGTTACATAGGCTAAGATTTCTTGTATGTTGATAAACGATATTTACTTAAATATACAACAGAATTTATCTACTTGACACTTCTTGTTCCAAGATTGTTCTCAAGACTTAACAGGTTTGATCTTCTAGAAATGGGAGTACTGCGATGAAATAGGTTTAAGACAGGAATGGAAACAACTGATTCACTGGAGCATAAGGATAGACATGTCGGAGTCTATATTTGAAAGAAATAATGATTTCTGTTATATGTAGATCATAACTATCATCTATCATTTTTTCCTAGAAGTCGAAATAGGTTATAGTTTGTAGGAGCTCCAAGTGTAATGTAGTTCACATACTCACTTGTTTTCAGAACAAACATTGATCATACGAAATATTTTTCAATGCACTTAAAACTGTAAATATTTTGTACTTACTGGATTGTATTGTAACGCTGTAACATATGCTTGAACCGCAGATTCCATATCTCGTGCGGCAACTAAAGCTGCAGCCAAATTAATATAACCATCAATAAAATCAGGCTTCAATCGTACTGCACGGCGATAATTATCAAGAGCTTCTTGAAGTTGTCCACGTTCTTTATAGACGTTACCAAGATTACTTAGAAAATTTAAAGTTATTATTTAAAACTGTGACATTTTATTTTCAATATTATACCTGTAAGCTTCAGCTAAAAGTGGATTTTGTTTAATGGCCAAAGTTGAGAATTGTGCTGATTTATCTAATCGTCGACATTGAAAATGTATTGACGAAAGTAGCAACAGTACCCCTGTGTTGGTGCTGTCTTGTCTCCAAAGTTGCATGCAATGTTTCTCTGCATTTTCATAATCCACTGCTTGGTATTCTCGGTGGGCCAGTTCTAGTAGACCTGATGAAGAATTTGTATTAAAATGATAAATGTATTTGAATGACGAAAAAAATGATTTCTAACATTATTTCAATAATTAATTTGTAGTTTATTGTGTGGAGAAGTTTTGTTGATTTTTTTTATTCCTATTTTTATATTTAAGTCCTGATATAAGATTTTAAATACCTTGTTTTCGTGATTTTCTTGATGAATTAATTTTTTAATTTGTTATACTTAAATTAAAAACAAAAACCCTTTTAAGAACTATTGTTTTATCGCTTCAGGCAAAATTGATAGTTATTTATTGTGGAAAACGATAAATAAGACGGTAAATAAGATTTGTTAAGTTCACCTAACACATAGCTCGTGCCACCCTCTGATTTAGCAACACTTTCCTGCTGTCAAAAGTTAAACATGTTAACCTTTTTAAGCTGAATACTGCTGCTGTTCCTACAAAAAGTTGATCGTGCTTAACTTTGCCAGCAGCTGATAAATACTCACTGACAGACGACATCAGGATCGATTATTTTGTGTTCACACCAAACAAATAGTAGCGGCTACCTCAAATCGTGGATTAATATTAATTGTATTCTTATAATTTCTTATTCATTCGTTTAAAGTTTGTTTCATGAAACTGTTATAACGAATTTAGATGCTGGATTCGGATGTACTTGTAATATAGGATGATGTAATCATGATAAATTCCCAATTATTTTCAAGAATTTTTAGCTAACGCACAGTTTGTCGGAAAAGAACTCTTTGTCAGCTGTTTCTTGTTCTGAACTTCACTAGGCCATTTAAAAAGATCTATCTCTTTAAACCCTCAATTTTTGTTTAACAATACTTCGAGTGAGTCGATGCTAGTGCTTTTTTATGGAAAAAATCGATGAAAAATTTACCTCATTCAAATGTGGCTGTTTCTATTTCTTGGATGAAGATGAATATTAGGGAAGGCCAAAAACTAAAGCAATTTGAAAGATAATAGAAACTATTAACATTAATAAGCTTTAGGATAGCCGCACTCTGGGTGCCGAATTTCTCTAATAAATGTTTCGAGTGATCTGTTGGCACAGGTGAAACTTGAATGTTTCATTTCAATTCATAACAGAAACCAAAATACAAAATAGAGAAAGAAGAATCAGCTTCAAAGACTTCAAGTATTATTACGACGGGTTAAATAAATGGACGACTTGCATAATTTTTTTTTGAGTTAAATACTTATTTTTTTTATATTTTTTTTTTCAGTTATTTCTCACAGAAATTTGAGTCGATAAAAAGTGTATCTTAATGAAAAAATGATCCTTTTGATAAAAAGCGAAAAAAAAATCTGAATAACAACCTATGCGTTCGACAAATGAACCCTTCAAAAAATATCAAAACAATTTTTTGTTTGTGTTACTTACACTTACATAGCAGTATACGTTAGCTATAAAAATGTGTGCTGGAACAGATTGCTTAATTTTAAAAGCAATGTCTGCCAAACTCGTCCGTTTCTGCAAAATGATGATGAGAAACATTGCTATTCCAATCGACCTGATAACTTTGATGTCTTGCGTTTTATACTATCTTAAATATTTATTTAAAAGAAGAGTACAAATCCTGACAAATAATTGATTTGTGATGGGTTACTTGTTGTGTGAAAACAAAAGGAAGTATGCTCTTCCATTAAAATTCAATACGCAAGCCTTTAATTAATTAATTACATAAAGGCTTTTCTAATCTATGAAAATTAAACTAGCGCTTAGATCATAAAATGACAAGCGCTGGTTTATCTTTGCTTCTTTGGGCTAAGAAACAAGTCTGGTAGCAGAGCTTTCATTTGAACAAATCAAGTTTCGATGTATGGTGCCTATGAAGGGGCTTTATAAAAAAGACGAGACTCTTCGGCATAGTGAAAAGAGTTAAAACTGATTAGAATGGGTCATTTGGAGCTGATAAACCAAATCATTCCCTCAGTAAGTAAGACAAAGGATGGAACTCAGGGCTGGCCCGCAACTGAAAGCGAACTTCAAGCAAGAGGTGAAGGCCTAGGTCCAGGCTCTACTTTAAATCGATAAGTACTCGAACCATGTAAGTAATAAATAACTTCACATTACAAAACATCTTTACATTTATTTTGTCCATATAATATATGCCTTTGAGTCTATTTGATTCTTATCTGAAAGATAAAAGTATTCAAATTCACATTCAAATAAAATGAAGAAAAAAAAACATGAAAAAAACTTATCATGTTATAAATTATACTTACGTGGTTGGAAGTACCGTTTTGACAAAACTGAAAGTAGTGCAAAACAAAATAATATAATTTTAATTATTTGCATAGCAAAATAATAATAAATTATATTTTATTTTGATTAATATAATATTATATTGGCAATAATTGTATTTAGTAGAATAGGTAATTTAAATTCATTTAATCAAAAGGAAATAAAGAAATTAAAACTTACGAAGATATTCGGCAAATTTTATTTTATCTGAAAGATCGTAAGAAAAAAAAGGGAATCGGCGATTGGTAAAAACTCCTGTTCCAATTTGAAACACAGTTATTTTGTATAAATATCTTTGGTACGAGGTATTATATTACTCATGGATAAGAAGTAATTGAATATTGTGCATGATTTAGTGTTTTTATAATGAATAAACTTACCCAAATTTATATGTTTCGTTTTTTTTTATTCAAAAATTTCGTGATTTTTTACCCTCAAGATTTTTTTTTTAAATTGGAAGACTATGAACTTTATAACTAAAAACTGAACAAAATACATGTGTCATCATTATGCACATTCATGCTTATTCTTTATTGTTATTTTTTATATATATCAATACTTACATACACTACTATTGATTTACGCAAAAGAATCATGCAAATGTGTTTAACCAGAATCATATTATAACTAAACAAAAATTGTGCTGATCCTTTTTTACTTACAATTATTAAGAAGTTAAAAAACTTTTTGCCCAAAAAACAAAAAGTTTTGCATGGATTTTTTTTGTATTTTACATTAAATTTTCTCAAAAACCAGAACAAAACAAAAATGATTCGGTTTTTAATGTTCGATTAAGAAGTAGTTTATTAAAGAACATTTCATTTCAAAAAAGTGGTATACAATGTTATTCTGATTTACTTTTTTCCTTAATTAAGAGCTTGAAATTATTTATTTTTTTCCAAAAACCATTTATCGAAATAACTTTATTTAAAAATCAAAATAAAGGCCTGATTTTTGGCTTTCAAAAATTATACAGTTCTTGGTTGCAAGTGTTGCCGTAGTTAAGTAATTTTAATTTCATTTAAGTCTTATTTTTGAAAACTGCCCCACCTGCCTAAACACCATTTCAACCAAAACAATTATATGTTCTCTTTATATTATTTGTTCCTTGGTCATGTGTAACATTTTTATCTGATTTCAATCGGATACCAATTTGCTTAATATGTTTTATAATAATTTTGAATTATTCATCCACCTAGAAATAACAACCTTTCGCTCAAAAAAAATTGATGGACTTATTTAATTCTTGGTTTCCAAGACAAATGAAACGTTTCTTAAACGTACCATTTATATTGTTTCAATTTATTTGTTTCAATGTAAAATATAACATTTTTACCAATTTCATAAATGTATAATTTTTAAGTTAGATGCCAAAGTACTTTTTTCAAACATACACTTGCCCCTAAAAAAAAAACACCCTTTTATCAACAATATTTGTAAGGAATGTTTGGATTCCTTTTTCTTGTTTCAACTGACAATCTGCACCGTTAACAATGGCCGCTAAGAGATCGCCGAATGTCGATCGTAGACAGGCGATCGATTTCAAATTCGGTGTAACGTAAGTTGATCGCCTAGATAAAAAATTATTTTCACTGAAAACAAATCAATTGTGAATAGAAAAATTGTTAATTGTGAATTGTGAATTGTTCATATTTGAATCTTTGACAGCTAACTTTTTCAGGTTGCATTTGTTTTTAATTTGAAGGCAAAATAACATAAAAATCACTTTTTTAATAAAAAAATGTAAACATATTTATTGTATGTATTATAATCAATAATTTTATTAAAACTCAAGTTGGCAAAAATAAAATCACCGATGTTTTTTTTCTTTCTTTTACGCGATATGTTACGGAGTGATGAGTTTTTTTTGACGCAATTTATAAGTCAATTTTTTTGTAACTTGCATGTGTCAATAAATGTTTTTTTTTTTCAAAAACTTTTATTTTGTCTTTAAAAAAACAATTTCACAACAAGCAAAAAAACAGAACCGACAATCGTAATACCGATTTCTCAATTTTTCGATTGCCCATCGTTCGTTTCAACTCATCGGAAATCGAAATATAGGCTTGATAAACTCTGCCTTTCCTACAGACAATTTTTTTTATTATTGTTATTATTGTACTATTCGTACTAGAATGTCAGCTTGTTAGACTTGGCCATTCTTTATTCCGTCAATTTCATTGAGAAGTAAGGTAAAGTTTAGACTTAAGAGTTTATTAGTTATATCTAAAGTACCTCAAAATAATGGTTAAAAAATTTTAAATTTGAAGACATTCTGAGACATCTGGGTGAGGATATACAGACACTATATAGACAAATAGAATTGCGAGACTCGGGTTTTTTCCACATTGTATCATAATGATGTGATGTTTGATTTTGTTTGACATAACGATCTATTGTATTATAATTTAAAACCGACTCATGGAAATATTTTACTTGAAATACCGGTTAAATTTAAGATTTTATTAATGTACAAAGTCTCACTATTTTACTATAAATATTTAATTTACTTCAGTAATATAATAACAGTTTGTGTACAACTGAAACAATTAACAAAAGCCTACGTCACCCTAAAGTTATTTGAATTTTAAAACAACAAAGAAGAAAGGCTAAGAATTCCCAAGCATACATAGGTAAGATTAGTGTAGTATGTTAAACTATCTATTTTTGTTTTTTTAGTCTCAAGGTCATTTAAATTCTTTTTTTACAATTTTATTTAAAAAAAAAAAGTATAAATTCGCATTGCATAGATCATAATCAGTATAATTCTTTGTTAACAATGTCGATGACTGTTTAAGAAAACAACAATTTGAATAATATTGTTATCATATAGCCTTTTATTCACATCAACACACAATAAAATAAAAAAAGATCTGATAAAAAGCCCTATTTACTTATTGATAATTAAATAATATATAATTACCTACATTGTTTCAATTTCTTTATTTTGTTCTTGTTGATTTTTTTGTATTTTATTAAAACAAAACTTGTTATTCGTTAAAATATATATCAACACGTAAGAGATTCTACTAAACTTATTATTGTTTTATTTTTTCTGTCTCTTTCTTTTGATTAATCAAAAAAAAACACATGTGCTGTCTATTGGTTCGAACAAACACGTTATACGATTATCCTACTCATGCCATGCCCAAGTGCGAGTTTTTATTTTTATCATTTTTTTTTTTTCTATTACTATATTACAATATTGATGAAGAGGAGCGACCGCACTCGTTCATTTGTGTGTGAATACAAAAATGTAAGCATAAGCAACCCCCAGTGCCCCACTGCCAGGTCTCACCTATAGTTCAGGCCCATTATCGCAGTCATCGTGTCTCTCTCGAACAATGCATTGTTTTGTACCTTTTCCTTCCTAAATACTTCTGTCATGTGGATTTGTGTAATATCATCGTCAAAGGCCGTAGCTGATAAAAATATTCGAAGGGGAACAACAATATTTCTTTCAGGATTTATTTGTAAAGTTAAAATGCGAACTTGATAGCAGTTATAAAAATAAAGAAATGGGACATGTTGAAAGAAAGATTTTGTCCGTCAAGATTTTTTTTATTTTAGACTAGATTTTAAGTATTCGATATCTTAGTTCTTTTGAGATTTTGGTTTTGGCAACTCCTGGGTACAACCTTACCACAAACAACTTCACCTCATTTTTTTTTTATGTAAATTTCCATCTAAAAATTCAAATGAAGCATAACTAATTATTTATTATTAATTAATTATTAAATTATTAATTAATTATTATTTATTAATCACGTTCTAAGTAACAAAGATTTTGAATTAAAAAAGAGATGTTTTTACAGATGCATTTACTAAAATCTTTTTTAAAAGAGACACTCTTAAAAATACCCACAATGGAAACCAAGATGCGCCTCTATGAAAATGAAAATATACTTTTCTATGGTATCGTAATTTGTGTTTTGGAAGCGAAAGTGTGATTTTTAATCATTAGACGCAACTCGATTTGAATTGAAATATTATAGTAAAAAGATTAAGAGCAAGCTTTTTTCAAAATTGAAAACGGACTGACAATTTTTGGATATCACATTTTCGCTTTAAACACACAGATGGCAATCTTATAGAATGGCTTTTTTTTTTATAGTGGTTCCACTTGATTTCTACAGTAAAACGGAAACTTGTATAGCAGGTCTGTTTGGTAACTCAAACGTTGTAAAACGTTCTGCTTCGTTTTTTTCAAATTCCTGTTTGTTAATTCCAACAACTTACAACAAAAGATAGAATTAAGAGAATAAAAAATGTCCCCTGCATCGAAAATCTTTCAACAACTTGCTACAGAAATTTCTTGTAGCAACCCTGTAGCAGCGAAAATGCATCTGTCAAATGACATTTGCACTCGTTTATATTGAGGATTAAATTCGAATTGAACCAGGAGATAAACTTGGACCGAATTGAAATAGATCCCTACAGAATTTCGCTTGGGGAGTGAAAAAAGAACAATAGTCCCAAAATTAAAAGGACCTTAGTGCATACTCTATAAGAAAAATGGATATGAGTACCAAAAACTTTTAACTAAAGTAAACCTTCTTTTTCCCACATATGCTCTTAAATATACTTATTTCCTGATTACAAGTAGTGCTTTAAGGTCTTGGCGTCTGTAGACCAAATCCAAATTAGCGTCTTAGAGAAACCGTTTTGATATTTTCTACTGGTCATCATCCCAACTTTACAAGTCTCCTTTTGCTTTCAACGTTTAAAAAATATATACATATATGTACATTGTACATATACATACTGTTTTTTTAAGACAATTAGTTTGGAATCTAAGGAGAGTTTCTTCTTGTTCGCTGTACAATAAGCCTGCTGTGAACTGTACAATAAGCCTGCTATGAACCCTGTTGTGTTATGAATTTTCAATTACATATTTCACATCCTTACCCCAAACCATAGCTGATCAAAAAGTCCAGGAGCACATCCGCAACTGTAACAAATCAGAACTATTTTGCCTGAAACGAGGGAGGGAGGACGAGGCAATCTTTCGGCTGGAAACTGTAGAAGTACAAAATTGTTTTTAATTAATTATTACTCATTTTCTATCTCTTATCATTCTTGGTTTTGCTTGTTTCATCACTTTGCACTAACACTCTCAATTGATCCCGATGGCCAACTAAACGCAATGCTAATCTAGTAGGTATTTCCATCTTTGATTTATAAGACACTGAGGCCATTCAATTTATTCTATGCACCTAATTTTAGGGCGTATTGTCTGTCCACTAGATCGATGCAATAAGTGGTATCTGGTATAAGAAGTGCTGCTGTAAGCAACCTGTCACGTGGAACGATCGAAAATAAATAAAGCCTGTCGCACCATTCCATTGGGCACAGCTTTAGGTAGTTACTTATGCTTTTCTCACACATCCCAACAACATTCACTTATTTAATCTTTTTTCTTCCAAAAAAGTGAGTTGAATATAACATATTTCGTTGTTGTTAAACTAACTTTACATTACTCAATTACAATTCTCACTAAACCAAACAACGGCTATAATTTTCAATTTCAATAAAACAGGTTGTGTTTATGAACAAACTCATGCACTCATTACCCATTTATTTAGCATCTCAGCTATGAACCTGGCCTTTTTAAATTCGATATTTTGCCAAACACAAAAGCTTTGGTTGTGTTTATATAAAAACTCATTCACTCATTACCCCTTTATTTAGCATCTCAGCTACGAACCTGGCCTTTTTAAATTCGATACTGATTGCCTTATTCCACAATAATAGAGAATATACGGAGACAGTAAGATTTAAAAGGTATCGAATATGCAAATACGACTATACCCTATACTATACTATTTGAAAATTTTGCAAAACATGCGTTTTTTTATGTTCCTATACTTATCTAATGTGTCTTCTGTTCAGGAACCGAAATTATTGCGAACAACTTTGAACTTCTCCACACAATAATCGAGAACGGAAATATATGTAGGTATGTAAAAAAAAAACTTTCCACTGTTAATATTTTGCCAAACACAAAAGCTTTCATATTTTTGAAGCTTGTCTTGGCAAAAAAAAAATGTAAAAAATAAAATTTTACAAATTTGAACAAAATTACTTACCAACTGAAGACAATGGCTGGTTGTCATTCAATTTGACTGAACTTGCACTATTTGCGGCGGCTGCTGCAGCAGCTACGGCAGCCTGCTGTTGTTGCTGCTGAAGGAGCTGCTGAGTCTGGGATTGCTGCTGCTGCTGTTGTTGTTGGGCATGGTTAATATTATGCTGTTGTTGGGACTGCATTTTTGAGTCTCTCTCAATTATTGTTTTGCAGCCTTTTTCAAATTGTGTGATCTTAGTTCAAATAATTCAGGAAATCTGAGGATAGTGAAAAGTTTTAGGAGAAAATCGATGTGTCTTCTAACAACGCGTCAAATTTGATGTAAGTCAGTGGTAGTGGAGATGGTGGTTGTTTTTTTTTTTTTTGTTTTTTCTTTCTAATAGTCACACTCTACAGCAAAAAATTGAATGAATGGAAAATTACGAAACATCTATCCACCATTATTGGTCGCTCTCACTATTGTTTCCTGATAATTTATTGCTTTTATGTTATTTTCAAGTTTTTTCGTTTTTGTTTTTATGATTATTTAACGATTGTTTTTTTTTTGTTAAATTTAGTATATTTTTTTAAGGATATTTTCCCCGGTGCAGCTTTGTAGATTCAAGATTCTTCACTTTTTTTCACTCGGAATAAATTACACTTTTTCGTGGTGCGCGTTTAAGGCGGTTGAATTTGTGTTATTTACAATGTAATATTTGTTTTTTTTACTATTAATTGCATGAAGAACAGAATAATAAGTTTTAATTGTTATATTTTTAAGGTACAATTAAAGTTTTTGACCGGAATTGAAAATTTGCAGTTCAACCTTGTCCGAAGGAAGAAATTCAATAATACAAAAATGTCGAATGCGTAAAAAGGTGAAAATGAGAACGTGAAACGTGTCGTCCTACTCTGATAAATTATAGTGTGTTTTGCAGGGTTGTTATACCCAAATTATTGGATGCGGGAAGCAGTCATGCGGATAGGTTAGGCGGGCAAAACACTGGACAAGGCGGCCCATATCAATTAAAGGCTTACCCAAACCAAAGTGCGACAGTGCGACACGAGAGTGCCACAAAATATATGGAAGTACCCACACCAAATGCGACAGAGATCAAAGCGTTTTTCATATAAAAGTTCGTGTCGCACTGTCGTATCGCACTGTCGCACTTTGGTTTGGGCAAGCCTTTAAGGCTTAAGTGCGACAACACAACACCAACATTTATTTACACAGTGTCATATGAGAGTACCCACACCAAATGCGATTAATCGCAAAACGTTTTTCATATAAAAATCGTGTCGCACATGTCGTGACGCACTGTCGCACTTTGGTTTGGACAAGGACTTTCAAAAAATTGTATTCTCAATAAATAAACGACTGTAAGAAAAGCCAATTTGTTAAAATTCGATCATAATTAATCCATTTATTAATGCACCTTGGTTTGGGCAAACCAAAGTGCGTCAGTGCGACAAGAATTTTTATATGAATAAAGGCTTGCCCAAACCAAAATGCGACAGTGCGTCACGACATGTGCGACACGATTTTTATATGAAAAACGTTTTGCGCTTAGTCGCATTTGGTGTGGGTACTCTCATATGACGCTGTGTAAATAAATTTTGCGGCACTGTCACACTTTGGTTTGGGCAAGCCTTTAAATGCGAATATATGCCACTACTGCAAATCAAGCTGACTGTCTTGATAGGCATGTTTTTTTTTCAGAAAATCCATAGTTTGAGTTGTTTCATAGATTTAGCATATTTTGATTTTGGTTGACTAGAGCCTCCGAAAATCATGGTAAAAACTTAACCCACTATGAACAACCTAACCCTAAATTATTTCTATGATAAGCCCTGTCACGCATCGGAGTATGCAGTGGGTATTGTCACAGTCACTACCAGCGGCCGAATCGGCGCATACGAAAAGAGTAAATGTAAACGTATTTGCTATTTTCTCTCTCAAACAGAGATTCAGATTATATAGAGACAGCAATCTATAAGTTTACGTTCGTTGGTTTGCGTATGCAATGATTTGGCCCCAGATTTTGCACTTTACCACGTTTACCAAGAGTTTACCAGGTTGTATGAATATCCCTAATACATATACATAACCTGGTAAACTGTCTATTCTATACAAATTTTGACATGTTTTCCACATTTCACGTAAAACATAATCATGTCACGTTACGTTATGAAAAGTTTATTCTTCGAACACAGCCCTTGCTTATCTTATCTTTTTTTTATCTGACATTTATCTTCTATTTTTTAATTATATTCTTAATTAATGAACATCGTCCTTGAGCATCTACCGGCTCGTTTCTAGTGGCAGCATTAATTTAATTAAATAGTTCTTTCTTTCTTGCACACACATAAAACCCCAACCAACCGCAATAAACTGCAACAACTTCTTCACCGTTCTAAATGACGTATTTGAAACAGAGCAGCCAACACCGACGTAGCAACGGCATTTTGATGATTGCTTCAATTTTGGCATTCTTCTCGTTGTTCTCAACAGCAATGGCAGCAAACAAGGAACGTACTTTTATCATGGTCAAGCCCGATGCGGTCCAACGTGGACTCGTCGGCAAGATCATCGAGCGTTTCGAACAGAAGGGCTTCAAATTGGTCGCCATGAAATTCATGTGGGTATGTATTCAACGTAATTTTTTTCATCCTCATCCTTGGTCTTTTTTTTTGCTTGTGTGACAAAAATCAATTTTCCAACCACCTTCGTCGCCATTTTCCTTCTAATCCGACCAAGCTGTTGCCCCCATATAACTTTTGGAGTTAGGGGTGAAGGGCATTTCAAGTTTGTTATATATGTTTGTTTAAATAAAAGTAATTTATTGCATAATCTGTTCAAAAATGTATTTTTGAAAGTAAAATCATTCGGAAATTGGTACGTTTTTGGTAGAAAATTGAGGCTACCACGTGAGATTATTCATAACCTAAAAAATACAACATCCTGTGACATTTCAAACACGTCATTAATTTCACTTTTTATTTGCAGGCTTCCAAGGATTTGTTGGAGAAGCACTACTCCGACTTGAACGGTCGCCCATTCTTCCCCGGTTTGGTTAATTACATGAGCTCCGGCCCAGTAGTTCCAATGGTGTGGGAAGGTTTGAATGTCGTCAAGACCGGTCGCCAGATGTTGGGTGCCACTAACCCAGCTGATTCCCTGCCAGGAACTATTCGTGGAGACTTCTGCATCCAAGTTGGACGCAACATCCTCCACGGTTCAGATGCTGTTGAATCGGCTAACAAGGAAATCGCTCTGTGGTTCAATGAGAAAGAATTGGTCGCATGGACTCCAGCCACCGAGAACTGGGTCTACGAATAAGATGTTATCCTGCCTACCGGTTAGGTAAATTCGTCATACTTTGTTTCTTAGTATTAAAAAAAAATTGTACAACAATCGTCAAGCATTTCCAACTTTTTAAGTTAAAAACGAGAAAACCACGTCAAATAAAAAAAAGTTAACCGAAATTTTATTGTTTTTTTGTCATTGAGTTCCTTATCTTTTAGGGGATGAGCTGTTTTTATTATTCCAATTTGGCTTAGTTGGATGTTATGCAAGAGTCGTTCTTTGTCTTTGGAATGAGCAGTTATCTTTTTTTGCATAACAGTTTGCCATTTTATGAAAGGTGCATTGTGCAACAAAAGTTGGATTTCATTCGGCATTTATGAGTTAAGGGTCACCTCCTATAGAAACGTAACTGTGGAAGTGATAACGGGTTTTAGGTAACTACAAAAATCAAAACTGCAGTTCGGCTTTGTTGCCGCCTGACCAATGTGTTTGCTTACATATTTAAGACCATTTCCCCGAGGAGTTTTTGTTCAGAACATAACGTAATTTATTTTATAATTGTTTTGATAAGCTGCAATTGAAGCTTTTAAAAGATGAAGGTGCGGCAATTGCCTTGAAATTAGTTTGATTCTTTTCCTCGGATCGTATACAACTTGAATTTAAGTTTCGAATGAATGAATTAAAGTTTGGGGATTCGCACTGCGACCTTGAGGTCTAATGTGCCCCCATCTAAGTTGCAGAAGATTTTTCGGGAGTATTTAGAGAGATTGTAATTTTCTCTCCGTTATCTGGTGGCACCTAGGTTGTTATACAACCTCTGCAGGCTGCAGTGTTTTATCAGCCTGCGTTAGTTTAAGAGTCTCTTTCCAAATTTTATTTCTATTTATTTTATACCTATTTTGATCCAGTTCAGAGCCTGCTTCTTCGTTTCCCTGGACCCCAACTTTTCCAGGAGCCCAGTACAGTGTTACTTTGTTCTTGCTCAGAGCACTAAGCCTATCCAAACAGTCCCATACAAACAAGCCTTTACCTGATTGTGTAATAGTTAGCTGCCTTTATAATACAAGGTTGACTATATCTGACATGGTTGGAATAACGTTTAGGTTTTTATATGTCATATTTTGATTGGACGTCCAGAAGTATCCAGAAGTTTTCTGAAACTGTTTTATTGGCACAAAAATGACACAATGAAACAGTTTCAGAAGGCTTCTGGATGCTTTCTTTAGAGATTTCGTTCTACACATTTTGTCTATAAATCGTTTATTTTGGCTTGGAATAAATGCTAACCTCTGTCCCATCGGAATGAAAAGTTTGGTTCTGGGCCCAAATAATTCTTGCATAAATTCCATCGACCGTTATCGATCCACAAGTGCATACACCATTTGTAGGCGGTTCATAAGCACTTCCCTATCGCCTTAAGATTATTTTTGTGTAGTGTGGAAGGTTATTATGTAGTCTCGTACACTTTGTAGGTACGACGGGGTAAACTCCTACAGTTTAAATGGTGATTATACTCAAATGTTGGATTAACACTATCATCAAGCGCTTCTATTGTTAAAGCATAAGAGCTCTCAAATAATAAATGTTAGGGGATAAGGTGTATCAAACCAATGGATATAATAGGTATTGAAATCGATTTTGTATCACATCGATTGATTGTCTGTGCAGGGAATGCATTTATGGCAGTTATTTTTAATTTATTGATCTTTTCCACGTGACTCAATTTAAAAATAATAATTCGAAAGGTCTTATAGAAGTCTACTATTTGGAGACGAACTGCGATTTCTGAAAGTTTACATGGTGAATATAATATATCCGAGAAAATTTTGCATATTATGCAAAATTTTCTCGGATGGGAAAGTCGGCGGGTACCTATTGATCAGCAATACTTACAAAGAAGATAAACACGTTTAACTTTTGGTTGCTGGCAGCAGCTACAAAAGTTGGAAAGTTAAATATTATTTTCCGTAGCCAGACGGGGGCCACTAATCAGAGTGATGGCACTAGCTTGGTATGAAAATTGCTTTTCAGTGCAGTGGGAATTAACCCCCAGTAAAAAAATTAATAACTGGAGTCATTGTTTAAAATGTATTCGATTGTTGAATGTCCTCTGTATTATATTTTTAATTTCATGCCTATTATGGTATTCGCAATTCTTTACTCGCGGGGAGTCAACGTGAGGGTTCAACAAATTATGAACTTGCCGATCCGAAACTATTTTATCACTACGAGGACCTGCCTTACCATTTCAAATAAGACACTTCGTGTCTGTCGCGTGACAAAGCGACAGGAGATTTCATATGAAAAAGGCTATTATGGCGATTTGTCGCGTTACGCTGTGTTAATACAATTTGTCTTATTGTCTTATTGTCGTGTTGCACTGTTTTTGATTGACAGCGACAAATGAAAGAACTCACACCAAGAAACAACGTTATCGTTTTTCTTATAAAAGCCCTCTTGGCAGCGTTTTTGGTCGCGTCGCGTTGGTTTGAAAAAAAACGCTGTCGGGGCTAAGCAATTTACATGTCAAATACAACAACAACTTAGCCCGAGGGGCTTAGCTGCTAAGCCCCGAGAATTCTCGGGGTAAAACTCTTTGATGGGCTTAAAATCTGTGGTGCTACCAACTCATTTTCTGTTAAATCATCGATAAGTTGTTTGAAAACACCAAAATTATCGATTAATTGAATGAAAAAAAAATTAAATTGTTTATTTTTCTTAACTCTTACAAATTATTTCATTTAAATTTTAAAGTGTGTGCATTTAATGCTCTGAAATTTCTTTATAAATATGTTACTGAATTTATTAAAACACAAAATGCAAACAATTCAATAAATCAGAAAAAGATTTTTGTTATTCATTTTTTATTTATTTCATTTTGTGTATTGGAAACTTTGTTTTCATTTTTTATTTGTGTCATTTTATTCGCAATGCTGTCAAGTATTTTCGTTAAGCCCTGAGTCGGTTTTTTCGTTCAACTTAGCCCGGGCGTACAAAAAAAACACACAAAGGAAAACGATAGAGGTAGTATGTGGATGAAAGTAAAGTGGCAGCTCTGAACTTCGATTGTACTCATAATTTTTTTTCTACTTCTGTTATCGACGTTTGTTATGTCAAAAAATTGAACTTGAGTGGTTTGCAACAAGCAAAGCAAACCAACCGTCCGCCAAAAAACAACCACTCTCATCATTCTTGTATTTTTTTGTCATAAAATAATAAACAAAATAAATTTAACAAAAATACATTGAAAATGGTTGAAAGGATAGAAGATTTAAACCTTCCAACATCCGTGGTTGCTCGTTTAATCAAAGAATCTCTGCCCGATGGAGCTATTGTAAGCAAGGAAGCTCGTGCCGCCATAGCTCGTGCAGCATCTGTATTCGTCATATTCCTCACCTCATCGTCTACAGCTTTGGCCAAGAAGCAAAATCATAAAACTATCACTGCCAACAATATATTTGAAGCTCTGGAGGAACTGGATTTCAATGAATTTGTCGATCCTTTGAGGAAGGATCTGGAAACGCATCGTAAAATGATCAAAGACAAAAAAGATTCCAAAGCAAAGCCGACAAAGGAAGATTCAGCAGCTGATGCAGAAGAAATGGTCGAAGACGAGTAGATGGCCTAAGTTATGGTATTTAATCAGATTTTTTTGTATTAGTTTTGTTGTAATAAAATTATAAATGTAATCATTATAAATATTTTTTTTTGTTTTTATTATTCTGCCGTTTGATAAATACCGCCTATAGGAAGTTTGATGATCCGGCACTTTGGACTGGATGAACCCTTCGACTTTGATACTCGATACCAAGGTTTTAAGAGCCATTCATAACTGGGGACTTTATCCTTCGGCAAGAAGCCCGAATTTATTAGCATTCCGCCAGTTTATGAACAATAACATTCATCTTTTGCTTATTTTTTCAAGAATTTATTCAGCCCTTGTCTGAATGGTAATTCCCGCGAAAAAGTTTTTGAGAGATCGAAATGTTGCTAGCAATTTTATTCCCTTTTCACTTTTACGTTGTTCTCAACACAAGAAGAACGAATTATACAAGAGAAAACGAAATAAAACCGGGGGTATTTTTGTGTAGAAAGGTCCTACATGAAGGTCGTATTTGTCTTTTATATTTTATGTATGTTGTTATTTGTATATTGTGCATGTGGAAGGTTGTATTATTTTGTTTCACTAACTACTAACACATGCACTTATGATGAGCCTGTGATTGTTGTAGATACCAGCTTGCTCTAAGTTTACTACATCAAAGAATCTAACTTGTAAAAAGAATTAGTGTAATTATTTGGTCCAAAGATGATAAGTAGCGTTTTATTATTTTACATTGGTATAAACATGATGTGTCCACTTTTCAAGTTAATACTAAAAACAAAAAAGGTTAATTGTGTCATCCGAGGCTATTCGAAATATTTTAGCACAGTTCTTTTTAGCTACTACGATATTTAATACCTTAGTATTTTATGAGAATATTTTCGGTTTCTTTACCTTTCCAAACGGACTGCAAGAACTCCACAGCTCATACATACAATCAAAAGACCTTTCCAAAAATACCAATCATTTTATGCTATCACTCACACCCAAAATCTGCTGTGGGCTCTTAGTCTATAAACTTTACCGGTTATTTGTTGTTAATAGAATAAATATTTGGTTTTTTTTTCATTCATTTTTTTATTCAATTCAATCTTAAAATTATCTTAAAGCTAGACAAAAAATAATAAAACTAGCCTACTTATCATTAAATTAACCAACTTACTGGCTCTATACGGGCGCTCGCAATCAATCTAGTATCTTAACTCTAATGCATTTCGGCCTTAAAACTATTTTATACTGAATATTTAAGAGTTTTATTTTTTACCAAGAAATAATTAAAAAAAAAAACTCGGTATCCATATCATTTTTATATATTTTATATACAACTTAAAACTAATTAAAACTACTTACAACTAATTATAACTACTTAACAACTAGAACAGAACTTTATGTTTTGTGCCACCATAACTGTCCCTACTTAAAACTTAACACCTAAAACTATTTATGTCGGCCAAGACGTAACAAAGCAACTACCATATCTTGTTCATTTAAGCAACATTCAACAACTAAAACTGGTTTTCCTGTTTCTCCCTATCTGTTCGGTCCCTTTCGGACACAGTCATACTGAACCGAAGGTGCTCGGCTCCGCCTTGTGCGATAACGTCCCAGTCCACCTATCTACGTTCTACGGTTCTTCGCACGATGTGGTAGATTAGCGGTACGTCCAATATCCTGTACGAGCCCCTGGCTATCAAGATAGAGGAATGCCTCGGGCTGGATAAAGCCGCTCAAACGCATTGTCTCGAAATATTTGTTGTTAGGGTAGTAACTCTCGAAGATCAAGCTGTTGTCTGAAGGCATTGCTTTTGCGATGTGACCCCGAATCAGCTTTACCAAAAAAATTTCAATTCTGTTTTGTTATAATATAAAATGCGTGGGTAATTATCGCACCACTTCAATTCTTCTATATTTTTTTGTATCTATTACCCATATCATTGTATTAACTAACTTACCGGCAACCGATTTAAATAATTTTGGTCTTATTTGACCTTCCTCCTCTACAATTCAGTTTTTATATCATGATTCTGAGGTAAAATTTTTACCGCTCGGAACACATAGAACAATTTTTTTTTTTTTAATAATATTAGCACATTTTCATTACTCTAGATTGGGTAAAATGGCATGTACTAAATTTGATGTGAAGTAAGTGGCACGATAAGACTTTTTAAGATTTTCTCAGCCTTTGGACTCACATTTTATCAAAAGCACCACTGCCACAGACAAAACGAACTTTTCGTGGAATAGAATGTTTTGCCTAGAGTTCAAAGAATCCCATATCATCGCACCAGAATATTATATAATAATAATATTATATAATATTTGACTGAGAGACAAACCATTTTCTTTTGACAAAATTCATCTACCTCTGGCGTACTCTGGTACCTACCTATACATAGGTACCTATAGACATACACAAAATATAACGATGTTCAATCTCTGCTGCCATTTATTGAATCCATTTATCATGCATTTTACAAGACATTAAAATATTCGTAATCAGAACCATCATATTTGGATAATGTGAATACTACGAAGATTAAACTTTTTCATCAATTAGTTTATGTTAGCTTAAGTCTCTTATTTTCACTTTAAACTGAAGATAAAATTGGAAAATACAAAAAAAAATAAAAACTAATTGTGTTTACATGATAACTCCAATTTGTGTTCATGTATTGTTTCATTTGTACCAAAACCAAAATCAACTTTCCAATTATTTCTTCAAGCTTTTTTACAACGCTTTTATAAACATTCAAATGCGTTTTCTAGAAAACTCGATTTTTGGAGTTATCATGTTTCTACCAAACACCACAAATATATTTTCTTGTATTTATTTTGCTAATTGATAAACTCCACCACTGAAAATTAATTTATGTTCTCGCACTTTGCGCTGCAAGAAGTTTTTCAACTCCTCCTGGGAGAATTCAATTCCTGGACCGTGGGATGCAAACATTTTCAACATTTGATGTATTCGCTCAATTGGCAAGGAGTCCAGATTTGTAAGCATTCCGACGATATATGACCAAAATACCTAAATAACAATTAAATATGTACATTCCCTAATGACTCTAATGAGAATGATTCAAATTTATTTACCTGAAGTTCCTCTTCACGTTGATCACTCGCCGACGCCATTGCACTTTCACTTTCATCATCCTCTGCCATATCAGTTGTTTGCATTTCCTCCATGCCTCCACTACCAGATGTTTCTTCAACAAGTACATAAACATCTGGCTGTGTTTCGCGAAGAATTCCTTGGGTTTGCCAAAAGCCAATTCTTCGACGTAATACTGAGGGAGGAATTTTCATTACCGTACTTAGCTCATCCAACGACCATTGATCTATCAGACATTAAGTATTATATAATTGAGTTAACAATATCGAATGAAATCATACTTTTTGATTGGAAATGATAGATGATGATTGCTTGTGTTGGGGCTACTGTTATTTCAAGAGTTCGATCGCCAAGCTCGATTTCTAATTCAACCCTTCCGGTAACATTGCGCCAACACAATGTTCTATTTCCCTTGTATGCTTCATATGATTTAGTGAATTTTTTGAATTCTTCTTCAATTTCTTCAGGCAACTCGAGTGTTTCCTTATTGAAAGCTGGCCAGAATTGTGATGAGATTATCAATGATTTCAAATCAAACGTTCTATCTAAAGGAACAATTAATATATAAGAATGAATAGATAACAAATGATTCTTTTCAAAACTTCCTTACTCTCATTGTAGCTGATATCTCCTTGAATGTGCCCATTTATACGTTTCGAATCACTTATGTCCTTTAACATTACCTCACAACTGTGAAGGAGTGTCTCTCCAAATCGTAGTTTCAGCAGCTCCAGATTTCGTATTTCTCTGTCTGGATTGAAGTCTAGACTGGCAAGTAATCTATCTGCCAGAAGGTTGCGATATTCATTCACAAAGAGCTCCTTACTGCCGTAAATGTCCACCACCATTGATATGATGTCAGCGGATCGATTGCTGCGAGGATTTTGGGTAAATGCAGCTAAAACAAATAGAAATATTTCACTTGTGTGCAAGACTAGACCGTGTGAAAACATGCTTTCAGAAGGAGAATATTAATAACGAGATACCAGGAATAACGAGATTTCACGATGTACTCAATGAGAGTGATTCTAAAAGAGTGTACGGATTAAATCAGAGAATTTGTTACGACCATCTATTATGTCTATCCTATGACGGGACGGAGAAGGGCTGGTGCAATGAAAATACACTCTTAACGACTAAGTGATCCTATCTTGCTATCTGCAAGTCTCTTAATATGATCACCATGGATGATTCGCCTTATGGGATTTGCACAAATCATAGGTACCTTCGCCGACAATAATGAGCAGCTCCGAACTGAAAAGATAACGAATTTCAACGTTGGACGTGTTAGCCGACAGTTTATAGTGGGCGCCTGAGTGAGAAACCTTTCACCTACCTCAGATGCCAACAAACAAATTATGCAAGCATCGCGATACCATATAGGAAGTTGCCAAAACTGTCGTAGGTTATCAATAATCTAAGAAAAAGAAATCTTTTCATGATAATGAACGGCATGTGCGAGAAAATTGTGTCAGAATATGCAGCGCAAAACAAGGGTGGCAAATAAAAAATATGGACCCGAAAAAAAGGAGAAAAAGAAGATCCGGCTGAGAAAGTAAAAAAACGTTCGCAGACTCTCAGCTCAAGAAAATCAAAAAGTTCCGCGATTAAAACAACACTCAAAGACTTTATAAAAGAGACAAACAGGCTTCTAGTGCTAAAACTCGGACGTGATCTCTTCGAAACATCGAAGGTAACCTAGCTACCGATGGTAATGGTCAAGAATGGAACATGAATGAAGAACAAAGAAGCTTAAGAAGTCGAAGACTCCGACAGGGTTCCTGCGGAACTTGCTAGTCTAGTGGTGATAAATTAATAAGGCGCATACACCAGATTATTAATCAAGGATAGGAAGAAAAAATGCCACATGATCAGACGATCATATATGATTTGCAAGAACTACGTGGGCATATCCTTACTAAATGCCACATATAAGATTCTATCCAACGCATGTAAATATCTAACACTTTTCTTCAATACCTAAACCTTCGGCCAGTAAGATCAACGATAGACCAAATCTTCACACTGAAGAAAATACTGAAATAAGACCAAAATCTTTGTATCGACTTCAAAGCCTAGCATTCATCGTCACGATCTCTTTTTGCAATGGCTGTGCTCGGGATCAAGGCGAAATGGATCCAGGTGCCAGATGTGTCACATGACACTAACAAAGACGCAGTGTAAAGTGCTATTGGGAAATATTCTATGCATCCATAGGATTTCGTAAAGGAGATGCTCTGTAATGTGATTTCTTAAAACTTATTCTGGAACACATAATGCGAAGCGCAAGTGTTAACGAGGAAAATCCTTATCTTCAACAGATCGATCCAAACACTACGACATCGACATCATTGGCCGCAACCATTGATCTGTATGAGAAAGAATAAACATTAGTACATATATACTTTCAAAAAACAATCAAACATCTATCCCCACCCCACATACATCGGAGTCTGTCCACTCAAAGAATAAAGAGTTCCCTCAAAAAACAGCTCTTCTTCTTTGGTTTTGCAAAAGAAATTCATTCAAAACTCTTTAATGCGAATACGAAGTAGGTGTTTGCTCTAAAAAACCTTTATACTGCCAGTCTTGCTTTATAGCGCTGAGTGTTGGACGATAAGCACATAAGGTAAATTGATACGGAAAGGATAATTTTTCGACGGATATTAGGACTTGTACGCTTGTTCAGAAAAAGATAAAACTGCTGTCTTTATTAGCTGTAAAAAGATGTGCATGTAGTCCAGCTTAAAAACTAAAACACGTAAACTACATTGGATCGAACACATTTAACGAATAAAGGACAACGATTCAGCCAGGAAGGTCTTCTAATCTAGAGAATGCATAGCATACCGATTTTCCGATTCTCAAGAAAAAAAAAACAGGCACCCTTAATGAGTCTTAAACACGAGTCGGAAGCTCATTCAGTAAGTTTTAGAAAATACTTAAATACTATCATTTGAATTCCAACGAAAAATCATTTGATTTTCTTGAGCTTTTTTTATTGTTTTGAAAACATACCTGGTGTAGCGTCTACAGGATCTGGCTGCCAATTCTCCCAATTAGCCATTTCATCTTTTCCAGCAGCATCAATATTTTCCTTAAGTGCCTCACTTTTCGCCAACTCTTCGGCCAAATCGGTTGGTCCTTCCTCAGTCAAACCAGTTACAACTCTTCTTACTGTATCGCTACGTTTCCTCAAATATTCTTTCACCGGTTCCGTAACTGTCTCCAAAATAACTCCACTGCTATCCAAATGACGAATTGTTTTTATAGCTGCCACATACCCGGTGAGAATGTCCATGGTATTGACACCAGGATGAAGAATTCGTGCTTCTAGAGATTCTTTGAGTGATTTTATGAGATGCTTACGCAAATCAATTTTTTCCAAACAAGTTTTGAGATCATCAATGGCAGGAATCGAATCTGGATAATCTTTATTGATTTAATTCAAAGAGGATGAAATTTGACACAAAACAAAATCAGCTAAGAAAAATTACGAACCAATAATTATACTGAAGAATTGTTCGATAATTATGTTAGCATATGTTTCATACAAGAAATATGTAAGTTTTACTTTGAAATCTTGTATGACTTCTTGTGTTTTGGTATCTTCTGCGTCAATTTTCAAATGGCCCCGATTGAAGATTCTAGTTAGCCAATTTAAGACGATTCCTTCAAGCCACTAAAAATATATAACAAAAAAATAAAAATCAATGTTCGTTAGTTTTGCATGAAAGAAAGCACACGGAGCTGTTGGTCATAGGTACAGCTCTTTTAGCTCTTTAGAAACATTGCATACATCTGCTCATGTGTAAAATATGATAGATGGAGAGTATGCCCATACCATGCAAAATGACAAATTTGGCAGGGACGTTGAAGGGTGACATGAATAAGATTTCACCAAAAAGAATCTTGGCGGCACCTGTCATATGCCTTCTCGAGCATATCTAAGCAGTACATCTATCTAGGATCTCCACCATTTTATTTATTTCGAAAGCGCTAATAGAATAAATCACTTACCGAAGACTTTGATGTGATTTAAGAAAGTTGGTGAGGAGAAGTTAAGGTATATGCCATCCCAGACATAGACTTTTATTAAGAACAACTTTAAGGTGGTGAATGAATCTTTTTCAGAACTATTTTCAAACGCACTCTATCCGAAAAGGGTCGTCAAAAGTTTAAAAATTTGAAATAAAAGGGACAAGATTGGTTTAGTAACAATTGGGTTAGTTGCAATCGATAAATTTTGTTTAAGAAACAATTTCAATAACCTTTTCTAATCCTTTCAAGTGACCTTTGTCGAAAATACCCAGGCATGTATCTCGAACATGTGTTGCTATTCTCTGTTGGATAAGTGTTGTCAATGTATGACCAGCTATTCGATCGAGAAGTCCCAAATTCGTCAAGTGCTCATTGGTTTTATTAAAAGAACAAACAAGATTCTGGCAACGACAGCCATCTGTTTCCCGATCACATCCATTGCATTTAACTTCATCTAGATCTCCCATATCATCATCTGAAACCGAGATTATAAATTATCCTGAAACCAAAAACATTGTCATAATACTTCAACTTACCTTCTCCAGCCTGATGACTATTTGCAAATACTTTAAACGACACATTATAAAATGCATAAACCACTGTATTGAAGTTAGCTGGAAGCTGAGATAAGAGTATACTTCTAAGCATGTTATTGATTTCCTCTCTATCATTCCGCTTTTTGTTTTCAGGCTTTGCAAATCGACATGTTTGCTTAAGAACTTCTATCCTTTTGATAAGTTCATGAATATTACAAAAGTCCTCTTCCAGCTTTATAATTGCCATTTGGAATTTCATGAATAGCATGTATTGGTTATCCTGTTCTTCAATTGTAGTTTGAAATTGAGCCCAGAAATCAGGAACAATTCTTCCTCGTAACATTGCGTTGATTTCCAGGAGTATGGACTCGTAAACACAATCGGCGATGTCCAATTGTGTGAGTTTTCCAATTACATACTCAAAATCTTCTTTGGCTATTGGATTACATTTTAACTGAAATGATAAAAATACTTTTGAAGATGCATTGCACAATGAAAAGAGTTTTGTTTTCATACCGTTTTGTTTAAAATTGGAAATATTTGATAGGTTTTTACCCAAATAGTTTCGATGTCGCTCATTTTATGCGGCTTTTTAAAAATTCTGTTGACACTTTGACAGTAAAGAAGTTCTGTTTGATTTGGTTTGACATTTTGTTGTTTTGGCATCGTTCAGTGCAAAGATGATCAGAAAAAAGAAGTAAAAAATGTCTAAGGGAGAGCCCCCACTAGGCAAATCTGGGTCAGTTTCTCGGTCAACGTCAGTGTAGGGACGGTAAAGCAGTCCATTACCATTTTTTTGATTTGAAGTCTCACTTTAGTTTCCAAATTATCATTATAAATTATCTTATTTCGTTTTACATCTCATTTGCTTTTCTCTACATCTGACTCTTCTTTATGATAAACTTCTTTGTATCTGCAATACAGGTTGTTTCCTTCCCTCCTATACAGGAAAAAATTGTGACCAATTCTTAATGCAAAACTTGAAATACGGGTGTGTCAAGGATAATTTTGTAAAATGGTAAATCTGGTAATATAACTGTCAAATTTTCTATAAGAAATCTTTACCAGAATAAAGGTTTGCCCAAACCAAAGTGCGACAGTGCGTCACGACATGTGCGACACGATTTTTATATGAGAAACATTTTTGCGTTTCATATGACGCTGTGTAAGTAAATTTTTGGCGTTGTCGTGTCGCACTGTCGCACTTTGGTTTGGGCAAGCCTTAATATGGTAAACTTTCCCACACAAATTTGTTTGGTAAAATTTTATTACCATCTGGAAATGATAATTGTAGAAAACTTTTAACTAGTTGACGAAGACAAGGAAAGAACCATAATTTTTTTGAGAATCTTTTTCGGTCAGCTGTTATATTACATAGGATTACTACAACAATAAGATGTGGATAGCTATTAATATTTCATATGTGAAGGTGGCCATTTGGTAGCTCAGGTATCTTAGATAGGAAAGCTTTTTGGATAGCTTTTAATTTTTATGTAAGCGCGGCCAATGTGAACGCACCCAATCGTTCAAAGATTTTTTTGAGTTTTGAATGCAGTCTATTCTAGTACTCTTACACCAGCTGATTATTTGACATTTCACACATAAAAACAAAAGCTGTCAAAAAATGCGTCATCTTTTTCATTAAAACAAAATTAAGAAAATTAAATAAATTGTTTCGCAAAAGGTACATCGTTTTAATTATTTCTCTCAAAATGCAAGAAAATCCCGAACTCTATGAAGAAGTTAAAGTATTTCGCAATGCACGAGAACGTGAGAAATATGATAATATGGCCGATCTATATGCCATAATAAATACCCTACAAAATCTGGAAAAGGCTTACATCCGTGATTGTATCACACCCCAAGAATACACAGCTGCGTGTTCCAAGTTCTTAGTGCAATATAAAGTTGCATTCAAACAAGTCCAAGGAGATGATTTTCCAACAGTTGATACATTTGTTAAGAAATTCAGACTTGATTGTCCGGCTGCATTAGAACGCATTAAAGAGGATCGTCCTATTACTATCAAGGATGATAAGGGCAATACCAGTAAATGCATCGCCGATATTGTATCACTTTTCATTACGATCATGGATAAGCTTAGACTGAAGATCAAAACAATGGATGAATTGCATTTCGAACTGAAGGACTTGGTTGATACCATGAATCGCTTGTCTATTATTCCAGCCGATTTGGAGGCAAAAGCTAAGGTCGAGGGATGGTTAGCTACTCTTAACGAAATGCAGGCATCTGACGAACTTACAGATGGACAAGTTAGGCAGTTTCTCTTTGACTTGGAATCTGCATACACAGATTTTACGAAACTTCTTCATAATCAATAAGTAGTTTCTTAGGGAAGTTTTTAATTCTAAATATATTTACAATAAAGATTCATTTTTAAAGTTCAACTTCGTTTAAAAAAATATTTGTTTATTTTGTTCTCAAATCAACCCAAAGTTTTTAAATTTTGGTGGTGGGTATTCCGATATCAAAGAACATTGCAGTGGCATTCTGTATTTCGAAAACTGTTCGAAAAATCCCTTAAACGAAAGCAAAATTACCCTGAAAAATGTATTCCCTATTTTCAATGGGATACTTTAGACCAGAGCATCATTAACTTTTTCAAAACTCGAAGGAGGAAAATATCCCCTGAAAATTTGTAGGTATTCACTATCAGCACTATTCTGAATGATTACTCCTGAGATAAAGTTTTTCGGACTTCTTGCTTGAGTTTTGTTCCTTTTGTTGAAGGAAAAAAAAGAACAAAATTCAGTATACTGACATTAATTCCGGTTGATATTCACGATAACAGAAAAAATTTAGCGGGAAGAAAATATTTTTAGGACCCAACAATATTCACCCCTACCTTGAACTCGAATGTGATAAAAAAAAACACTGAATTTATTCATAATGGTATTTGTATGAGATTTTCCATTACGATGGATTCTATAATTTGTATGAGATTTTGAATTAGGATGGATCCTGTGTGATTGCTTTTTTAGGGATTCTATACAAATCTACGATACGAATGGAATTTATGAAAAGGCAGGATTATGGGCAACGAATTTTGTAAAGTTTTCATGTAAACGTTGCAAAGAACATATTTCTACGCTTCCTTGTTATTTGATTGTGCTTGTGATATTGAACACCTGGCGGCCTATTCTGTAAAACGATTATCGTTGAACTCACTTCGATATCGTTCAAATACGATTACGTATAACGAGAATCGATAAGAGAAATGTGACCATAGCTGTGTTTATAGACCATAAGCGTGCATTTGAAACAATAAATATTTCTATCCTACTTCAAAAACTTTATAAAAGTGGTGTACGAAATACTGAGCTGCAATGGTTTCGAAGCTTTCTTGAGGGTAGAAAACTGTAGTAAACGAGAAAATATCTGGATCACTACCTGTAAATATAGGTATTCCCCAAGGGACCTTACTTTGTGTGCTGTTATTCTTAATATACATAAATGATATGGAAAAATTGTTGAAATACTCATGGCTTAAACTCTTCGCTGTTGATGGTCTTTTATGTACATATATCTGGATCTGACCTAACAGCTTGTGTAAACAACCTAAATGAAGATCTTTCTGCACTTTATAATTGGTTAAAAATGAATAATCTCTTATTAAATATGGTCTAAATGTATGTTTCTCTTAATCTACCAGCAATACCGTCTCATATATCCATCCATGTTGAAAACTGTCCCCTTGAAATAGTCATATATTAAAATATCTCTTTTTGTTCCCTTGAAAATAATTCCAGGGAAAACTCACGATCGCTAAAAAAATTCCGGAGGAAAAAATACTTCCCAGGGTGATTCCCGATAGCGCCCATTCAAAACGCCTTTCTCGTTATGCACAATCGATCTTTGTCGTAACTATCGTTTACTTTAGTATAGTTGACTTGTCGCTCGTTTCGTAATACGTAATATGTAATATACCCCCTATGTTCTTGGTTAATTGGTATTATCATGATTTCCATTCGTATCGTAATTTTTGTTACAAATCCCGAAAAAAAAGTAATTACGACTGTTCTGATTTCCGACCGATCAATTTGATCATTGAAAACCGTAATGGCGATCCTTAATCTTTCTTGATTTTCCAGGGCCCATATTACGATTTACGATAATCGTTCAAAGCCCTTTTTCGTTGAATTGCGACTTCGACTGTTGGCTAACCCCCAATAGAAACATTCGTAGGGAACTTTTTATTCACGAAAGCCCCCTATTATATTTTTTGATTCCACAACTCTTCAAAGTTGGACCTGCCTCTTGATGCTAGATACTCAATTTTTCTTTTACTCACCATTAAAATTCCCGATTCCGCCCACGTCTCTTCCGTTCTTTTTTTCAGTTTCCCTTTGAAAATTAAAAAATATTACAAAATGATGGAGGGAAAGCGAATCACTTTTATGAAAATACACAAATCCGCCAACAAAGGTGATTTATTCAATCGACATACAAGGATGAAAATGCTTGTCGAGCTATCTCGTGCTCGCCAGTTTTTCCCGTATAGGGAATGGTTCGTGAACGGCTCTCTATTTGCCACTTAATACTTACTTTTTTCCCTATAGTTTGGTTCGCCTGGTTGATAAAAATAAAAATTCTCGTAATTCATAATTCATTAACTTATGTGGTGAATAGCGATTTCTGGACCTGTATTACGATTTACGATAACCGTCTTTGAAAAACGATACTCGTTTTCTTTTACGACTTCTTTCGGCGGTCGTATTTGACTTAGATGTCAATTGTTTCGTGCTCTTTCTGTTTTTGTATCGGTTTCGCTTTTGTTTTGTCGTTTTCCTTGATTATCGTTCTGTTGCCTTTCGTTTCGTAATTCGTAATACGGGCTGACCTTATTGCTTTCTAATCGTTTGAATAAAAGCGCCTACCATGATAAAGGTAAATAGTGTCAAATGTTACCTTTACTATCCCACAAAACAAATAAAAGTAAGATATACTTTGTTTCTTTTTTGTTTAAATGATGTTTGCATCCCGAGTTTGAATAAAAATAAAAAAAACATCGTTTTAGGCCATTAATCGTTTTTATTTTTGTTTCTGCATCCATCATAAATATACTCTTGGTTTTTTTTACTCTTCTTCTGGTTGTGTTGTGTAATGTCTTTGAAAATTAGCTCTCTCTTATTTCTCTTTCTTATTATTCATCTATTTTTATTCACATATTGAAAAAAAATCCAATAAAATATAAAAAAAAAATTATTTGTATGCCTTTAAAAAGTACAAACTACACTCGCCCCTTAACATTTCTTCAAAATTTTAAATCAAATTACGGTTTTCTCTATATAAACATTTTATTTTTTAGACTAAGCAACTCTTATTCTACAAAGAGCCGTTTTTTTTTATTTCTGATTATACATAAATTTTTGTTCTGTTTATAAAATTTCTTTCTTATTTTTTTATGTAAAAAAAATGAATTGTTTATGATAAAGCTAAAATATATTTATATATCTTTTTTCAATACATTTAAAGTTGTGGATATATAAAAAAGAAATTAGTGTTTTGTTTTTTTTTTTTATTTTTTTATTTGTTAAAATTAAATACATAAATATATATTTATTTTATTTTTGTTATAATAAATGTTCTTCTGAATAAATATATATATATATTTTTGTTAGTATTTAGTTGCGAAAATTAAAAAAAACAAAAATGAGATACATAAAACGCAAAAAAAAGTTCTTTTATAAATATTATCTTTTTTTAACGAAAAAATGAGCATATAGCCTTATGAAAGAAATGAACAGGCATTTTTCAAGAAGACATCTATTTAACATGGATATTTGTGTGTGTATGGATGTGTTAGAAGAGTTGTGTGTGTTCGTATAATTTTGCAACATTTAAAAATTCACGCACATTTAGGTTTATTTATTTGTATTTTTTTTTTGAAAAACGAAATAGATACATGTACATCTATTTATGTTTTATTTATTTTTCACACAAATTAGCTCTGAATTGGTTTATATTACTGATTTTATTATCTACTAGAAAACAATATTTAAAAATTAAAGCAAACATATAAATGTATGTATTGTACATACATGATAACAAAAAAGAATAGATTAAGTTATTAATTATTGTTGATCTCTATAATTGCAGTGAGTAAAAAATTAAAGTAAAATAGGAATAAGGTTAATAAGGTTTTTGTTAGTTAAAAAAAAACAGGTCGTATGGAAATATTGTAACATTTTTTTGAATCAAATTTGTAAATGTACTTTAATGAAACAATCTTGACGGAAGCTTACTATCAAAAGAAATTGCTTACTGAAGTTTTGAGCCACCACTGTTTTGTAAATTAGTTAATTTCATAAATTTGAAACAAGAAAAATATTTCTTACAGGTTTTATAACAACTTTGTTACTTTTAAGCGTAGTTTGTGTTAGTTTCTTACGGTTTTTAATTTTAATTTAAAAACTGTAAGAAACTAAAAAACATTTTCCAGTAAGGTATAATCACCTACCTCTTAATTATTAAACTAGTGTGGGTGTTGTTTTTTTTCGTCTTATCGGATGCAATCAGACGCAAATTATTTACTCTAAAGCTAGGGTCACATCTAGCTCGTTGCTAGCCGCTAGCGTCGGCGACGCCGATGGCGTCACCGGACAGCATCAATGAGCGACTGGCAACAACTACCCGTGCCTAAGACTTTGGGTTCGTTGACAGCACTTAACTTAAATATTTAATTTGGTTCAATCGAAAGTTTCGATGGAGAACAGGCGATTGAATCAAATTACAAATGCCAATGCACGATTTGTACCCCAAAATCCATCTTAACATTTATTAAATGCAAAACCTTGAAAAAAAATTACAAAATTAATTTAGGGTCTGGCTGGTTAGAATAACGAGAAAGATATAAAATCGAATGGGATTGTATATACCTTTCTACTATGCATACCTATAAATCTAGAATCTTCCCAGGTTTCCATTTGCAATTAATAAGCGTTGCAACCATCAAGCGTCCATCTATAAGATCTGTGAAAACATACCAAGCTTCCACCTATAAGACCTTTGAAAACAAAGAAATTCAAACTTCAATGAGTTTTCGTAACGTGAATACGCCGTCTTTTAATTTAGCAGATCTTAGAGTGCTAAGCAATCAGAACAGGATTCCTCTGTAAAATTTCTTACTTTTGCCTTTTAAAAACTTTGCTGAAAATAGATCGTATTCGCCTCTAAGCTTGTGTAACAAGAAATTCTCTGAGATCTCAGAAACGTGAACTAGCTATTGATTGAAGCTAAAAAAAACCTATCAATGGCAAGGAAGTGTTATACGGTTTGGTCTTGTAGCTTGAAATCTGTCCAAATTAATAAACTTTAAAAATATAAATGCAAAAACAGTGCGCAACATCAGGCGCTTTCTGACGGTCGATATTTTCGGCTTTACCTAAAGTACACCGTGTCGCCTTCCTTTCCTCACTTGTCGGTACGTTTTTTCAAAACCGTTAAATTTGAAAATCATTTATATACAACTGGAAGTGCCAAAAGCTACTGTATATACCGAACCGTACTGCATCTTCGTACGAAGTATCGGTATACCTGATCAAACCAATTAGGAAAAGCTCATTGAAATGTACGTGTTCAGTGAGAAATCCTTACCAAGCAAACATATGGAAACGATACTGCATCGTCATTAAGCGTTAAAAGAGCAACAGCAATCAAATTATTTGCGCAACACAGCTAATGCATAACAAAGGGAAATGCGCATCAAGATTGTAGTGTGTAAAATTTTCACATCATGTGTTGGGATAATGAACAATCGACTATAACGGGGGCACTTTATTTAACATACGTACACGCGAGCCTTAAAGTTGCATTTCTGAATGTATTGTATGCATTTGCATATGGAAAAGTATTTTACTGCATTTCGCGACATTTGGGGATTTATAATGTTAACGTTTAGGAAAAGTTGCTTAGCAAACGTTCATATAGAAAAAACGACAATCTCATAATCTAGCTATTAGTATTCACATCACCTGTCCGTCCGCAAGCTCTGTTTGTCATTTAAGATTTTGAAATGTCTTTGGTACGATTAAATTGCGTCTGAAGGTATCCGATTGTAGTTTTATTAGTATACACGTATGTATGTATGTATGTATATCCAGAATCCTTCGAAATACGAAACAAAAAGACAACAATTTGCTAACTCTTCATTTTCTTTCACAGAGAGATCCCGTAATCTGGAGAAAAGTCGCCGCACACACAAACTTCAAAGTATTGGCGATTGATGTCTCTCAATAATCTGTACAAAAAGATATAGACAAGTTATCAAATAAGTTTACTTTCGATCATTTGCGTATACGACGATTCGACCCATGTTTTAAGAAGCATTTCGAGGGCGAAGGGTTCTTTAACTGTTGGTGATGATAAATTAAAAAAAAAAAATTATATTCTTTTATAAATGCACACACAACTCCAAATTTAAGAGTAAATAAACATGAATTACTCACCAGTGCGCGCTAACTACGAACGATACAAAATTAATGCAATTTTAATAAAAAATCACTTAAACGTAGATGATTAGATACATCATGTCCAATTGACATTAATTATTTGTTTTGCTTTTAATTACATTTTATATAATTGTTGTTGTTGCAAATGTTATCACTTCTTTTGCATTAAGTGTATAGAAGAGTTTCAATTATTTATTTGTTTTTTTTCTGTAAGATACATATTGTTAAATATAATATTATATATTCCATATATACTAGCATTAAAAGACGTGGTACTAATTTAATTAATAATTATTATTATATTTATGTATTATTATTTTATAATTATTTATATATATATATTAAAAAGTTAAACATTTAAAAGAAACAATATCCAGTTTAAATTTTGCTGTTTATGTGTGTGTGTGTGTGTGAATGTGGGGTTTATCTGGGTTATTTTCTATATATATATATATATGTATACATAGAGAATTATTTATATGTATATATATATAATTATAATGTAGAGATTTATCGAATAAAATTTTCATTTCTTTTTTTGTTTAATCATTTATATCAAGAGCGCACATCGATAAATTGATGTACAAAAAGAGAACGCGTTCTTTCTTTCTTTTCTAAAAATTATAACTTTGCTGTAACTATAGAGTACAGCAATACACTATAACTAAAAAATTCTGTCTGTTTCAATTATTTTGTTATTTAAAAAGTTTTGTTTCATTTGTATTTTTGTGTTGTTTTTTTTTTTTTTAATAAAGTAAGATAAATTATAATCGGATTTGTAATGTACTATGCAAACTTTTTTTTGTTGTTGTTGTTGATTTTAATATCCTGGACTAAAAGAATGTTTTGGGTGTTGTAAACATTTTACGGCTCTGAGTTTTTTGTTTGTTTGTTTTCTTTCTTTTTTTTATGTGGTAAGTATCGCCTTATGTGGAGAACGAGGCAAAAGTTTAGCTTTGATGGATACATAATTAATTCTGTCCGGCCCAGTAAGATGGCGAGTAGCCTTGTTTGGTAGCCGATTTTGTTGGGTTGCTCGACTGTTGACGTTGTCCAGTACTGTTTGAATCCTGTTGAATGGATGAAAAGTAGATAACATAAGAAAGGCATTTTTTTTTAAACAAAATACTTAATTATTACATGTATAGTTTTTAATATTTTAGTTGTGTAATGAATAAGTCTTAAAAATTATATTATATTTGTTTAATTTTTTGTTGCTTTTGTAAGGACTAGGAAATCACAATCAACAAAATTAATTCAAGAGGAATTAGCAATGAATTATATTAATTAATGTGTTGATATAATATGTAGTGTCAATTCTGTGCTATGAAACTTAAAATTTCCAAAGCTTAAACTTCAACAGAAAATTTTTGAAAAGCTCATGTTGGGTTTCTCAGCAATAGTTTCTACCTAGCTTAGGCATAGCTTAAGCTTGTGCAAGGGTAATTGTCGATGGGATCATATTCGGTTGTCGTCTTCGGTTGTGCAAATGCTTACATTTATTACTTAAATGCACTGTCAACACTATCGTGGGAAATGCATGGTGCTTTTCACGTACCTAAATATTTGGAAATACAATTAAGATCAATTTTTACTATGCTCGCTCAGTTCAATAGTAGTATATATGCAACAACATATGGTGGTGTTTGCCAAATTTTTAAACGGTGGTACTTAACTATTATTATTATTATCTTTATTAAATTGGAGAGCTCAGAACATAATGAGCTTATGTCGTGCTCTAGTCGGAACCCAAAAACGAAAAACGTCAATTGAAATAAACCGTATATAACGTGAAAGAATAGTTTACAAGGAAGTACCCTCTTTTTTAATTTATACCGATATTTTGGGACTCATGAGTATCTGGAACTCTGTTTGAGTGGAAATGAAATATTCACACAAAATGCACAGGTTAACATTTCACAGCTTCTGTTTCACTTGGGCCTTTTTTTTAGAGTAAGATTTTTGTTATACCAAGAAATTGCCTCACACTATTTGTATAAAAAATGTGTCATTTTTTTTTTGCAAATTTGGTTTTTGGCATAAAAAAACTTACAGCAGTATTTTGAGTGTTTGACCGATAATATTCAGATTGTACGGATACTGGCATAAAAGTATATGTATAATAACATAGAATTTCATTCAATTGTTAGAACCTTCTACATGCATTCCAGTTTAACAATGATTCATGAGTTAATTGCGCTTATAATTTATCTGCAGGATTAACTTAATCTGTAAAATAAATATTATGGTGCAATGCCAATTTTATTCAAAGATATCCCAGCAACGCGAAACGATGAAGCGAAGCTCCTCCAAATCGGCGGATACCTTGTCCAATCCGGAAGGAGATGTCTACAAAGTCTGGAAAATCATCCAAACCCAATGATAGGAAGCACCATGAGAAGCCCAATACACCCCGACTCTCGATATCTAGAAGCTAAGGATCTACTCGATGAGGAACTAATCAACACCAATGACGAAGAGGACATCCGATTCTACGCTGACGTTGGGTCAGCTCAATACCGTGGCCAAAAAAATTAACATCGACAGTTTCATTGAAATTTTGCTAAAAATAACCACCATTGTAATCAAGTTAGGCCCCTTTTGTGCCAACATATTTAAAAACTAACCATTGTATAAAATAAGATAACTAGTGTTAAGAAAATTGTGAATAGATATTATTAATTGTTCAATAAAAAAACTGTAACTGTTAACTGTTTCATCAAAAGACTCAATTTGTCTTTACTAACATAAGTACATAATTGGATATTTTTTGACGAGTGACTTTTAAAAGAGACTAGGTAAGATTTTTTTTTACTTTTTTTAAATTTAGTAAATAACTAAGCCGGTTTTATTGATGGGTACTTTAATGTGTTACAATAGTTAATTAGTCATTCATAAGAACTGGCTAAACATTTTTATGATTTTTAGGAGCGGTATTGTCGATCCAGTTCTCTAAATACTTTGGCCACGACTCAAGTCATTTTCGTCCCCCCTGCCTCTATTCTATTCATTCATGTTCAATATAAAAGATTATGTTCTACTTTTTTCTCTGCGTAAACTGTAACATAAGTGGTTATGTTTAACTATGTTGAACCTGATTTTTTAGTCCTTTGGATAGCGATTTTCCAATGAAGAGGAACTCAAGCGGCAAATAAATTGATATTTTGAAGAGAAATAAGAAATTAATTTTTTTGAGGGTACTGGAAAGTTAATCCCGAGATGAAATCAATGCATTCATGTTCGGATTATGTACTCCATTGAGAAATAAAAACAATTTCAATACATTTCGAGTTTTCTTTCATGTCCATACCGAGAATATTTTGAACTTCCTCGTATACTTTATACATGCATGTGGCGTGCAGCCTCTACCACATCAATTGCACAAATAGTAAATTAACATAGTATACATATGTAGGCTACTTGAATGCCAAAACATGCACATGTGAGCGCAGGATGAGGTACATTGTAATTCTACTCATCAATCATATAAACAAAACTGTAAAACTGTTCACAAAGTTGAACAAACAAACAAAACAAAATTCCTCAAAAAAAACGACCCATCCCCAAAGAAAATAATACTCAATTTTTTTGTAAAAATGTTAAATGAACGAAATGGCAAATTAAAACGTATAAACAAGTTAAAACTCTGTTTTTCCATGCATTAGTCTTTGATTATTATTTTGAAGTGGATAACTGTCGTTACTTTTATAAACGAATTAAAAAGCAATTAAAGGAAACAAATAAAAAGAAAAAAATTAAAACAAAAAAAAAAAAAAAATAACTAACTTACCCGACGGGATGAGTTATGAATTCTGCCGTCCATCTAATGACGAACCATAAAAAACCAAAGAAATAATAATAAAAATAATAAATCATGCAAAAAATTTTCGATTTGTGTAGCACTGATTTCAGATGAAGTAAATGAAGGACTGTTCTTGTGCACATAAGTTATAATATTTTTTTAAAACTTTTGATTAACTGATAATTGCATAAGATGCGAATGAAGAAAAAGCTTTATACAAAATTACAATCTCGTTACAAAGTATTGAAGATAAACCAACAAAAAACTAATTCATGAGAATGGCTTGTAATAGAATTTTCATCGTATTTGATCGAATTTAATTTTAGGCCAATTTATTTGCCAAGTTAAAAAGAGAATAGTTTATTGAGTAACTATTTTGTTTAATAAAAGTTTTAGATATACTGTCAGTCTAAATAACAAACTGGAAGTCCCAAAATTAAAATAAGAAATGGGTTTAGTCGTTCAGATTGGGAGACAGTAGATACACAAGTAGAAATATCTATTTTTTAACTTAGATTTATATCTGAAATACAAGTACAGTAGAATCTCGAAAACATGAACAGTTTGGAAAGATGAACGCTTTTTCCCCACCAGTTGTTTAGAAAAATGTCTGATTAAGTCTGTTTTTTTTTTTTTTTTTTTTTTTTCATTTTAATGAACAACTTATTTATTTTTATTATGTTTTGGTCTTTTTGTAAAAAAAAATAATTTTTATTTTAATAGATGCAATGTTTTTATATAAAGCTATATGTTTTTCTTAAAGGAGATCTCGATGCTTGAAAAATGAACAATTCGAAAAGATGAACGGGCGTGCTTTATATCTGTTCATCTTTCCGAGGTTCTACTGTATATTCAAACGTTCATCAGCGTTTATTGAGAGTTATGATAAAATTCAATTTTCAACGATTTGATCAACCTTAGGGGTTTTCTTTTCATGGCCTTCAGTGCAATATATATTTTCATTTCTCTAAAACTTCTCTCTCACAGCTCCTGGACACAATGGCATTACGTGGAGATGAAGAGCCTTCCTCCTAAAATGAAGAGCCTTCCTCCTAATTCTTCGTTAGAAACAAAATCATAATTAAAGTTAATTAATTATATTATTTTTGTTGACTTGTGCTAATTTTTTCTGATCCACTATATGTAGAAACTTCATAGACACTTCGGAGGGGTTCTAATATACAATTTTGCTGTATTAAAACTAAATAAGCAAGGATCGAAATATAAAAATACTAAAACAATCACCATCGTTTAAACTTACACCACTCTTTACATTTACATTACATTTTTTCCCATTGCAACTGTTGATTTACTGATACAACAAATGGTGCTTGTAGGGCGAATCATTTTCTTGTCGTTTTAGGTGAAAAATTTTTTAATTTTCTTTTTTGAACATTGTTATCTAATGAAAGTGAGATTTCTTTAACAATTGCTGTCGGTCCCTCTCAATAAAAAAATTAAGCAGAGCTCTACAAGTGCAATGAATACATTTTTTTGGAAAGTAACTTGGTGTATTCATTTACGTCGTTTAATTAAATTTCGTACAGTACAACCCATGCAACTAGTAAATTCAAATGTCTTTGTGCTTCTTTATATGTTTGGTGAATGAGTAGTTATTGATTTTGTTTGTCCTAAATAAAAAAAAAAAGATAACTTACCTGATGAATGGGTTGATGAATCATATTGTGATGACCAGTTGGCATCGGCTGAAGGTACATTCCATAGGGTTGAGCCGAGGTTCCACCAGCAGTCTGTGTATTCGGCATATTAAATGGGGGTGGTGTACCAGAATGGAAATTTTGCTTCTCATATGACTAAATAAAAAAAAATAATTAAGTTTTTACGCCCCAAGGACACATTGTTATATAAACTTACATTGACTTTGTTTAATGCTACATGACCCTTTCCATACATTGAAGATGTAATGTCGGAACCAGTTCCGGCTTGTGGTGGATTTGTTACATTTTGTGATTTAGTCTGTTGATTAACACTAGATGGGTACGCTCCCTTGGTGTAGTCCTGTGTAGCTTGTGAAAGTGCATCATAGCTAGCTGAACCATAGCCAGTATTATAGGACGGTTTAGGGAATTGACCACCGGATGCTGTATTAGCAGCTGGAATTTGCTGCTGTAAATTTATAAACAAAAAAAAATTAAAACACAAAATAATAATATTGTCAGCGTTTCAAAGTGAAATTTAAATTACCGGATAAATTGCTGGTGTGCCATATTGGAAACCGCCTGGCATCATGTTGCCTCCATAAAAGTATGCATAAGGAACGTTAAGCAATGGAGCAGTAGACCCCGCCTGTTGCGACATCGTACTTGACACCTTTTCAATAATTTTTTTTTGAAATATGTATGTATGTAAAAATGAATATCACTTACATTACTAACAGGGCTAGAGTTATTGTCAGTTCTGGCGAAACGACCATCAGTCATTGTTGAATAAGCAACAGAGCCCAGATTGTCACGAACACCGGCTGCACCTAAGCTTGTTGGCGTGTAATTCAGATCGTAGTAGCCCTGCTGATAGAACCGAATGCAAAAAAGGACAAAATTAATAAAAGTTATAGATTAAATATCAAAAAATTAAAGAGAGAAATGGAAAAGCGAATTATTAAAGACCAGTGACACACGAAAAGTGAACTCGTGTAACCCTGTTCTTAGTTGTTAAAGCGTAGAGTTCTTTTTTTTTTTTAGCTTAACACTAAAATAAATAAAATTGAACTAAAGCAAAATTCAGGACACAAGATATTAAAATTGTCGAAAATTTTGTTATGCATATATATTTCATTTTATATGAAGGTCGAAGAAGAAGAAGAAGAGGAGTTTGTTATTATAAATGATTTCTGCTGATGAAAAAGAGGGTTAATTTTTTTTAGTTGTGGTTTTTTAGGATTTCATTATTTAAAATTTTCGTTATAGGCAAAAAATTTTGACACGAAAAAATGAGTGAATAGTGACGTGCATTATGTGTGAATGTGTGTGTGTTTTTTTTTTTTAATGTGTGTGTTGTCATTTGCATTTTAGCAGCAGGAACTCACCACATGTGGCACTCTCTGTTGCATCATTTGTAAATCCTCGTAAGAATATACTGGTTGCTGATAGTAGGGCAATCCAGTCTGAATATATTGACTAACCATTTGGATGTTTTGCGGCACCATTCCAGCACTGTTCTTGTTGGCATTGGTGGCTGAGTTTGTTACTTTTGTATTTGTCAAACCTAACGATGGTGAGCTCATACTGTTTGTAGTCGCTGTTGAACTGGGGACAACTGAACTTACAGTGCTACTAACAGCGGTGCTTGCTGCTACACTTGAAACGCTACAAATAAAATATAAATGAATTAATTTTAGTTATAATTTTCCATTTAGTTTGTTTAAAAGTTTTCTTAAAAGTAAATTATAAAATAAAATAATGATTTCTGCAAGCACAAGACTATCTACGGCAATGTTTGAAACAGTTACAAAGCCAAGATTGAAACAATTGTTCAATTTCTTACTTACCATTTCTTTTAACCTCAATTTGAAGGGATTTTATGTTAAATTAAGGCCAACAGTGACAACTTGTTACAAGAAAAACTATCATATACCACACTACTGCTTTATGTTTTAAAGCTTTCTCAAATGACTATAAGCCAACAACAAAAAAAAGATTTATAATTTTTCAGAAATGCACTTCTTTGTACCATTTGATTGAAAAAACACGAACTGACAATCGTTTTCTTTCGAACAGTATGTAATTAGGTTTGTTTTTATTTTTACTGGGAAGTGAAAACAGTTTGACTTGGGATGAATACGTTAAAACTAAAAGGACCAGCTTTAGGAATTATATTGGTTAAAGTGAGTGTGTCCTATCTCTAATTATAAACTTGACTGGGGAACTGTCTGGGAACTTACAAAACGGGACTCAAAATACTCCCAAAAAAATGGCATTAATGCACATAGGAGTTAAAAAAGATCCATTTTTTTTGTATAGTTAGCACACATTTAGAAGCTTCCTTCAAGATATATGAGAGGATGAAATTGGAATCAAAAATTTTCTTTGCATTAATGATACTTTTAAGGACAACGTTTCTCATGTCATATCACCAGATGCATAAACGTTTTCGTTTAGAAAGTACAGTGAATAGTTACAATTTTGAGAAAAAAAAGAATTATTAAGGCCGTATCAATTGGCTCTCTAATATCACTGAACAGTTCTCATGGGAAGTATTTTGTATAATTGCGGAATACGTAAAATCTACTGATATTACCCGTCTAGAGGAATTGATAATTCAACCCTGTATTTATCGGAATGAGAAAAAAGAAATGGGTGAAACACACCGACTTCAGTCGATAAAATTAAATTGAAACATCTAGAATGTGAATTCGGGGACGATCTCAACTGGGACCCTATAATTAACTCCATGCTACGTTGAGATCTATTTCAAAGTTAATTTTGACTGTACATTAGGTTAGGTTTAGGTGGCATTCAGGGAAACTATTAAGACACTTAGGCAAATAACAGCAACATTGTGATACTACATAACATTGCATGGAACTTCCTTACTAATTAAACCATTTGGAGATTTCATGAAAGTCTTTATAAATCACTAGGATAATTCGACGAACAAGAAAGAGCAGGGCATGAATTCTCATACATGCATCTTCTGCAGAAATGATTTGAGAAAACCCCTTGTCTTTTTGCGTGTATACCCATCCATAAAGCATTGTGGGGCTAATATGCAATCTGCTTTGAGACAACAAGCATTTAAAATGTTTCGGGTCTAGTACAGACCAGTTATGTTTTGTCCCGAGAAAAATAGTGATACTTGTGCATTTGTTGTTTGTCATCGCCATGGCAGAATGATTCAGATTGATGCTTTGGCTAATAGAATTACTGGACTATTGAGTGATGGCTTTGTAATGCATGGCTATATATAATGTATATATCAAGGGGTGTGAGCAGAAGTCGTCGAGCGGAGAGCTCCGTTGATACACATACACGCTGATCATTGTACCTCATTTAGCTTATAACGATGAGTTTCTTCATTTAAAGCAGACCAAATACTGTCATCCCGTAAGCGTATATCGGCCTAATAACCGCTGTGTATAGGAAGTTTACTGTACCCACACGAAAAAAATATCCCCCAGCAAAGAAGTTGACATGACTAGAGTTTTTTAAATTTGCGTTCGTCATAGAATTGCAGAGTTTTGATTTTTTTTAATCCGCTTTTATGGTAGAATCAAATAACACAATTGTTCTCATGTTGGTATAATTACTAAACCAACCAAATTTTTGAACACCATCATCAAGATTTAGTCATGACGCATGAGAAGGTTGCCAGACGTAGGTTGCAGCATTTTTGTTTACTGTGGATCAAAACAAGGGGGGTCATTCCGTAATTCGATTATCGCCAAACGATATCTCGACGATGGTTTTGATTTCCGCAAGGTTCGAATGATCATTTCAATTACTCTGATGGGGATTTTGGCACCGCTTAGTGAAGGTGGATTAATTTGGATTTACCATTACAGATCGGAAACAAAAATACAATAAAAACCGTGGATTCTTTTTCTTCTTCTTTAACAAAAGTCCGTATTTCAACAACGGTCGTTTTGTGATTAAGTCGTTTTGATGGTATACGGCAGGATAATAGGAGGTAAGAACAGTGGTTCTAAGAATTACAGAGGAAGGGTAGGTACTGGAGTATCACTGCTTAGTCAGCCGGGGTAAAATCGGATTTAATGATATCTGACATTTAGTAAATTGATACCTAAATACTTAAGTATCGTTTTCATACAATTCTTAGATTTTCACATACAAATACATACATTTCGACTTCAATTCCGTAAAATTCCAATTTTTGCTGTAATATAAAGTTAATAAATACTATAACAACAATTATAAGGGCCTATCAGGAATGGGAAAAAGGCTCCCAATCAAAATATTCCACGAATATCGTTCTGTTTTCGCTTTTAATTTGTTTCGCTGGTATTAAGAATATTGGAAATGTGAAAAGGAAGGGACTTTCCCAGCAATTTTTCGATTGGGAGCCCTTCTCACAAAAAAAAAAAAAATCCCCGGGAAATTTCATTCCCGATAGGGCCCATTAAGTTACTCATTTGAAAATTTATAGGTTAGGTGTCGTTTTACATAGCGAATAATGTTTGAAAATCAAAAAATAATCAAACAATGCCATAGTCGACTATGACCATAGGGTCAACTATGACGGTATAGGGGAACATTCCCAGGGACGGTTGTATTTATCATAACCATTTTTTTATTTGCTCTCCAACCCAGTTTTTATCAAAACAAAGTTTTCAGAAAAATTTTAAAAACATGTATGTAAAAGAAATAATTTTTTTGTTATACACTCAAATACACTCAAAAATCATATTTCTTTGTATTGCAAACCTAAAAATTAATAATAAAAAAAAAAAAAAAAACATGCAGATAAAACTGTTTTTGCAATTCTAAAAATGTCAATCTTACCTTTCATAGTGGGAGCTAGACGATGTAGTAGAAGTATCCTTCAGTTTAGCACTACTAAAGTTACTGTACTGAGATGATGAAGTGCTTGTGCTACCAGTGAACCTATATGTGATGCGATTTGATTTTTAGTAAGTTAATTGGGTCACACAATTAAAAATAAAAAAATAATGCGATTGGAACTTAAAAGAAAGTGCTATTAAACAAAAAAAACAAAAATCTGAAGAATATTAAGACGATAGCCTTGAAACGATTTTTTTTTTTAAATATCGGAAAACAAATAAATAAAAGACAACTTGAGAAATTAGAAAATGATCTAAAGGAAAATATCGTTAAATAAGTTGAAAAAATTATCATGCAGAATTGTATACGAATATAATTGCTTAGTACAAATTTGAAATCCATATTAACTATTTTTGTTCATTGTGATTTGATGTCAGTTAGTATTTTTATGGTTAAAAAATTCAAGGACGTTGTAAATAAATTTTGACATCATATAAAAAGTTTTCCTATATGTACAATTATGCAAAAACTAATTAGGAACAACTTGCCGCCTCACAGTAAAATGAATCGCATATTTTTCGCACCCATCGACGACCGTAAATCTGTAACTTGCTAGGCTTATAAGAGCGAGTATAGAACGAAAGAAAATAAAAACAAATTTCATATTTGCCCTTCAGAATGGAAGTTGTGCCGTCCGGTGAACTTGCCTTACATGGGAAAAAAACGTACGATATCAAAATTGTGCTGGAGAGCTTCTATGACAAAGTTTTGGTAGATAAGCGTAGCTTATACAAAACGACAACGGATAACGGGTGCCGACTAATTGACTATGTAGCAACTTGTTATATGGTAATAAGTATTAATCGAAATCGAAATCGAAATGCGCCAATTGACTTTAGCTACGCATCCAACATTTTGGAATGCACACTTCTCGAGGAGCATGACGATGAATGCGAGGCCAGGCAGATCAACCATATGCAAATTATTCACACTAAGCAAATACACATGATTGGTTTGAATCAGGATTCCGTAAGAAATGACTAACAAATAGGCATGTGATTAATATAGAAGGGATTTCTTCAACAGACTTGGATATTTAGCGCCGACAACGACATCATCGCCCAATCTAATCGCGCTGTATTAGATTCGTTCACAAGAATTGAAATACGGAAAATATGGTCTTGATAAAACAAAACATCTGTCCATCGTGTTAATATGGAATTAAAACCAAACTAGGAAAGCTTATTAACCACTTATTTGGGACAAAAAAGACAAAAAAAAAAGTGAAAAACTTTAAAAAGTTTTGGGGAATCGATAGATCGATTTTTTATAAGCAGGTATTTTTCAGCAATAAATTAAAACAAACAAAAAATGAGGTCGATCGAACTGCAACGCATAGCCTCGGGAGTAAAAAAAATGTTTCGAGCGCTGTACTTGGATGTTAAAGTTGTCAATACGACAGAACAAATACCAGATTTTAATATGCTATTAAAATTTGTTAAAGATTCATATCTGAAGAAAGATTTGCTACCGCTAAATTGAAGCCTTTGTTCATATTCCATCAAATCACTGTTTAAATCATCGATATTGCAATGCAGCGTGTGTCTCAGTGATACAAGTTAGAAATGTCAATGTTTGTAAATTTATTCTTAGCAACCCTAGGCATCTTCCAAGGCAAGAATTAATGCATACTTAAAAGATTTTGTTATTAAAAAAATAGCGACAGAAACTCTAGTTAAATAATTCTTTATTTTTTTAGTTGAGTTTTAAAAATGTATCTTCGTGTACCTTCCGTGAAATAAATTTTATTGTACATGATTATCCATTACCTATCAAATATATTCAATTTGGCTAAAAATCCTTGAGACACTTATACATTTTTGATGACTTTTTAACGACATATTTTGTATATATACAATTATGAAATTTTTGAAATTTGGTATAAAAAATATATAAAAAAAAAAACAATTATGCACTAAATATAAATGTTCACATATGTAAAATAACTCATTCTAAATAATAATAAACGCAAAATTTGTTAGTTTTAATGCAAAAAATAATTAAGTTCCGCTGGATGTATCACATTGCACACTGCGCTGTAGGGAAAAATACATCGAATATAAAATTAGTATGAAATCGGAATGAATAATTCAAAGTGAAGATTGTAATTAACATTAAGTATTATGTATGGTCTATGAAATATTCACGGGAAAGTCCATAGAAATTGGAATATAGTCATTCAAGATTAAATGTCAGTCGCATATTACTTTTAAACTATTGGGTGTTATCAAAAAGTGTCTTTATAAAGGGCGGCAAATTATACTTTTGGCCTTGGGCGGGCAAAAACCTAGGTCGGGACCTGAATGTACGATAGCAATATCAGCGCTAAGAAAAAACGATTATGTAAGGATTAAATTGACTTTGATTTAGCCCAAAAAGGGCTCAATTATGAAATCTATCAAATTTTTAAAAGTGAGGATAAAAATTTCTCAAATAATGTTGGAACTGTTCAAAAGCACATGAACTTGATCAAAAATGTTTGCTTCCCAATTTATTTTGTTTTATTTGCTAAATACATAATTTGCTTTTTGGTAATACCTATGTACTTTATTTTCTTATTAATTATTACTTTTTTTTTCATTCACAAATATACTATCAATGATTTTTTTTTCTTTTTCAATATGTTGTTTGATAAAGAAAAAAAGAAAAAAAAAAGACTGACTATTTTGATTTGTATCGTTAAACAGTCTATTTGTGTAAAAACACGGTATGGTTTTCACCACCATTTGAAAGTTTTTGTTTTGACATTAATTCATATTAATATTCAAATAATTTTTTGAAATAAAACAGTAACTTAAAGAAAAAACAGACTGTATGTAAATAGAGAATATAATTATTGTTTTGAAATTGTCATTTTACAGACAAATAACAACAAAAGTTGTACAAAAAATTAAGAAAACAAAACAAAAAGATTTCAGATATTGGATATATCTTGGAATGTTTTATGGAAATGAGGGTGAAACCGAAATATGTTAACATTTTACTAACTTACTTGTAATCCCATCATATCAACACATTAAACCATTTAAACTATTTGTTTTCTTAGTGAAATCATTTTTTTGATAATTTTTTTTTTTTATATAAAATAAAAATACAGATTACATGCAAAACAACTGAGCAATAAATAAAAAAAAAGCATGTAAAAGATTTCAAGTAAATATTAATACACAAAACCAACTTGAAGAAATTAACAAATAGTAAAATAAAAACAAGTGTTACTCATACATACCCTGTGTTATTTGAAAGACCAGTACCGCCATAAATACTTTGGTTATTTTGGTACGCATTTTGTTGTGATGGATAAGCCGATGTTGTCTGATTGCTTTGGTACTGGCTGGATAAATATCCGGCATTTGAATTTGCACTGTTAATGGTTTAGGGAAAAAAGAACAAAAATGTTTTGGGGTGTTCTAGTCAACTTGTTAAGTTATTAGGTAAAAAAAAAAACAAAAAAAAAAAATAAAATCCATTTTCAATTAGAAAGTTAGTGAAACAAAAAAATAGGTGTACAAATATTTTCAGACTGCTTGTGGGTAATAGTGTTCACTTTTTATAATCTTAAATATATTAAAGCTTTAATTTTGGTTATATCTCCACTCCCAAAATTTTCTGTCGGCTCTTGGTGTATTATAACTTATTAAAAACATTGGATAAAAAGTTCGGGTACAGCTTTCTAATTGTCTAATATAAGGCGTCATTTTTATTGTATTTTTGTACTTTGTATTTATTAATACATTTTGTAGGTAGGTTAAAAAATTTAGATCCAGATTAAGTTTAGAAGACCATAAAAATTAATATGCAAACAAATATTTAAAAAAAATAGTGATTTTCCGAATAAGAATTTTGAATGTAAGGGATACTCTTGCTCGAGCTAATGGGGAATGCTCATCAAAATAAAATAAATCAACATAGTTGTTTACAAGGTGAGAAAAAGAAGATTGAAAAAATTTGGAGTTAAAAGGTTTTTTTTTTATAATTTAAATAATTAAAGACAATTTTTCAATTTCAATTTGAATGTCATCGTGTTCATAAAGCCATGATTTAACATTTAGTAGGAGAGATGGCAATTTCCTTTGACTCGTTTCTTACTTTGCCAGTCTGTCTGTAGAGCCGCGACTTCAGGGGTTTCCCTTTTTTTGCGTAAACTAAAAAAAAATCCTACTTATTTGTGTATTGAAGTTCCCCGTGCATTTTAAAAATGAGAAAAGTACAAGATTGATTTGGATATGAGATGATGTATTGTGAGCAAAAACGCTGAAAAGTATTTTTTGTCTGAAGCATTTCGAGGTATGAGTGCTATTTTATTGCTAATTCACGGATAGACAAAAAAGAGTAAAATTGAATTGAATTTAAGAGTGGTACTCTACTCACCTAAAATTAAATTTGCGGGATATATAAGTACTCTATGGTCTGGAGTAGGATTTCATTGGAATACTTGGCATATCTGTTTACTATTTTATCCGGGTCTAGTTGTCAGTATCAATATAAACTCTGTTTTCGTTTCTTTAATTTGAGAATTGACGAGATTTTGAACTGATAACTGTAACTGCATAACCATAAATGAAGAGCTGATTTTCTTTACAATAATTAATCAACCGATTTTGATTAAATCCCAAAATGCAAAAAATATTATTTTTCTATAAAAAAGTTCGTTTGCAGTAGTTCGACAAAAAGTTTGTTTTTATCAGCGTTGCCTACTTGAAACTAAGATGAATTGTATTTTATTTGTATTCTACATTTTATTTGAATCAAAACACCCACGAGCCACAAGCAGTCTTGTTTTTTTGTTGATTAATGTTTCAAAAAAAAAAAAAAAATATGGAAAAATGGAAAGAACTCAATAAAGAAGTATAACTTATGCTCACTTACCTGGCATTATTCACGGTACTGCTACTGCTTCCGCCTACGGGAATGTTTTGTGTTGAAACACTACTATTCACAGTGCTACCAGCAACAGAATTCGATGAATTATTTACAGAAGATACATTCGCCTGCTGCTGATAAGAATTCACAGAATTCTGATTATACGAATTGTAGTTATTCGACGGTGGTTGATAGGTACTGGCCGAAGATGACTTGAATAAAAATGAAATGAATACTGGTAATTTCTTTTTTCTTTTAGTTTGAATAAGGAAAATTTACTTGAACATTAGTGTAACTAGCACTATTGTAGCCTTGACCAGTAGCTGTCGGTTGGTAAGATGATGATTTGTTAGCGGATGAACTTGAATTATAAGAGCTCTGATAACCAGCCGTACTTGAAGTGTTCGATTGATTGTATGGATCATTTTTCGACAACTGATCTAACGAACTATTAGTTTGCGCGTTCATTGAACCAACACCACCAGCATTTTGTTGTTGCTGAATATTCGAGGAGCTGCGTTGTGAATAGCCTGATGTTAAGCTATCAGCCTGAAAATAATTGTTAAAAGTAAAAAGATGTTAATTGGAAACATCAACAAAATATAAATTACTTACCATTTGCGAGTTCTGCAATCCAGCTGACAAAACGGCTTGTTGCTGCGAATTTGCTTTGGATTGGTAGTCATTTGAAACAACCTCCTGAGACTGGACAATTTGCTGATTATCAATTGTTGCCGAAGAGTTGAATTTCTCCGGCAATGCATCAAATGAGTCTTCAGTGCCAAAGTCCAGTCCACCAAATTGCACATCTAAGTAACCAATGTTGTTGAGAGTATCACCAGGCATTTCTACTGCGGTTGCCGGTATCTATAAATAGAAAACATTTAAAATTTAGCATTCCGTGGAATCTGAGCCAGAGCCATATCGAAACTTCCATCAAAGTTTTTTGCCTTATGCATCTACAGGGCTCATTTAACATACCTTAGAAGGTGGTGGCACCTTGGCTCTCGCCCTTCGCACAGCTGGTTGCGATGATACACTCTGATCCCCAAATACTGTTGCATACGAAGTCGGATATTGCACAGATGAGTTTTGGTAAGAATTCACATTGCCCGCTTGCTGGGATACAGCAGCGGCCGCCACTGCCGCAGCAGCAGCTGCTGCTGCAGCCGCCGCATTTTGCGAGGTCAACGAATTGAAATACTGAGATTGTTCTGCCGAAAGAGTTGATGAGCTCTTCATTTGCTGTGTTTCCAAGCTACTCATGCGCATATTATGCCCAGCATTCGAAGAATGAATGTCTGGGAACTGAGATGGGTTTAGAGCTCCCGTTCCCGACACCGCAACACTCGAATTATTGTTCACTACAGCACTGCTATATTGCTGAACCATATCATCGTTGCCTATATGAGATGACTGCTGCTGCGGCGGTTGTTGCTGCTGAGTAGCACCAAGATGCAGCTCTAAACCAGGTGGAGCCGACAATTCGGCACTTCCCCCAACCACGGCAGCAGTTGTCTGGCTTTGCTGCAAATTGCTCGTGGTAAACACTTTACTGTCCTTCAACGAGCCAACATATTCCTCATTGTCCCAATCACCCCAAGCATCGTCCGACTGCTGCTGTTGTTGCTGCTGCTGCTTTTCAGCATTTGTGGCAATCGTATTATCCCACAGCTCAACCTCTTGATGATCTTGATCTTGGTGTCTTGAGTAGTTACTGCGACTTCCTTGATCTCTTCCCATGCCACGTTGGCCGAGGCGACCACCACGACCACCGCGTCCAACGTAACTACCTCCACGACTGGAACCTCTGCCACGGTTTCCGCCACGGTAACCTCCTTCGCCACCACCACGACCAGAAGAATCTGCTAGATTTCTCTCATTTTCCCGAGCCTCTCTGCCGCGCCCTACAAAATAAAAAAAAAAGAATTAAAAGAAAAACTTTTATTGAAAATGAAATAATTATTTTATTACAGCCCCGACTGTCGTTGCCACCACGCCCTCCGCGTGTGCTGCTCCTATTACGAGATTTTTCTCTTTTATCCGTATTAGCATTCGCATCAGCCCAATCGCTTTCACCAGCATTCTCACTTGCTGAATTAGCAGCGCGACTCTTTTTCTTCTTTAAAGTTTCAAATGCTCCCTGTAATCAATTAAAACCATCATTCAGGTGATCTTGAATATATTTTATTTTAAAACTTAAACTTACCACTGGAAGTGTTTCTAACAAGAAAACAACAGCTCGCTCCAAATTATTATCGCACTCATACAGTGCACAACACACTTCTTCTTCAGATCTCTGAGTCATTTCGATCAATGTTGCGACTTTCTCAGGCATTTTTGGGTCTTCTGCGACAGTATTAACTTCTGCGGCCTGAGCAATACGAATCTGGTCTAATGTTGGCTGTAATTTATTTTTAATTTTAATATAAATATTCAATTTTTGATATTTAAATGTTTTTTTTGTTCAATATTAACCTTTAGTACCTTTGGTTGTGATTTTTCTTTATCTGTTTTGCCTACATCACCTCTTTTATTAGATGTATCGCCACCGCCAGAATTTGATTTTTTCTGATTACGGCCGCCGCCGCTTGATCGATTTTGTGTGCTCATGTTTATGTACACTGTATTTACAAGTTAGCTGTAAAGGAAATATGTATATTTTTTTTTATTTACTTTATCAATTTAGTTTTATTTTGTTATAAGATCATGTCTCGATTACACTCAATTAAATTAATCTTAAAAGATCAAATTCCAAAAAAGCATTAATTTCAGAATTCTACGAATCTAGACCATCAATAAAAATTAACTAAAAAAAGAGTTGATAATGGATGACCATATAAAAATTGAATCTTAGTTCAGTTATCTCGGAGACAACACATCAATGAAGTTCGGTTAAAATAAAAACATGTTGGTTATGAATTTGTTATCTAAATTTTAGTTAACGTAGATTGAAAGTGCATCATATGCGTATTATGTATTGCTCCTACGACCCATCATATATATTGTGCTGGCGTGGAGGAGTGTTTTCAGGCATTTTTTACAATTTTCATTTGTAAAGCCTCCCACAATACAACACAAAAAACGAGTAGGATTTCCATTGCGTTTATCTAAAAGAAGTCATTAAATCCATGCTAAAAATATTGTTGGAAATATGTACTACAAAAAAAGAAATCCTCTAAAATATGAGTCCTTAGTATTCTGCCTTATTATGAATCCAATATTTTTTTATTTCCCGAAGAAAACTATCCCAGAATAGTTACGAACGAATTCTAGGATTGCTCTTTCGGCATTCATAACAAATCTACGATACGAATGTAATATAAGACACACGTGCTCATTTCTACTAAAGATAATTCGGGTGTGCTGAACACGATAGCATACTTTTTCTCCATTAGGTAAAATAAGAAAGATTTTCGCCTTTGAAGTTTGGCGTAAAAAGACACCATATTTGGCGTATTTTTCTTCAGTTATGTATTTGATAAATTAGAGTAATTTCTTTTTTCTGACGGCGTAAATGTGTATCTCGTGCAGAAAAAGTGTTATTGAGGTATCAATAAGTAATTGTATCCTTTACGATTTAAGCACTGACAATCTGTATAAAAAAATATAGTTATTCTTAGGAATAGACTCTAACAGAGGATTATCAGACTATTGAAAAATTGGGGCTACATGTAGCTTTATGCATCTATATAATTTAAAAAGGCATAGCAATTTTCATAAGAGTCAATAGATAAAAAACAAAAACGAAAATTAAATCTGCATAACCTTTTATTAAGGTTTTACGGTATTGGCTGCACTGTAATTGAAAACTCAATAACACTTTTTCTGCACGAGATACATATTAATGTCCTCAAAAAAATGAAATTACACTTATCCAGGCCTTTCACATGATTGTAGGTCACTATGAGCGTAACACCAAATGAACGCAGCCCAGCAAAAGAAAATACTGACAAAGAAACTTAAATTTTGGTGAAAAAATTATAATAGATATCTAACAAATCGATCATATTTTGTAGAAAATAGATTCGAAATAATTTTGTTTAGTTGAAACAATAGATTATGAGACCCCAATCCAATGAATTAAGTTCTTATAATCAAAAAATTTAAGAAAAATTGAACAAAATATGTTGTTTTTTTTCGAAAAAAAAAATTCCTTGTAAAGTATGAAAACTGATAATTTTGTTGGTGAAATATTTCATTAAACTGTAATTCTACTACAACAATTGATCAATTTACGCCTTTATAAAATCAATTAACGCCAAATATATGGTGTGGATTGTCGCTAATTCCTGGCTTTTCAAAGCCGAAAATCTTTCTTATTTGACCTAATCGAGAAAAAAATAAGTATGCCATTGTGTTCAGCACGAATTATCTTTAGTATATATGAGCGCCGTCTGTCAGTTTTTTGGTGTAGAAGTGTAAAAGATATTCAATGTACTTGATTTTTTTTTTCAAATATGCATTTTTGATTTTTATTTTTTTCGAGCTAAATGGACAAAATTGAAAATCGATAAGGATTAGCTTACATTTTGTTAAAATAAAGTTTTCAATTATACTCAACAAGATTGCAAAAAATGCAGCTGAGTTATACTTAGAAAAAAAAGCTAAAGCATCAAGTAAAGTAAAGTAGTTTCCAGAATTCGAGCGAAATTTGTCAAAATAGCCCGACTCACGACTCAGGTGAGCGTATATTTTTTGGGTTTTATTTTTTTGAATAATTATGACGGATAAAACTTTGCACACACCCATCCTCGCACTTCCACAAATCCTATATTGATCACAAGCACTGGAGTTGCAGGGTGCGGTATGCTCATCCAAACATATTTCACTTTTTGCACCAAAGGCGAGTTCTCATGAGTCGGTATCTCCCCGAGCCAAATCGAAATTGCAAATCTAGGGAAATTGTTTTCAGTGTTCTGCATTAATTAACCGATTTTTTCCTTTTTATCAATTGTGAATTTGGTTTGAAATTACTTTTCGTGAGACAGCTGACATTTGGGTTGAGACTCTCAAATTGTCTTTTTTTTGCCAATTTATTGATTGGTAAATAATTTTGTTGTTCGTGTTTTTAAAGATAGATGAACTAAATTGAGAAGTTTTAGATATGAATATGCAAAAACAAAATAAAAAGATGAAGGCTGAATGATATATGTATATACATATCTTACCCGTTTTGATGATGGGTAATTTAAAAAAAAAATGGGTGTAGATCCAACAGAAATGAAATTATCTCCAATGAAAGCTTATTACTAGCACTTTTTAATATGGGGACAAGGCCCAAAAACGCCGGAGACCAGAGATAGAGCCCATTGAATGCATCAATATGTCTCCACTCAGAAAAGTAAAACATTGCATGGCTCGAAATTGGTTTATCTTTTCAAAAACTTGTACTATGTTTGTAGTTTCCAAAAAAGTACTTTACAAAGTGCTCAGTTTACGAGAAATGGTCGTTTGAACTCATAAAGATGAAAAAAAAAACAACAATTAAAATTAAAGGAATAAGTTCAAAAGACAGAGTGTGTTTGAATTTTATTTGTTGTTTCAAGTTTTGTTTGTTTTTTCCGGTACGTATGAGTTCAAATGGTAATATCTTGTGAACGGAGCACAGCATTGGATAGTCTTATACCTTTTTGGAGCCTTATCTCCATATTAAGAAATCTAAGTACCTCCTAGTAATAAGCATCGCTGCGTATTTTATAAAAGTTTAAAATTAAAGTTATTTTTTTTTTTTTTTTTTATTATTTGCCATTTGTCTTTTCGTCTATCATCTTTATAAATATGCATTCTTAATAGTGCTGCAAATTGTTGAACCATTGCATGAAAAATCTTCAATTCTCCACAAGTTTTTTCTTATCGATGAAATTGCATTTTTATTGAAATAAGCTTATAAAGTTTGTATAAAATGCATTTTATTACTTACATATATTTTTGATTTCTTCTTTCTCTTTCCACTATTTCACATCCAAGATCGATTTGAAGCTACTTGGAAATCGATAAAATCAAATTCTAGAACACAGCAATATTGTTTCGATTTAATTTCGAAAAAATTAAATCGAAATCGATAATAGTGAAATGTGGAACATACAGTTAAAGTGAAATGTGAAACCTAGTGGAAATTAAAAAATCTACACACGCTTACGTTTAGCTAGCGAATTGAAGAACATTATATCGGTTTCATTATCAGAACTAATTTGAGAACGTAATGCAGCTGTAAGTGTTTCAGTTCCTTACAAATTTTTAGTTGGACATTGATAAATTTTGTATTTAAAAAAAAAAATTAAATGGTCCGTTTCTTGGTTTCTCAGCATTTTAAACATTTTGAAATAAAAAAAACAAAACACCACATTAAAATTCTTAAAGCTTATTGCATTGAAAACGGGCAAATAAGTTAGGCGATATCTAAGTGCTTCCGACCAGTCATTTTTTTCTGATAAATTTAAATGGCCTTATTCTTTAACAAACAAATGCAGAAAAGTCACAGGCCTGTTCTGAATAATCTCTAAAGTAAAAACTTTTAAGGACTTAATTAAAGAATACTTTAAAGAATTAATAATAATAATAGAAACTCAATAATAATTAAGTACAGATTTTAAGTACCAAAGTAACTAATTCCTCTCTTGTAAGTAGGTACTTTTTGGATGTTATAAGTACAAGTAATAGCTTCCGTGCATGTATTTATAATTTTTGAGTATGAGAACCAAAGAACTATTGTTCTGGTATCCAAAAAGTTTCAAGTTCCAAGTAAAAGTACTCGTATTTCTTCATATGCTTCAAGTGGACAGTATTGCACGGCTCTCTATCTACTATATTGTCCAGGAAAGTTATTGTTGTTTTATAGGTAGATTTCGCTACTTAAGGCTAGTTTGAGGTTCAGCGTGCAAACACAAAAAACAAAAATTCAAAGCAAATTTTGGTCTGTTTTGGTCATAATTTGGTACCATAGTTTGTTGTTTATATTTTCTAATCACCGCAACCAATTTTTTTTTTGCATGCAAAAAAACAACAAATTGCATTCTTAGTTTTAATTGGTTACAAAAAAAAAAAGTACGTGTTATCTGAGGAATGACAAACAAGTTTGCTCTTAATATAATAAAAACGATGGACAGAAAAGACAGAAAATAGTTTTGTAAATTTATTTTTTTGTTTTTGCGCTGAACTGTAAATTAGGCTTTAAGCACCCAAGCAACAACAGATCATCTTAAATAAACCTGTATGTGTTGCTTTTTTCTCTTCGTTGGAGGATCAAACTCCTTTTTCCCACTGGACAATGCAATCCGCGTCCCATTATTAAAAAAGTAATACACAAGTCTTATAATAAATTAAGTAAAAAAAATTGTGAAAAGAAGCTAAAAAGACCCGAAAATTACAAATCTACAAAGCACTCTTTTTTTTTTGACCATTGTAAATCTCATCCGAAAGTAAAATGTACGGTATATTGCAAGTGATCAACATTATTGATTGGTAGCACTGGAAATGTTTTACAGTCTAGTCAAAGAAAATCCGTATAAAATCCAATGAAAAAGGTTTAAAGGGTACCTAGATTTTATTATTATAAAACAAATTATCAAAAAGATAATAAGAACAAACAAAATAGGTGTTTGACGATTTGCCCGACTTAGGTTGACAATCTTCCTAACATTCTACGGACCTAGATAGACGTACATTAACAAAGTGTTTGCGTTCGGGAAAAGTTAGCTTTTAGCTAGATATACGTTAAGGAAATTGCCATAACATTTGCCGTTCCTAACAAAATCCAACAAGAATTCTTTTGACACTTTAACCAAAAAATTTAGCAAATTAACAATAAATGCAAATGCGTGATGCACAAATGATGTTGCAAATCGTATAAGGGTGCAAACTTTAATGCATCCTGATTGCAAATGAGTTTACAAGTAATGGGAAACGAAAATTGCAAATCGTGCAAACACATTTGTTAGCAAGTTTTGCAAGCATGGAGACATAAAATTTGTCGCATATTTGCGATTATTTTTACCATGACGACAAAAATACCTACATTGTTGCATCTTATGCAACTATCAAATATAGTGTTTTGCTCGATGCTTTAAGCAGATTATTATGGAAAGAACTCTAGATTTTTTCAGAAATTTACCATTTAATAACTCTTATGTTAGAAGGAAATACAATTAATTGCTTGTCAATAAATAAAATTAATCAAAAACCGAATTGAACAAAATATTTTGTTAAAAAATACACTTCAATCGATATCAGGCTTTTAGAGAATTCAAAGTGTTTTAAACCAAGAGTAAACGCAGGAAGAAAATTCTTGATACCTAGTTTGTATCTTTGTTTTCCATCTTTTTATCGCACAGGTGTTGGCAAATATGTAAGAAAAAACAAATTCGATAAGAAGCGACATGCATGACTGTTATTGATTTTATATGCGTTTTCATTCCAATCGCTTTGCATCCATCCTCAGATACCTTTTTTTTTACCCTCCGGTCCGATGTGAACCGTCAATTTACCAACCTTTACCTACTGTTGATTGTGCAACCAACAAAAGATTTGCATCCCGATAAAGTTAATGGTAATTAATAAACAACAAATTGACAAAAATATTAAAATCAAATTCAGTTCCTCTTGTCAAAAGGAACACCGCACCACACAGTTCTGTGATACAATTGAAATTCCAACCGGTTGCCAATAATTCGTTAACCCTAAAAAGAGGTGTGAACCATAAGAACACAACACGACGACAAGACAACGATGAAGACCGAAGACCAAAGTGAACGACGACGACGACGACGACACAACGCTGATGATTCAACCAGCAGCAGCGTGTGTACATCAGCACCACTCCAAGTACATTGGCCGATTTGCTGCTATTTGCTGATGCAAATAATGCATTTACCACAAATTACAATCAACAATGTTCAACAAAATAAGAGAACAACAGCTAAAGACAAACCAGAGATAACAAAATTTATAAATTTTCCTTTTGTTGTGGGTGAAAAATTGAGTTTTTTTCTTTCAGCTCCCACATCTTATCGAATTAGCACAGAGAAATTTTCATTGTTCTTTGTCAAATTTTCACTTTCAATTTTAGAAAACATATAGATTATTTACATAACAGCAATTATTACATACGGTTTTTTGGATTATTCAAATAAATTCGAAGGAGCCGGAGCAAAACCAGAAAATTGCATACACAAAAAGAAAATAAAAATTATTCAATGAGAAAATACTTTTTATCCGTGACTCGCGTTCGTGCACCTCTTCTTTACTCCTTTTTTTTTGTTCTTTTGTGGTTTTGCTTTACTACTCCCTCTTTTATAATGGCTGATGATATTGCTGTCACTGTTTCTCTCAGTGTGCGGTGCGGCGGCTAGATTCCATTTTCGGATTGTCATATTGGCAAACCTGTCGTTTGTCGGCATTTCACACAAAACAAATCCGTTTGTCTCTTTCCAAATCACTTGTAATAAAAAACAAGATGGAAGGAGACGACAGATGAGAATTTTGTATATAAATTGAATATAAAATAACGCACAGCAGAAAAAAGGAACGAAAACGAAGAAAAATACCCGAGATGGCGACAAAATGGGGGGTTGATGATGGTTGATCTGATCCAAATGCAGAAAACAGAGAAAGAGGAACAAAAAAAATCCATAAACTGAATTTTTCATCGTTCGGCGGTGTCATATCATTTCCAAGAATATTTCAAATTATCGGCGTATTCTTTTTTCCATTTCATAGGAGCGTTAGCTTCAATTATTTTTAAATTGGCATTAACAGCGACCCTTGGAATAATTTAAATTAAGGCCATGTGCCGAAAGGACTATAACACACTAGACGCCATTGCTTGGAGAATTTTTATGTATGGTCTTCTTTTTCCAATTTTTTTTTCTTTTTTTTTAATAAAATTTCAAGCGACGACGAAGACGATTATAGCGGAACGTAATGGCAACTTTCCACACTAGCGGCTCTCGGAGACAAAAAAAAAAGAAAGAAAACGATAGATAGGAGCAATTCTTAATTTGAACTTTTAACACACTTATATTCGAGTAATTGTTATAAATTTAACACTAAATTGTTCAATAATATTAAAACTATAATTTACCACAATTGCTTGAATTATTGGCGAATTGTTTATTAGAAAACTAAATAGATTTTTAAAGAGCGACACAAACCGTACCTGCAAATGCGCCGAGAAAACGCACTTCAATATGGAGGTCACGTGACCCGGGGGATGTGTTCAAAAATATTGGTATAGAAGTTTTAGTACACAACATTATGAATGGTATAATAAATGATTTACTCATTAAAATCCTACAGTGATGGAAAACGAAATTTAGGTGGGTTTGACCTCGTTCTGACGGAGATATTCTTCCCGTATACCGTATGCCGTATGGCAGTTAGGATTGTATTGAGTTATTCACATGGAGGTAATCTGGTAAAATACCGTATACGATAATTTGTTTCCCGTATTCTGTATAGATTGGGCAAGCCTTTAAGGCTTGCCCAAACCAAAGTGCTACAGTGCGACGCGACAACGCCAAAATTTGTTTACACAGCATCATATGAGAGTACTCACACCAAATGCGACAAAGCGCAATGCGTTTTTCATATAAAGGCTTGCCCAAACCAAAGTGCGACAGTACGTAACGAAAGTGCGACACGACAACGCCAACATTTATTTACACAGCGTCATATGAGAGGACCCACACCAAATGCGATTAAGTGCAACACGTTTTTCATATAAAAATCGTGTAGCACATGTCATGACGCACTATCGCATTTTGGTTTGGGCAAGCCTTTAAGTGCGATACGACAGTGAGACACGATAACGCCAAAATTTATTTACACAGCGTTATATGAGAGTACCCACACCAAATGCGATTAATCGCAAAACTTCTTCATATAAAAATCGCGTCGCACATGTCATGACGCACTGTCGCACTTTGGTTTGGGCAAGCCTTTAATACAAAAAAAAAAAGAAGACGATAAAGTAAAATCGATTGGTATAAAAACTAGTTCTAGAAAAAATTGGGGGCATCCATTCAAACATACTCTCTGAACACTACCTCAGCTCACAAACGTCAAAAGAATAAAAAAAATCTGACATCCGCACGAGTTGATTTGTCAATATATTTTCCATTCGATTAAAATTTAATTTTTTTAATAAAAAAATAAATTAAAATAATGTCACTATCGCCGGCAAGTGGCATTGGTCGTTTTTATAAACGTTCTGCCAAAATTATAAGATGTGTACGCTGGGGATGTACCAACAGACCTTTCTATCATGTTGTTGTTATGGAGGTGCGTAGTCTTTTCCATCAAATTATATTAAGTTAAATTATAAAAACTTTACTCATTCCTTTAGCGGAGGAAGAATCAACATCAGCCTGTGATAGAACAAGTCGGCTCATATGATCCCTTAATTAATGAACACGGAGAACGCCTTGTCTCATTCAATTTCGAAAGAATTCGCCATTGGTTAGGTAATGGTGCACATTTATCAAAGCCAGCAGCTGAACTTTTAGGTATAGCTGGATTTACGCCAATTCATCCTAAAACTTACATGACTGCATGGAGGAATAGACAGCGGATTGCAGAGCAAGAATCTGAAAGCGAGCAGCTGGGTAAAAAGACAGTGGAATAGAATATTGATTTTTTATTGTTGTTAGACTCATTAAAAAAAAAAAGAATGTTAATAATAAAAATACCATTTTTGTGATGGGCTTTTTCAATCTTATTGAAATAATTTTATTTTATATTTTAATTTGATTACAATTTTGAATAGAAGGCAAGTATAGAGAAAATCGTCATTAATCTTCAATCAAATGAACGACCATAAAATGTTTAAAGAAACGCCTCACTTAAATTTATAGTTAAATTCAAAAATAAACTAGGTACCCGCAAAATATAAGATCATTTTAAAACAATATCTGTGTGATGTGACATAAAGATAAAAGCATCAAGAAACCGGTGAAGACTGAAGACTGAAGAGATGAAAACGTCGAGACAAAAAAGCACTATACCAAAATACTATATTTTATATTAAAATATAGTTTCTCTGTTTTTCTTTCTTTATAAAATCTGATGCACACATTTTTATTCATTTTTGTAGACACTTTCTATGGATTTCTTCGCTTTGTCCATCATGTCATCCATTAACTTGTCAGCGGCTGTAATGAAAAAAAAAGTGATAAAATGCTTTGAGATAACCAATTTAAATTATATTGTCGGGCAGGGATTCTAACCTTGGTGATGCTTGATAAAATATGGGCGAATCACGCGATGGTAGATGATGTTTGAACCATTACTTTCAATGGGTAACATACACCAGACTAGGAAAATGCACTAAAAATTAAATAAGAAGAAATCATTTTGAAAAAAGTGTCAAGATAGGTGAATAAATTTAATAAAAATGCAAATTATAGTTTTTATTTGGATTTAACAAAACTTTATTCACACAAACTCAAGAGGCTTATTTTTGCATATTATGTACCTACATAGGATCATTAATCCCCCAATTATTTATGAAGAATATTCCAGTGTGGTCCCCTCTTCTGTTATTATTTTTTGATTTCTTTAAATTTAGACTCTTAAAATTACCCAGACCCTAAAAAAGACGAAAGATTTTTAGAGAAAAGCATACGTCAATGTATGTTTTAAATAAAACTAGTTCAAGTACGAATGTAAATAAGGTTGTACACAAATTTGTTACAACATCAAGTGAGAGGACCGAAATTAACCATAATGAGTGAGGCAGGTAGCCCCGGCTTTGATTAAGTCTAAAGGAGTTGCATTTTGTCACACGATATGGTACCTTCCTTGTATTCCTGCGATTCTTCGAAAAAAACATAACGTTACATTGAATTGACACATAAAAATGTATTTTAAGCCTAATTTACAGTTCAGCGCAAAAACAAAAAAAATATTTTACACAACTGTTTTGTGTCTTTTCTGTCGATCGTTTTTATTATATAAAAAAGCAAACTTGTTTGTCAAACCTTAGATAACAAGAAGGATAGTTGTTTTTTGTAACCAATCAAAACAAAGGGATACGAATGCAATTTGTTGTTTTTTTACATGCAAAAATTTTGTTGCATGCAAAAAAAAAACGAAATTGCATTTGTAGCCTCTTGTACCAATTGATATAGGAAAAAAAGGTAATTTATGTATTGGTTTCGGTGATTTGAAAACATAAACATCAAAATATGGTACATGCCCAAAAAATACTAAAATTTGCTTTGAATTTTTGTTTTTTGGTTTTGCATGCTGAACTGTAAACTAGCCTTTAGGCTTTACCGAAATAATAAAGATGTCGCTTTCATTTCCCCAATTGTACGTCTTTGGATAGAAATTATGCAAAACCGTTTAATTTGAAATTTTATTTCACAAAATTATTGCTAAATAATTTTTTTTAACGTTCCGTTAATTGTGTTTTTATATGAAAATTAATGCTTCTGATATTTTATTTAATACAACACCCAACTGCAAATGTCAAAAACACGCGGTAAATACCAAAATCGTACTGCTTCTCACAGAAACAGGGATAATTTAAGTTCATTAATGTTTAAATACGTTGAGGAAGAAATCATTTGCGTTGGGTTTTCTAGTAGGATAATAATGACCCTAAGGAATGGAATAAAGGAATTAAGGAATGGAAATTAAGGAATGGAATGAGGAATATGTCTGATTTTATTTTCTAGAATTTGAATGTCTCGTCTATGCCGAGAAGTAATACAAAATAAGGGCAAATGGATAAATAATCGATTAGGCGTGTGCAAAATGTGACAAAAAAACGCATATCACAAATAATCGAGATAATTTAATTCAATTGACAGCACTGACCCTTTAGATTATGACAATTTCGATTTTGTCATTTAACAAATTAAAAATTAACTCCTCAATTCAGAAAAAAATTCTGAATCAAATTATTAAATTTGAATATCTATGCAGTATGTTCTCTCAGCTGGACTGGACTTTGATAAGAAGTACCCTACACTCATATTAACCTAGCTCGGCGGACCGATAACCATTCAATTGATAATTTTTTAATTTCAAATTTGATATGTATGTAAGTCAAAATTTTAAAAAAACGGATGAACTCTGAATGAATTTTATGACGTTTATAGAGAATTCATCGTAAACAAATTAGAAATGTATATGAGAAGCACTTTTTTATATCCGCTTAAGTCATAAGCGAAGAATTTATGGAGGATATCGTTATTATTGTTTTTACATGCTAATTTTGTTTTAAAGGCTTGCCCAAACCAAATTGCGATAGTGCGTCACGACATGTGCGACACGATGTTTATATGAAAAACGTTTTGCGCTTAATCGCATTTGGTGTGGGTACTCTCATATGACGCTGTGTAAATAAATTATGCCGTTGTAGTGTCGCAGTGCGATTTTTTGGCTTGGGCAAGCCTTAAAGCGTATAACTGCGTGCAAAAAAACACACCTAATGTTATTGACCACACTGCATAATAGAAATTTCCGATTCCACAAATGTCAAAACAATCATAATAACTTCCAATGTCACGTTAAACTTGATTTTAATTTTGCTTATTTCAAATATTTTTGGAGACAACAACTTCATAAGTAAAAATAAATAATGTTCCATACAAAAGACAAAGTATGGTTTCGAGTTGCTTGCTCTGTTACTGAACAAGTCGTATATTTCTATCTGTACAATACCGGCACAGAAAAAAACTATATACTGGGTCTTGGTACCAAGAAGCAGTATGATTGCGATGGCCTCAAGATAGAACGACTCACGACAAATTGACTCAGATGAGAGTTCTCTCTTGGGTTTTATTTATTTTAAAGAATTATGACGGATAAAACTTTGCACATATTCAACCTCACACTACCCCAGATCTTTTAGCGATACCAAGCAGAGGGTTGCAGGGAATAACTTGTCGACACCCCCTATTTCGGTATATGCTATTGATATTTGCAATTGTATGCGTTTTGTTGTAATTATTAAATTAAAGATCAAAGAGAGAACAAAAAAAAGAAGTTCAGTAATTGTTTATTTGATTGATAATTTCATTATCATGTATTTATGTGAATTTTTAAAATGAGGAAATAAGATCAATCAGGGACCTATTTCTCGTCAAACTACATACGCTGCTTCAACTTCGTACATCAAAAATTTCTACCATCAATAGCTACGTCATATTGAAACTTGTGAAGTAATTTTTAGTTCTACTGTCTTATTTTCATGAAAATTACTTTGCAATTAATTTAAGATGTGCTTTATGTAGTAAATATAGTCGATGTGGCTGTTGTAGTTTGATGAGAAATAGGCTTTAGGTAATCAAATGTATTACATTTTTAACTTGTCCATTGTTTATAGATTAAGTATCTTAACAACATTAAGACAACCAGAAGTTTAATCGATCCGAAAGGTTTTTATATGTAATTTAATCACTAAAAAACATTGCAACTTTGCAACACAAAGATATTACAAACAAAATTTATTAAATCCACAAATAATACATCTTGAGTTTGTGAAAATTTTGGTAAATATTTACATTTTTAAGATTAATTTAAATAAATAAATTTTAATATTTGAAAGCAACAAAATGTTTTTTTTTTAATTCGTTGCAATTTGATAAATTTGATAAAAAATAAATGTATCTCACCTTCAAAAGCCAATAAAGAGGAATAACCGATGTCAAAATCACGGAGAAATATTCAATAATTGACAAAATGCCATATGTTACCCAATAGGTTAGCCATTTGGTATCATCGATTTTTGTACTCGATTCAATTGCATGAATTGAGATGTATGCTGGATATACAACCCCTATGATATTGCATAAAAGTTGTGCACCATATCCAAAGATCAAATATAAAGCACATAGTCCAGCAACACCTGTAAAGAATAATAATAATAAAAAATAAATAAAATATATTAAAACACAAACAGGAAAAATTGGGAGATTACCAATTTGAAAAATCCAACCATTTTCACTAGTTAATAGTTCAACAAGTTTGTTTGTTAGTTTTTCAAACATTATTTTATTTATTTATCAATGAAAAAAACTAATTCCACTGTGTTTTTAAAAATGAATATAAGGAACAAATCAAAAAAGCTAACTTATAACGCAGATATTTTTTCAGCAATCTATAAACGCATTATTTTGGCGATGAAAAGGGACATCACTTGAAAGTGAACAAACAACAAAAAAAAAGATGAAATAAATTCCTGCGAGCCTATGCTATTTCTATAAATGTTCTCTAGCTGTTGTCAAATAATGCAAATATGCATTTCATACAATACAATGAATGTCCAACAAATTCTATAGAAACAAAAAAGTACAATAAAGTAAAATTGAAGAGCACACAGAGATGCAGAAAAGAGAAAGCACATAAAGTAGATTGGCTTATTTTTAGAAAGGGCTTTACTCGTTTATGTCCAAAGACAAATTAAAAATTCATATTTTTTAAATTATTTTTACTAAGATCGCTGAATCGTAGCTGATTATTGCCGATTAGATGAGAATATGGAGTTTGAGTTTGGCTTTGATGCTGCACGCATCGTTAAATGCACAGCGAAATGTAACATAAGCAACTTTACAAATAAACAAATTTTTGTTATACCTTAATGTATATTGCGGTGAGTGCTGTTTGTTGTCATGTTAATGGAAATATATATAATTAGCTGCATGCATTGAAGAAGTGACGGCATTTAACTAAATTTTTGTTATTGTCTTTTTTAAGTTAGTTTTTAAAAATGTTATTTAATTATAAATAATTAATATTTTTAACAACAACACGGTCATCATTTTTTTATATATTCCTGACGCAGTTTTTTTTCAAATTAAACAGAAATTGCATTCAATTTCTTTCTGAGGGTAGGCAATAAAGTGCGAGCTAAAAACTGGTACAATTAAAAATAATGTGAAAACAAAAATCTGTCTGTATTGCGATTTGCATAAGATGCTCTAAGCCAATAGATCTAGTAGATTGGCTCGAGTAAGTTATTCATACATATAAGGCATGGGACCATCTCAAAATTGCTGAATTGCAATTTTTTTTTTTTTTATTTTATTTCAATAGTTCTCAAAATTGGTGTAATCAAATCCAAATATTTTTCAAATTTATAAACTGAGTTTTACCCATTCAACTAGTAAGAAGAAGTAAGTCCCATAACGCGGAATATATAATTAATCCAAATTATGCGAAAGAGCAACTCTAATGAACGGAAATTGAGTAATTCAATGGATTCACAACTAAAGCACCTGGACAACTCAGACGACGGCGACGTATGCTTACTTTCTCATAGGATCATTGATCTCCATGAAATGACAACAATTGTGCAGGGAGAAGAAAAGATCGTGGGGCTGAAAATGAAAACGCCAAAAACAAATGTGATCATCCTCGGAATTGAACAATACATCGACAACCGTACTAAAAAGGCGAAGACATTCGGAATGCTTTCCAAAATACATATAAAAGAATAATACTAACAGCTTAAAAACCAAACAGAGACTATTCCGTTCCAATGTTTAATCTCTTTACTTCTAAACCACATGGAAAGTTTAATTTACTGTCAGAATAAAGCTGCAAGCTTTTGTCTACGTAACATCTTACGGATTTTCTGGCTCAATCGTATACAAAACTACAATGAAATTCATAGGAGAATGGGTCAAGAATCTATAGGCAGTATTAATAGTAATAGTACACAGCGCAGGACAGTCGAAAGTGAATCTGCACAGTTGGGAAAGGTTCATTTCGAGACACCGTACACGTTGAAGTACGGGGTGCCATATATCCCTTAAGAGTATCACCATGGACATAATAAAGTCTTAGAACCTTAGTAATTTTTTACAATATTTACGAAATTTTATTCAAAAAGCTCAGATTCAGATTCAGCACAACAAAAATACATAACATATGTATAAACGTTAATGTTTCTGAACCTGTCCATTTTCATTTATATGCGTGTATGGGTGTAGAATTTTGATGCAGATTCTGTTCTCCTTACAGAGTGATAAATTACGTGATTTAAAGGAGATAAGCGTTAATATGTTTAAGATTTAGATTAAGTAAGAAAACAAAAAATGAAACTGGCGAAACAGTACAGTTATTTGTTAATGTGGCATTATTAGAGTCGCCGATTCCACGTAATTTCGATTATAAACTTTTGATTCTGATAAATCGGACTCAGTAGATAATTGTAAACATAAAATAGGTAGTTAATTATAGAAATATACAAAGAAATTAAAAAGAAATTGTACGAGTTCGCAATTGTCTAATCACAAAAGATGATGCAAAACCCGTTTTTAATCAATATGTTGAACATATTAATAAAAAAAAAACTATACAAAATATTAAAATTTAAGAAAGTTAAATTCATTAACTTTTGTGATTACAGAAATTGGTTAATCAGCCTCGCCAAAAAATTTAAATGTTATCGCGAATTCATAAATTATTTTTCAATAATACGACGAATTTTCAACACCAGAAAAAAGAAGATGTGTGACGGAAATAGAATGAAAATCCGTTTTTTTAATTTCTTCAAATAACAAATTGAATAAATTGAAAGTTGTATAGTGTACGTATGTTTTTCTATTTTTATTAAATGAAAAATAAAATGGTCGTGGTTTATCAATACTTTTTTGACTTTTTTTAAATTGGCAATTATTTTAAAAGTATTCTTCACATGAGAAAAAGCAACTTAACTTACCTCGGCTTAGTTAAATTAATACTTATATAGAAAATATTTATTTTAACTACCTAAGACTTCATATTATCTTTGTACCATTATAAAAAAGTCGTCAAAATTTTATTAGTTAGCTACCAATAGTTGGCTCCCGCCTTAATAATTATGAAATTATGGCATCTTAGATTATAAAAACAATTACCCAGTTGTCGACTAACTAACTAACGTTATTTACTTTTGGTTTACTATTTATTTGCATAGCAGTCATAGTATAATTGATGTGTGGTCTATAAGTTATGGCTGCGAAATGCGAGAATCCATTTTTACCTTGTGAGCCATCACACGTTGATATAATTAAGAATACCTATGATTCTAAATTAAACAAGAATAACAAAAATTAAGTGCTGCATCAAAACTTGGTCGCGATACATTTATTTGAAGCATTGTTTTTTAATGAGTTCATTAGTCCGTATTTAAACAGAAACAATTTTGTACACAAATCTACGGGTTATTTTTGTTATAAGTGGTGAAATTGTAATTTTGTAATTGGATGATTGAAGACTTACACAACGCATACTTATACATTCTAACTAAAACTAAAAATGTTAGCTACCACAAACAATTAAATACAAATCAAATGAAACCACTTATTATTTTTAACTTTTGTAGAAGTTATAAAACTAGTTTTTCAGAGTCTCTCTACTTTATTTTCTGTATCTGATGAACTTTATGAAGAGATCGATCTTAGCACATGTAAGTTGAATGTCTGATAAAAAAAAAATCTTTGCAATTTGTTTCGTATACCTTTCAAACTCAATTTATATAATTAACTTTGACTTATTTCTATGTATTTACTTGTTGTTAATATTAATACATCATTAAAAATAGCCAAAGATTGACAGTTATGAGAAAAAGTTTTTAAACACTCAACGGTGACGTTTAATGTTCAATTGGAAGGTGAAAATAAGATAACCTATCCAATCCAGAGATAGCAAAAAAATATGATGGATCAATAGATGAACGGATCAACTGGTGACCGGACAAAATATTTCAGGGAACTTTCGATACGGTACGGTGGTAGGGTTTTAATATTGATTCTAGAACAATTGGTTGCACAAATTTAGAATAAAGGTTTGTCCGGCCAAAAAAAAAAAACAGGAAATTTGCTTCAAAAGTATCTTATTAGGGAAATGGATATGTGTTCTCTTTGCAAATGGCAGAATTGTGCAAAAAGAAACTCGTAGCAAAAATACCAAATCCAATGTTAAATTTTGTTTTATTTCTAATACAACTAAAGACCTTTTCAAAGTTGGCTAATTTTGTTCTACATACTACGGGGAAAAAAAAACAAAAATACTAAATTCTTTTTCTTTCAAGTTTTCCCCCAGGGGCCTATTTCACCAAACACTTTTCATTTTTGGTACAGGTGTATATTATGTCCAGGAGTATAACTGTACAAATATTAAGGCGCACTCCCCTAAGCGTTTGGTGAGACGAAAATTAAAAATACTTTTCAAACAAATAAAACTTTTCACTTTGTAGAAAAAAAACTTTTCCACTGAGCAAATTTGTGTTTTGTATTATGCAAAGACGAAAACTTTTCATTTTAATAAATATTCTTTTTGCAAACTTGCGTTTGGTGAAACGAAATTTGCATAGTAAAAACGAATAGCCCTATTGTGAGTTTCACGTGAACAATATTCCACGTCAGAAACTTCTATTTAACTTTTCCCCTATTGTGAATTCCGGGCAAAAAGTTGTTCACTTTTAATATATGTATGATCTTTGCAAATAAACATTTGAGTTTTATTTACGGAACTACGGAGGCAACACAAAGCAACAACAATAAAAATATTTCACATGAACATTTTTCCAGCCCAAACTCACAATAGGGCTGAAAATGTAATAAAGTGAAAAGTGTTTGATGAAACAGGCCCCTATTTATTTCATTTATAAGTGAAATAAAATAAGAAAATTCTACTTCATTGAAAAAATCAATTTGCATACTTTATTTCTTCATTTTTTCAAAAATTGCATTAACAAAACTTTAGTTAAAAAGTCTTAGCAATCTAAGTAATTCTAGTTAAAAGACCAAGAATGTACTTCTAAGCAAAAAGGTTTTTTTATAAATTATATTATTTTGTTTGTTAACTATAGAAAAAAAATAACCAGGAAAGATTAGGTCAAAACATTAATTAATTAATCGACGAAGGATATCACCTTTTATTGTTTTTTTTTTTAAACTGCATTTAAAGAGGAGGTGTAGTAGGGGATGTGAATGTTTTTTTCAAACTGAAGAATTTATATTTATACACCCCAGCCATTTGACACATAATTTAAAGGTTTTTTTTCAAATCATCATTTTTATGCAATGATGAATATATGCAACAAGTAAAATATTAGCTTAAACCTTTTTAAAATAACGGTACATTGATAAAATTGGTATAAAGCTTTTAATTGTGATGACTCATGAGATTCCAGGACCAGGTCCATTCAAATATTTTGGGTGAATGGGCTTTATTTTGGTAAAGTGGTAAAGAACTTTGTGCAACAAGATCCAAGACACTCTGTCTGCAGAAATGATGGTAGAATAATAAAAACTCCTCCAATACAAGAGCATGTATCGAAATCATAGGAGCCATTTTTAAAAAAATATACATTTTTTTAAACCGTTTGTCGCAGGTACATACGTCTCTGGACAGTCTCCAAGAAAACACCATACACCAAGTATGGCGACCAGTCCATTTATTTTAGGTTGTGACACCTGATACAACCAAGCAGACGACATAATTTGCGGACGCTCCCACATTTTTCACATTCTCTATCATCATAATATCATGTTTGATTGTTATCTCAACTTAATTTTTTTTGTATGAATGCATAACAATATCATAGTAGCTATCTACAGTCAGCGTCAAAAGTGAGTAAACAGTAACCATTAAAATAGTTTTTTTGTGTCAAATCATACTTTTTTTTAATATCGTGCCATTATATGGTCTTCAAGTTTTGTATTCTAGCTTCGCCGACACGCTAAATTTGTTAATGAAAAAAAAAACTCTTAAAAAGTTATGAATGTGTATAAAAGGATACAAAATGACGGAAAATCTCAACTTTGTCTCAACTGTGCAGTCGTCAATTTTTAAGATTCAGTCTTATTGTGAGTTTCGCCTAGAAAATATTTCACCCAAAATATTTTTTTCGCCCGAAATGTTAAAGCTTATGTGAGTTGCGGCCGAACAAAATACCACTTCGAATCACTCTTACAAATTCGAAACATCAATTCTTTTGACTATGTTCACGTGTTTCTTTTACAAAAAGCATGACTCTGGCTGGCTCTTTTGTTACGTCTTTGATCTTACAAAAGATGTGGAATTTTATTCGAACAAATTTCAAAGCAAAAAGTATGTCTCTGGCTGGCTCTTCTGTTACGTCTCTTGATTTGACAAAAGATGTGGAGCAATGCGTTCAATAGTTTCAAAGTTTGGTGCAATTTTCTTGTTACAAAAAGCAGAATATAAGTCGCATGTTTTAATAAAAAATGTTTTTTTCATATAGAACTTTAAACAAATTGAATCTTTTATTGTTTTACTTTTAATTAAACTCACTTCCATTGTTCGCCTAGAATAAAAAAATAAGAGACAAATTTCACTCAAAATGGAGCCGAATTGATAAATCGGAATGTCAAGATTGAGGGCTCTAGACTTAGAAAAAAGTAACAAAGCATCAATTCCAACAATAAGAATGTCAATTAAAGTAAACTTGACTTTCTCAGATGAATTGGAATAATCGCGATTTTTAACCTTATCAAAACCATAAAAGGCTGAAAAAAATGTTAAAACAAAAAACAGCCTTTAATTAAAAGATAAAATAGAATTAACTTGTAATGCAGCTATAACCACTTTTAGCCATTTAAGCGATATAAGTTTTCATCTCCATAGCCCGAACAAACTCCTCAGTTAAATTACCCAAGCATAAAGTTGTTTGATTAGTTTTATCAGTTTTCGATTGGTGGAAGTTCTTTTAGATTTCGAAAATCTATCTTCTAATAAATTGTACTGCAATAATTACACCAATTTATTCAAACATACCTTTTCGTTAAAAAATATTTGACCTCAACAAAATCAACACTTACACCTATACAAGATTTTGTTTGGGTTTTTTAGTATTAATCAAATCAACTGCTGCAACGTTGACAACAAACTGAAAAAAGACTGTCATGTAGCAGAGACCTGCAATTTATATCACTGCTGATCTTCAGAGTGATTTGAAACACACAAATTTTATATTCTTATTACCTTTAAATAATTTAGCTATAACTTCGCATCCAATTTCATCTGATGACGGTTGCCTTGCTGCGGTGCGGGATGGTTTTGCCATAATAAGCCGGATAAATCAAATAAAATTTGGAATTTTTCTCGCAGTCAACAGCTCCGATAAAATAATTAACTAATTGACGTGTCACCTGAGTCAAAAATTGTGACTGTATTCTTGTCAGGGAATTTAATTGAGCACAGTGCACAGAGTGAATAAAATTCACGCATATATGTATAAACAAATATACGCTACGCAGCTAAACAATCATTGTCGACTGGAGTTCTGCTAAAAGAATTAAGATAAGAATCTTTATCTATTGACTCTTTCATATTCCATTGAAAGAATTTAACATTTAAAATCAATTGAAACAAAAGTAAAGCAAGCTTCAGCCAATAAGTTCATAAGGGCGGTAGGTAATGATAAAATAATAATTTTTCTTTGGCATTACGCTTGTGTTATGGATTTTTATTTATTCTTCCATCAGAGGGATGGAAAACTCACAAATATTTCATTTAAAACCAATTATTAGAGAAATGATTACTCACCAAAAAATATATACAGCCGGGGAACATTTGATTTTTCTTCCAAAAATCCAAATGCTTGTGTCCAGGGTTTTGTGTTGTCCTTTAAGCTTTTGTCAATGGTGTTCTTAATTTTATCAACTTGTGCAGATGCCATTTTTATTAATTATTATTTTTATTCAATTGATCTAGAAAAATTGTATGTCTAAAATTATTCCAGACAGAAAGTATGTAAGGTTAAAAGAAAAAAAATGTGAAATTTACCTATTTTTGGGGGGTGACCAAAATTGATGAGGTTGACAGTAAGAATATTAAAAGAAAAGGGCGCCTCAAAAAAATCTGATTTGTAAAATGAAATGTCACTTTGGTATGGTGTGAAGTTTGATGCGGTTGGCGTAGAGCATTGCCAGACAATCTTGACTTTTTCAATAATAAATTAAGGATCTGTTTAGATTGAAAAAATTGATGCTTGACTCGTATTTAATAATTTAAGGCTTGCCCAAACCAAAGTGCGACTGTGCGACACGACAGTGCGGCAAAATTTATTTACACAGCGTCATATGGAAGTACCCACACCAAATGCGAAGAAGCGCAAAGCCTTTTTCATATAAAAAATCGTATCGCACTTTGGTTTGGGCAAGCATTTAATTTTTCAGAGAATGCAAACGATTTTTTTTTATAAATGCATCGTCTTCCAATATCAAAATTATGAAGTGCTTGAACATGCCAATTTCTTTCAAAAATATAGGAAGTACTACATAATAAAATAAACCTCTTTGTATCTTTAAAGCTCTTAGTTTCCTTCTCTCCTATACAAAAAAAAAATGTGGGATGTGCTCATAAAGATTTTGGTTAATTTCCGAGCTAATTTCATACAAATGAGGTGGAAATTATTTCATTTTGAGTTGAGAATTTGTATGAGAAATTCATGCCTATTAGTGAATTCGCAGGATTTTACTCTCGGGGACTTGACTGTTTTCGCGGTAAATTCGCATTCGCGGTATTTGTTGTTAGTGAATTCGACGAATGAACTATATTATCGACTTCTGAACTACCTTATTTTTTAGTGAAATCTACTATCGCTGCTGTCATTTTTTGTTGACATGAAACGTCAAAACTTATTCTGTTGTTCGGAAAAAAATTATAATAAATTACTTTAAATAAGTACATCAAGTGAAGTGTTTATTTTAAAGGATACCTACATTAAGAGTGATTTAATTTTAAAATTAATTCTATTGCTTATTATCTGGACATGCGGGAGCACTCTTCAAGACAAAGTAAAATGAAGATACGCTTCAAAACCAAAAGTATTTTTGATGTTTCTGATGCGCTGTAAGTACAACTTTTCATATTTCATCTCTTCCAGCCAAATAAAAAATTCTAGAAATGTGATATATATATGACCTTAGTCGCATTTTCAGTCCTCTTAAACCCTACATTCATAGACTTTTCATTTGAAATGAAATAGAAAAAAAAACAATCTTTTTAGTAACACAGACATTTTTCATTAAAAATGACTTGAGACTCAAGGTGTGACTCCCCTAGTTAAATCGCGAGTCCTACAAACATGATTTTAATGTATATAAGTTGCATTTTCAATCCTCTAAAACCTTACATTCAAAGATTTTTCATTTAAATTGAAATACAAAAAACAACCTTTTTAATAGCACAGGCATTTTTCATTTGTTTTGTTTTTATTAAAAACAATCCTGCCGATCCGCAGCAAAACTGGCGCGAATGTGAAGTGAAACAAATTGTATGGAGTGCGAATGATCTGCGAATTCAGTAATACCAAATAAGTTGAACCGAATGTCTGTCGTGCAGAGTCTGTTACCGACATTCGTTCAACTTTCTTTCGTCGAATTCACAAATAGCAAAATTTTAGTAAATGAAATTTAGTAATTGAAACTGTCACTTTTTACCATTCGTCGAATTCTATAATAGGGGTGATTATCTCATTTAGAATCTACTTGGCAAATTTGATTCAAATCATCTCATTTTTGATCTACCTAGTAGAAATAATGGTGGCACAACGTAACTACTCTAGACCAAAACTTTGCCTTCCTGACCCTGTCTCCTAGAGGACCCATCAAAATTAAGCTATTGAGAGTAGTAAGAAGCACCTGATTCTCCGTCATTCCAGGTTATTTTAAGAAGAATAGTAGTACAGTGTGTTACAAGTTGGGGCCTTACACGACACAATATTATTGTACAATACTCAGTATTGTGCAATAATATTGACCGTGTAAGGGCAGTATTGCACAGTATTTTCGGTTTGCACAATATATTGAGTGATATTAAAAAAGTTTAATATTTTTTGAATTTTTACTCAATATTTTTCGTTTTCACAACGAAGCAAATACAGAATAAGCAAAGAGAGATAGAAATACTGTGCAGTAATATTGAGTCGTGTATGAACGACCCTTTTTCGCACAATATTTTTGGAGAATCGCGCAATAACATTGTGTCGTGTAAGTCCGACATTAAGAAGCTGAACAGAATGCTCGTCGCTGAGAGATGTCGCTGACATATGTCAGATTTGTCGCGCGAAAAAGTTAAAAAAATTTGAACTTATGGGCGAATCGCTGAGCGATGAGTGAAGTCATTCTGTTGCCGATGGGCGATGTCCATACAAATTTCACCTGTCAGCGACGTCGCTCAGTGACGAGCGATGCATTTCTGTTCAGCTCCTTAATCTATCCTAGAAAGCTATAGGAGCCTTTTATTATAGTGTTCTTAGTTTGTTTCTTTCAAAACTTGCTCAATTGATGTGTAGAAAAAGTTGCGGACCAATGGGTTTCATCACTGGTCGACACCGACTTACTTACTTACTTACTTAGGTCCTCAGACCTTGATGAGTCCGTTGTGATCCCCTTAAGGGGCCTCCACTACTCCTACTCGCCATCGTGTACGGTTTCTGGAAATAAATCGTAGTTCAGTCCAACTCTTCCCCATCTGTGCACATTCCCTTTCGACTGTCCTGCGCCATGTGCTTCTCGGCCGAACCGACCTTCTACCTCTCTGTGTGAGTGGGTTCCATTGCATCGCTTATGGCCAGAAAGTATAGTACTGTCTATGGTTTCTTGACCGTTCTCCGGCTAGTGCCTACTAATAATAATCTATAACCTAAGAACCTGTGACTATGATTTTGTACATACAAATTAATTTTGACATTAATCAAGTATAAAGGCATTGTGTAAGGATCATAAAATACTTGATGTATTCAACTAATCAACGTTTAACTTTTAATATTTTCACTATATCTTAAATATCTATCATGTAGTTAAGTCCCCATGTTTAGGCTGTTGTTATCTCTTCTTTGTTGTCTTTGCTCGGAGGACTTGTTGTCTTCGGTGTAATCGCAGGTCTTGGCGGTGTACCTAATTTTCGTAAAAAACTTAACTATATTAATTTCATAATCTAAGAAATTGTATTAATAGCTCTTACCAAGTCCTTTAATGGCTGCATTTATAATAGTGGCTAACGGAAGTTCAAAACATGTATACAAGAAAAATGCAAAGAAAAATGATATGACCACACTTGCAGCTATGTACATAGTCTATAGGAAAACAAAACAAAAAGATTTAAACAAAACATTATAAACTAAATGTTAAATTTTCTTACCAATACTAAATTATTAATAAATATAGGTTGCCGAATGCAACCAACAATACAACGGATGATTACAGTGTGAATCAAGAAGACTTGGAATGACAGTCGTCCCAAAGGAGCAAACAATCTCAGCGATGAGGATTTATAGACAATTGCTAAAAATATTAATGACGAATCAAAGTTTTAATTTTATAACATTATAATGAAACAAATATACTTACATCCAATTTTAAATGCCATCATAAGAAACAAACAACAACACCATATTGCCCAAATATTTCGGAACAATCCGGCATAGACAGCAATCCAAACAGAGGGTTTTATAAATTTGATTTTATAAAATATTTTCCCAGACATTAACATAAGAAATGGCAGAGGAATAGATAGAAAGACTATCTTGTTAATTTTCGACTTTTTTCCTTTCATGTCCAATCCTTCGTCCTTGTATTTTAAATAAATGAGAGCAGTAATTGTTCCAAAAGTGAATCCTCCAAAATTCATGTAGAAAGGAGCATATCCTTTGTAAATGGTTTCACCATTGGTCCAAAACAAATAACGGTAAGAACTGTAAAGAAATGATTTTCAAAATAAATTACCTAAAAGTTTTGAGTTTTTCAAACTTACTCTGGAGTTTCTTGGTGCGCTGCATCTAGCTCAAGAAAATATGTTACTAGTCCTGTACAGAGAAATGAAACAACCACGGCTAGTCCCAGGACATAGTTTCTGGTTTTGGGAAACCTACATAAGTATAAATAAGTAAATTAAGTTAACAATATATTGGAATAACTTAAAAAAAAAAACCAATAACAACCAACCCTCCTTTGGGTAAGCCTTTGCGTGACGAAAGAGAGGCTTACGGTGATACTACAGTGAAAATCTAGAACTACTCGTGAAACTTGTTTCTGTGGAAGGGCCACGAGCATGAGTAGGATTTTTGCTAAAACTTACCACCAAAGAAGGTGGTAAGTAAGGTCTTATCCAACGGATAATCTAGAAACTAGGTCCTCTAACAAGTTTATTGGTTGAGAGAGTTAGATTTGGAGATCATCTGCATAAAGATGCAACATGAAATTTTGTAAAACTTGGGGTAGGTCGTTGATGAACATGCAAAACAAAATAGAGCCCAATATTGAACCCTATGGAACACCTAGGCTAGAAAAATTATCAACAACTTAATTTCTACTGACTTCAATAGATCGTTAACCACTTCAACGCCTACGAGAAGTCTGATGTGTGCTTAACTTTAACATGTAATATCTTTTTTAAGCTCTTGGCGTAAAGAAACGTTGAAAGTTGAAAGATTACGAGTACGACAGAAAATCTCTCAGTTTGAGGAGGTAGGGTTATGCTTCAACTTCAAATACAATTTACGTGTGTTCTTAACCGAACTAAGCACTTCAGAGGTAAGCTACGGACAATTTTGTGAATTTGCACAGTCTTCAATGGAACATGTTTTTCGTACAGTTCAAGTTTTGATTGTTGATATCTCTGATATTTTGAGAAAATTCAACGTCGTCGGCAAACTTTTATAGTAAGAGACTGTCAGAATTTTGGCTGGCCGCGTCTGTTTCAATCTTTCGGATAACCCAACAATGCAGCATCAACTATTTATTAAAGAGCAGTGGAATTCATTTCCAAATTGGCATCAGAATTGCCGCTTTAGATGTGCTGAGATGTTTCAGTAGTCAACCAAAGTGAAACCCCTAATTCGATGAAAGGTTCATGCATAGATTTATGAGACAATGATGCAGGCAAAGACCAGAACTGGTAAGAGAGCAGCCCACGAGTTTTACATATGTGCATGTTGAACCAAGGTAGGATTTCAAGCTACAATGACAAAGAGAAAAATTAAGAGACTTAAGATTAAGTGTTTCTGAGTACACGGTGGTGTCTATAGTCAAGCATTAAAATCCAGATGCGTAAATGTTTATTAGCTGCCAAAATAATTTTGAATTTTAGATATAAATATCGTACTGAAAAAAATATTATTTAACTTATTTACCTTGCGATGAAGATAAGAAGAGCAGCAAACACAACATAAAGTTGAAAATCCGTTGCAAGGTACCAGGTTTGTTGAAGACACTAAAATAAAATAAAAATTATTTTTGTTGTTAAAAAAATTCTTTTATTTTTTAAACTTACACTCTTTCTCAAAGTAAAATTATTAATAAAAAGTAAGTTTCTCCACCATGTTTCTTGGCAAAGCACATTTTCAGCACCAACACTATGTCTCCAAAATGGTCCTTCTTGGAACCGTGGCAGAACTGAGCCATTTAAAAGAATCATAAATGCTAATGAAGGGGCTAGTCTGTAAACATTAAGAAATAAAAAAAAACTAATTTAAACTGATTCCATTTTTAAATTACCTTAAGTAGCGATATAAAATCATTGTACCCCACTCGGCTATTCCAGGTTTTTTTGAAGCTAATGTTTTTTGAAAATGAACACACAACAAAAAACTGCTCATAGCCAAAAATACTTGTATGACTACGGTTCCATTTATAAATAATTGTGATTCTATTTTGTAAAAGGTTTGTTCTATGAACTGAGTATTCTGCAGAGGAACACCCTTTATTGAAAGCAAAACATGTCCAAAAATCACCATAAGAGTAGTGAAAAATCTATAAGTGTCTAGAAATCTTAAATCTCGAGAAAGTTCACTTTTCGATGGTACCACTAGACGATAGTAATTGCGGCACATTGAAAAAGAAGTAAGTAGCGTGTCCTCTAAGATGATTGAAAACAATTTTTTTTAAATTTGAATAAACTTGAGTAAACATTATTATTTTTGTAACACTTACGTAAGCTGTGTAAGCTCTTTTGGTAAAACTCATTGCCTTGATAATTAAGCTGCTTATTTTTCAATTGCCGATCATAGTTTGATGAGACAACAACCAAAAAGAACAGTGTTCCAAGGAGAACCAAGAAAACAATTTCCAAATAATCTGTAATATTAAAGTTAAACCAAATAGTATTATATAAATTGTTAAAAGGTTTAAAAGGATTTACTTACTGTAATTAGGGGGCGGTTCGTTTGTAACGCAATACTCAATAAATGAACGAGTTTGTAAATTATACTTATTTTCAAAGTCATAATTAAGACAAATATTTATAAGTTTTTCATTTTGAATTCTTGTTTCGGAGTCCTTTTTATTGATTTCCGAAAAGTATTCAACTAACTACAAGAAAAAAAAAATAAAGTCAACAAATTTAAAACGATGTATAGGAAAATTGTAGTTTTACTTCTGTATTTTTAATATTTCCAGTGTAAAGTTTTGCCTTTATAGATGAGTTTAAGTTGCTGATAGTTTGTTGGCAAACATCCAAACAGACTCCAAAGTAAAGATAGTTATGTTGAAAATGAAGTTTAGTTTCCGAAGAAAAGGTCTAAGCAAAACAAAAAATTAATATGAAAATTTAACAAGAATTGAAAAATTATATTTATGTATTTTTATGCTTAAAACTTTAATGCAGAGGCCTTTACTCTCTTTATGACAGTGGCAAAACTTATGGGAAGCGTTGTTGAAATATTTTATGGTTTCTATAAAAAAAAAACATGGCTCTAACACTTCTAAAAAGGTCTCTGGTTACAATTTATGTTCCTGCACCTGTTCATGGTTTTTCATCCCCATCACTTTAAAAAAAATTAATAATTCCGCAAGTCAAAGCAAAAAGTATCCAACTGGGCCGTTTGGTTAAAATTATATAAGTGAGTTTCGCAATTAAAATCCCAACGCTGGTAAGTTTTTGTGTATAGAGTTAAATTTTGTTTTTAAAACAAAAATCCAAATAATAATGTGAGAAGGGATTTGAGGGGGGGGGGGGGTTAAAAGTTCGAGGACCTCCTTATTACATACACGTCATTTGTACCTACTTAGTTGTTTAAGCAACTTTCACAAAACAGAAATAATTTCGTTTCAATAACTTAAAACATGGTAAACGAAAGAGCTGATGTCCAAACCTTACAAAAATTGCTTCATGTATTATGCATGGGAATATGAACAAAATAAAAGTGACAAAAGGATTTAAATAATTTTTAAAGATTAAGGACTTCAACAGAAGTTTGTATATTTGAAAAAGGCTCTTTGTGCTTGCAAATTGCTGTTGGTATTTACTTTGAACAGCTCTTTTTGTTTTCAAGGAAGGAACTCGCCAATTTTTCTTGATATCATAATAATTAAAGAAAAAGTTAATTATTATTAAAAAATCCAGTGGTATTATATAAGGAATTTTATATTTATAATAAAAAAATCTATAAGGATCTATAGTTTAAAAAAAAAAAATGTTCAGTAAGTTTCGGATAAATAAATAAAGGTACAAAGTTATATTTATAACTAACTTACTTCAATTTGTTGCCAAAGTTCTGAAGTTCTATTTGGTACTATCTCTCCAATGGCTAAGCAGTAAGTTGCTACATTTTGAGTTTCCAAACAAGCATCATAGTCATCTAGGATGTATAGAGGTGGCATTTTTCTGTAAGCTGTCACTATAGAACCAAACAAAGTATAATAAATATTCGCTTCGTTTATTCCACACATAAAAAGGATTCATATGCTTACTATTAAACTGGCATTCAATAGCCAGAGGGCATATTATAAACAGACACAAAGTTAAAAACTTCATTGTAAAAATTAAGCTTAAGATCGATTCAAAATATAAAAAAAAACACTACCGATAACTTATATTTTTTGATTGTACAACATATCTCTTTCTTTCAGTTATTGCAACAGCAAAAAAATATTTGACAAAAATCAGAGATGCAAATTAAAACACTTCATCGCGACTGGGACAAATTTAAGAACTGCCACTAAAATAAACCAAAAAAATTAAAATTTGATACACAAAAAATATTTGTTGTGTACTTTGGTTGCCGCTCGCCCTTGAATATGTGTAATGGTTATTTTATGTCACTGTACATTAAACGACTATGTTTACCTACTATTTATGAATGAGTCAAATAATATTTGACCTGAGCAGAGGTTGGGGCTATATTTACACGTACCTATTTTTGTTTTTTTTTTTAAGAGAAGATCTTCGATATATAAACATTTAAAATATAATAAAGTTAAAAGTTTGTTTTTCTTTCTTTTTTTTTTTAGAAAAAAGGTTGAAGGCTAATTTTTATTAGCCAAGCAAAATGTTTTTTTTCGCACAATTACTGATAATTCGCGATAAGGTACGTGCTGATAACTTGACATCATTTATGTATATTTTAGTTAAAATAGATACAAACTGTTAAAAGTTCTAACAACGACATTGCTGAATTTTTTATAAACATTTACTAAACTACTCTATAAGGAAAAATAACCAATTCAAAATTTTTAGATTTATGTAAATAATAAAAAGTCAATTTTTGTTTCTGTAATCGTTCATTTTTATCATAAAGTTTATTTGTATTTTCATTTAAGTTTTACATTTGCATTTTAAAACACAAAACTTTGGCCACACAGGTAATATCGTATAAAAAAACGAACAGGATAAGATATTACAATATTTTGACCCATCCTCATCGGATGAAATTGAATTACATTTTCAACATTAATACGAAAACGAAAATACCTAAGTTATCCAAATGAAAATACTTTGCATTTAATTATAATAATTATAAGATATATGAGTACTTTAATAATTAACTTATTTATATGTGTCAATTCGATCGATATATTCTAACCATGTTTTCTAAGTTGATGTGGTAACTTCTACATTTGATTCATGCGTCATCTTCTTGCTTTTAGTTTTTGAAGATTTACCTTTTAATTAAATATTATTTATAAAAATATTGTTTTTTTAGAAAAAAAATATTTTTTTTAATATTTAATACATAATAAATACCATATCTTTTTATAGCTGAATTTATAATCGTAGTTAAGGGTAGCTCAAAAATTAAATACAGGAAAAAGGCAACAATAAATGAAATTGCAACACTTGCCAAAACGTACATCGCCTACATTAAAAAAATAAATAACTGTAAACTTTCATTCAAATATCAATGGTTGAAAAAATGTAATTACCACAATTAAATTATTTACATAAAGTGGTTGACGTACACAACCAACAAGGCAGCGTATAACATTACTGTGAATTAGGTACACCTGAAATGATAGCCTTCCCAGGGGCACGAATATTTTCATCGATGAGAATTTATACAGTATTGCTTAGACAAATAAAAGTTAATAGTTAAAAGTCTTCCTTACTGTTGTTCTATGGTCAGACAGAGAAAAATATCATTTACAAAAATTATACAGAAAAGAATGTTCCACAAACGCCACAGTGACCGTATAATCTAGAAAAATTGATACCAAATATATGTATGCATTTATTTATATGCAAAAAGCAAATTGGTGTTGTTTATGTTTAAATAATAAAGGTTTTCCAATGGGGACTTCACAACTTTAGATTTAATTTGTGAACGCACCCACAACGGGTTGGTCGAAGTGTCGAAAATATCGCTGCCATTCAGGCGTCCGTAGAAAACGACCCAAAACAGTCAATTCCAAGGCGTTCTCAAGAATTGGGCATCGCTCAGACCACATTATGGCGTATTTTGCGTAAGGATCTTGGCTTACACCCATACAAGATCAAGCTGACTCAAGAATTAAACTGATGGACCATTTGAAACGACGTACTTTTTCCGATTGGGCTCTGGAGAAGATGCGCCAAGATGATGAATTTCATCGCAAAATCATCTGCAGTGACGAAGCTCATTTTTGGCTCAAAATGGGTTGTCAATAAACAAAATATGCGTTATTGGTCTGGTAAAAATCCTCCACAAGAAATAACTGTTTGGTCCAGTTTGCATGCCGCCGGCGTTATTGGGTCATAATTTTTTGTCGACGATAACGATCGTCACGTTACTGTGAAAGACCAGCGTTATCGCGCCATGATAACCGATTATTTTTGGCACGAATTGGAAGATATGGACTTGGACGACATTTGGTTTCAACAGGATGGTGCCAAAAGCACATCTTACAATCGAATTATGGGAGAGTAAGTTTGATGAGCGTGTTATTTCAAGAAATGGGCCAGTCGATTGGCCGCCTCGTTCGTGCGATTTAACGCCTCTAGACTATTTTGTTTAGGGCTACGTTAAGTCATTGGCTTATGCCAACAAGCCGATGGTGTTGAAAGAGCTCAGGGCCAACACTGAACGCGAAATAGCTGCCGTTTCGGCCGAAATGTGTTGCAGAGTCATCGAAAATTGGGTCCAACGAATCGACCGCTGCCAACGTGCCCGCGGTGGTCATATGAACAAAGCCGAGTTCCATTCATAAATGTTTTAATTGTACTTCAAGCCAATTATAAAATTTTTGAAATATCTCATATGGTTTGCGTTTTTTTTTTTTCAAAAAAAAGTTCTCAAGACCTTATATTGGAAAACCCTTTATTATATTAGTTATAGTTTTGAAGTTTCTAGGCTTGGAAAAAAATCGTTCCTAATCTGAAAATTAATAGATATTACAAAGTTACAAAGTTACAAATTTGCTACTCTACTGCTCCCAATTTTTTTTTTTGGAAATTATGGTCAAGTTTTCATTAGATTTTGTAAATAATATGCTAAAATTTACCAAAAATTATCTCAGCGACATCAACCTTTCAGAACTATATGTATATCGATGCATTTTATAGCAAAATATTGAATGTTTCTGAAAATATGTTAGTAAATTTTTGTTACGATTGACCAGAAGCTACTCTATGTCACAGTTATAAACTAATAGGGACATTGTTAATTTTCCAAAAACACCATCGTGATCTAATTTGCGTAGCGGGAGTGGCGAACTCGAATTAAAACTTCACTAAATACACAACCTGGTCAAGTTTAAGGATTGATTCACGTTTTCCAAAATTGAGAATTTTGACCGGGGATTTGCATCCCGAAAAAAATATTATTTAAGCGCTTCTAATACCCTCCTTTCAGATTTGTTTTAGAAAGATCAGCTTTCCTGTGTTTCGTTCCAAAATAAATTACTACTTTTTACTATCTTTCCTGTTCTATTTTCTGTTAGACGTTAAACTTTTCCCATATAACTTTGATTTAACATGATACTTTTCTCTGGCATATCGTATTTATAAGCAACTTACATCCAGCTTTGAAAGACATCAATAAGACAAATGCACAGCAGATTATAGCCCAAACATTTCGAAATAATGCAGCATACAAACTAACCCATATCGATGGTCTTGGAAACTCAATTTGATAGAAAATCTCTCCAGAAAGCAACAATAGAAATGGAAAAGGCAATGATGCAAAGAGGATCACATTTATTTTGGTCTTTTTTTCCTTCAAATTTAGACCTTCGTTTTTGTATTTTAAGTACATGAATCCACTTATTGTTCCAAAGACAAATCCTCCAAAGTTTGTATAGAAAGGTGCATAGCCTTCATACATGGTATCACCATTTGTCCAAAATAAATATCGATATGAACTATATATTTTACAGAAATTAAAATTAAGTGCATAGCATTAAAATTTAGTTTTTTCTTACTCTGGGGTTTCTTGATGAACAGCATCTAGTTCCAGAAAATAGGTTATTAGACCTGTTGATAGGAATGATATGATGATACCCGTTCCACATATTAAATTTCTCGTGTTCGGATATCTTTTGTTTAAAAAAAAAAATAATACAAAATATAATATGTCATTTGTTAGGAAACATTTAATGCGGGTTAGTAATAAAACATTATTTCGATTATGTTTATATTAGTACAAAGAAAAAACTTTAAAGCTGATGTTGTAGTCTAGGACCATATTTTTACAAGCTCTACGTGTAACAAAAAGGTGCAATGACATAAGTTCACCATAATGGACTTTTGACCAATTTGGTGGCTGGTGGGTCACCCAAGTGGGTCAAAAATCCATAGAAAAAATGAGTCATAAGTGCCTAATTTTAAAAAGGTCCACGATTTAATTTTAGAATTTATACTGCTGTGCTTTTCGGATAGCCAGTGGCTACGCACGGTGTCAGAGCCAGCTGCTGTGGTAGCCGCAGTAGATGTGACAGCATGAAAAGAAAGCCCAAATTGCAGTCGACAGTGGCGGAAGGAAAAGTATTCACATAACGGAAGTAGCAGGAACGGTTGGGAGTCGGAAACCAGAGGGAACTAGACTGCGAGGCTCATCGGAGATATGAACAAATGGAATAAAACCGTATTTGACCCAGATCCCGAGAACCATAAAACCAAAGGAGCAAATTCCAGAAACAATCGCACCCGCTTAAACAAGGACCCCCCCCCCTGAAACACCCTTGAAACACCTAGAAGAGTCCGGTACACGCGGAGATATAGATTAGATACCCCTATCTTAAAAAAATCGTCGAAAAAGTTAGAACAAAGCAATATCCAAACAAAAGTTAATTAAAACTGCTGGTGCTCGGCCTCAAGCAACCTAAGTTTCTCTATACAATACGCTTATCACTCGACTTCTGTTGAATGGGGCAGATAAATGAACTTTTTCAAGGGTGGATGAGATTTTTTGGCTGATTTTTGGTCTCGTCTGCATAAATGGTGAGTGGAAAGGAATATACAACAGCAGACTTTACGGTCTGTACAAGTACACCAACCAAGCCAAGCGAGTAAGACAAAACTTGAGATGACTGAGTTATAAGAAGCGAATGGACAACAATGTAACGCCCTGTAAAAATTTGAAACCGCCCCAGAGGAACAACGCAGTAGGGACACCACAACTCAAGTGGCGCACACAAATGGAGACAGCTGGTTAGGAATGCCTGGATATAAGCTTGTTGGTGACGAATTGAAGCACCAGCGAGCGCCATCCTAAGGCACTGATCAAAATTAGTAATTGAGTAATTGAAGACAAAAATCTGAATCTTAGAATTTAGTGACATTTCACTCAGCTTTATTACCGTAGGTAGGTGGATTGACCTTATTGAGATATCGTTCAATTTTTCTGAATATCAACATGGACTTCATTTCAGCATAGAAAAAAGATGCTTAAGTTAAACGCATTACAGTCTACACTGTACAAAACTGTTAAGCATGCTTGCTTAAAAAATTATAAAAAAGGTTCAGATTCATACGATATTTTCATTGACTTTCTTAATCCGAAATATTTGAACCAACATGCGAAAGCTAAGATTATAAACCAAACTAAAGCTATTAGATTCTGCGTTTCATATTTAGACAAAACAGAGCTTGAATTAAACCCGTCTTATTTTAGGCGATAGTTAAAGCAACTTTTTCTTGTTCATAAGGCTCATAACTTGTTTTCCTTGCTGAGTTTGGAGGACTTGGCGGAGTTATGTTTAATTTTGATTTGGCCTTTTAACAGTTCAGTTGAAAGAACTCATACCAACGATCTTGTATTGTTTCTTACCTTACAATTACGATAAGCATAGCAGACGCTATTATGTACAATTGAAAATCTGCAGCTAGGTACCAGGTTTGATGAAGACACTGCAAATAGTCAACACAAATAAAAAAATTAGCAAACAAAAAAAAAAAGAAAAGAAAAGAAAAACGCAAGTTCAAATATTGTACAAACACTTTTCCTCAGCGTAAAATTATTGATAAACAATAAATTTGTCCACCAAGTTTCTCTACAAAGTATATACTCTGGTTCAGTTACATGCCTCCAGAATGGTCCATCTTGAAGTCGAGGCAATATTGAAGAATTTAAAAGAATCACAAAACCCAATGACGGTGCTAGTCTTTAGCAACAAAAGAAAAAAAGTCAAAATCATTCCTGCATTTTTTAAATGATACCTTGTTAAAAAAAATTACCTTAAATATCGATATAGAATCAGTTTACCCCACTCTGAGATTCCTGGATTTTTCAAAGCCATTGTTTGTTGAAAATTTACACACAATAAAAAACTGCTCATTACTAAAAATATCTGAATAATTACGCTGCCATTTATAAAGATATTTGATCCCAGCTTATAAAAGGTTTTCTCTGCAAATTCTGTGTTGAGCGTAGGAACTGCCTTCAAAAGAAGTAGAACATGGGCAAAAACTACCATAATAATAGCAAAAAAACGAAAGGCTTCTAGAAATCTTAGGTCTCGTGCCATTTCTCCACGTGATGGTATAGTCAATCGATAGTAGTTTCGAAACAACGAAAACGAAGTTAAAATTGTTTCATCTGAAAGAAAAAAAAACAACAAAATTCACATAATCCAATTTAATTGCGATTAAGCTCACTTCTTGTTTGTAAACGATTTTTGTAAAAATCATATCCTTGCATATTCAAAGGTTGAGTGTGTTTTAATTTCCTGTCATAGTATGATGAGGACAAAATTAAAAGCAAGATAATTGCAAGTAGGCTCATAAATACTATCTCCAGATTATCAAACTTAGCTGCTTCTGTATTTTGAATGCAATACTGAACAAAGGAACGTACTTTTAAGTCATACTGTTTTTCAAATTTATAATTTAAACATGTATTGATAACTTTATTATAAATTATTCTATTGTCAGATTCTCTTTTATTGATATCGGTAAAGTATTCAATCAGCTGAAATTTAAAAAAAGTCATATTTAAAAAAAAATTTGCAGTTATAAATATTTTAAGAAAGTCGAATACCTCAGTGTCTTGTATTTGACCACCATACAGCATATCCTTTCGAAATGGGCTAAATGGATGTATTAGTTTCTTGCAAGGATTTAAGCAAATACCAAAATAAAGATAATCGTGTCGGAAGTGACGCTTTGTTACTGCCGAAAAATTCTATAAGAAATTTTCGACCCATTCAACAAAAGATACAAACTTTTATACTTTAAGCCTATTCGTACGCTGCTGATGCGAAACGAAATTTTTTGTTAGTCTCCACAAAAACAAAATTTTTCGTTTACGATTTCGTTTTGATTTTTGTATAGGATTTTTCGTTTCGCTTCAACAGCGTATTGGGCCTTATTAAATTTTCAAAAATATAAAAAAATCATCAAACATATAGGCTGGGGAAATAAGTCAAAAAAGACCTCTGACACGGACAAAATACTTTATAGCATTTTTATAGGCGGAAATTGTATTGACGGAGTATTGTCCTTATTCATATAAAGTCCCAAAGAGCCCCATTTGAGGTGTGCCACCATCTTGACAAGAAAACTGCATAAATAATGCAATATTCGGGGTGAGTATAGCCCGACTCACGACAACTCAACTCAGGTGAAAAAAGTGAAATATGCAACCTTCCTACATGGGATCCACTAAAGTATTAGAGGCAGTGAGAGGTTGGGTGCATACAAAGTTTTATCCGACATAATTAAAACAAAACAAGAACCCAAAAAATGAACGCTCACCTGAGTCGTCCGTTTTCCAAGTTGGCGGCCAAATGGGGAGTTCTTTTTACTCGAAAACAATGTTGTGTAATCGCAGTGGCACCACCTACATACCAAGCGAAACAAATCTTGTCCGATCCAAAATGAAACGTTAATGTTAATGTTAATGCGGTATAAAGCGAAGAAATTTACGAAAAATATGCGCGGAATACCGATGAAAAAAGTGCGGAATACTAGTGAAATATCGTAAATATGGCGGAAAATAGCATGGGAAGTTATGAAATAAAAACACATGAAAGAAAGATTAAAATACTATGAAAATAAAATGCATGACTGGATCGCACGAACTTGCTCTTGTAGCTCAAAATTATTATGTATGCATTTGTATATTGAAAAAAAATCAGTTTTTTGTTTAATTTTTTTTTTGAAAAACTAAATACACAATACTTTTTTAAATGATGAAAACAACCTAATGACAAGTTTTGAACGAAATTAGTTGAGCCAGTAATGATATATAATACGGAAATAACTAAAAAAATGAAAAATTTCCCGAAAATCGTGTTCATCATATTTCCGTTATTTGTATTTTTTGAGAAAAACTAAAAACGCAGTATTGTTACAAAAACTTATAACATAATATACACCAAGTTTAATCAAAATCGAACCGTTTTCGAGAAAAATCCAATAACTCAAAACCGTTATATGGGAGGTATTCATTCTAATCGTCATATTCCAAAACAAAAAAAAAAAACCAACCTTGGAAACACACGATACGGACGGCATGACGAAAACCACTTTTTTGGACTTATCCATTATCGTAATGTTGGTTTTGATTGAAACATCATTTTTTTTTTTACACGAAACCAATCCTATAGAGCAAGTAAAAAGGGAAGAAAGTCACCTAAAAAATCGTGGAATTTAGTTCAAAATTTATGAAATATATTTTGATATACATGCGAATGGGAAGTCATAAAATAACGTATCTTAGAAAAATACCTAAAAAGAAAAGAGTAGAAAGCAAAGGAGATAAACATTTGAAATTCTCCCGACTCACTCCGAAAATGCGAGCAATACCATTTTTTTGTGACCTCTCGAGTTTTTGCTGAGAGACAAAATAAAAAATCTTTGTCTGCCGGGGGAGCTAGTAGACTATTATTAGTTTATTATCAATTGATGATGCACCTAAATAAATAAATATAAATTTTATCAAAATAAATGTTTCGGTTTAATAAAACATCAAATCCTCCCCTTAAAAGAAGCCTAACAAAAGTCAAAAAGGAGATTTTGGGATACTTTATATGTTTTAGAGGGTAAATTTCCGTCAAAACTAGTCATACAGATTCATATGCTAGGTATTTTTTTTTTCGAACCTACCAATGAATATAAATAACAGTACATAGAGTCGAATTAATGCAAAACTTGGCTGCATTCCTTATATTGTTCTTACACTGCATCCCTTTGATGCCTACTTCATTTATCATTTATTCCCCTAATATAATACAAAACAACACCTCATTATCCTCCAGAATACTAGTACTAAAATGACGGCATCGTAATTTCTCCAAAATATTATTTTCAGTACATCCAGATACCTTGTGTTGAAAATAGAAAATAATTTTCAAACACTGCCTACGTAAAAAAAAATATCTGTTTGTACACTGGGGCGTATGAGTACTTTTGTAATTTTCTCTCTCGGATTAATTGTTTTATGCAATGTACTGCGATTTTTTTCCACCGATTGTCTCCGACACAAAAATGATGCTGAACAAATTTCCGCAAAAATAAAATAGATTACAAATTATTTAAAAACAAACAAAAAACAGCATTTGGAGAACTTAAATGGATGTTGACCTAGGAAATAATTTGTAACCAAGTGTTTTATTTATTTCTAATTGGTGTTAATAAGCATAAATACATGCAGATTTGCTTTCTTGTAGACAAGGAAACTTCTCCGAACGGATACCATGATAAGGCTGGTAGTCAATAATAAAGAAAAAGCGTTTTTTTGAAGATGCTAGCGAGGCTATTTGCTTATTTTTAAATTCTTAAATATGAAGTAATGAATAGAATATGCAGCTATTTGCAATCTGAACTAAACTTGTAAGCCTACACAAAGTTTCGTATTATTTCAATACAAGTCACTTAAAAAAATAATAAATAAAGAAAAATAAAAAGAATGTCATAAAATTCTTTATTAATAAAAAAAGTGCTTAGAACTCTGAGAAAAATGGAGAAAAAAACAATTTCAAATAATTTTTTTTTTAAATAAACGACTTACTGAAATTTGATTCCAAAGACTTGAAGTCTCATTTGGTACAATTTGTCCAATCACCAAGCAATAAGACGATGGTTTGATACTATCCAAACACATATCATAATCATCCAATATGTATAAAGGTGGCATTTGTCTATAGGCAGTCACTAAACATTATAGACAATTTTACATTTTTCTCCAAAAACATTACATATACAAAACTTACTATTAAAGTAACACATTGCTCCTATAGGAAGCACACAAATTGACAAAATATTAAACAAAATCATTTTGTTTATTAACCAAATGCACTTGAAATTAAATAAATCGCATTATTTAGGGATTCATAACTTTTTATTCCCCGTCACGCAACGCGAAAAATAGTTTATTGTATATCTACTAATAAATTTGTATATTGATAGTGACTTGATCTATTCCGATAAAGCCAAATCAGCAACTGAATTAGAGAACTTCAATTGCAAATTCGATCAAGTATTTTATGATGTCTGTATCTGAATAGTTGATCTTTAATATCCGCCCAGGACAGTTTATAATTAAGTATTATTTCATGTCAAACTTTTAAAAAAAACACTGCTTGCACGCAGCTTTGACAAGTTAGCATCACGTTCTTTTAATACGTTTTGGATCACCAATTACAAAAATTATTATCTAAATACGATTTAAAAACGCACTTAGAAGCTAAAACAAATACAGTTTTCACGCGAATTTTAATAAAGTTGCAAGTTTTTTATCAATGCGAAATTTCATGTTTTGACTAAGGTCATCTCACGTAATTTTCAACAGAAATAAAATGCATGTCATGGCAATTCAAGATAAATAATTTCTGTACTAACTTTGAATTATATTTGTCTTAACTGGACTTTAGTTTTTAATTTTTGAGTTATGGACAAAACCAACGATTTTTCAACAATATATATAAATTGTTCAAGAATAATAATAATAAATAGTTCTTTCTTCGTTTACTGTCGGGGAGTTTGTGAATGTTCTGAAAACTTTGTATGTGCTATCAAGCTTGGTTAGTACGTCTCAAAATAGACAAATGCTTGTAAATTAGTTACTGTCGAACGCTTTTGTATGAAGCCATGTTGTTGATTGCAGATGATATTTTTACAGTTGTTGAATGCCAAACTATCGCAAACCACTTGCTCAAAAAGCTTTGGAATACAAGGTAGCTTAGCTATGGGTCTGCAGTTAGCTATATTTACTTTATCTCCTTTTTTAAAAGCAGGAGTTATAAAAGCGTTCTTCCATATGTGCGGAAATTCACCTAACTTTAGGGACAATTGAAAAATAAGTTTATGTGGGAGAGCTCAAACTGATCTACATTTATTCCAAACTACTGCAGGATAATCCTAGAGAATAATCTTCACGAAGTAGAGAAAGGAAATGGATAACTTTATCGACATCGAAACTTGTGGACAATTTTCGAGATAATGGAAGTAACCAGTGTCAACGTTCAAGGGAGTGTCAAGAAAAGATTGGCTAAAGTTGTTCGCAAAAGCATCGCAAATATCTGTACCCAAGATTTAAGATGTTATTGTCGTATTTAAAATTTCCTGGATAGCCATCTGATTTCTATTTCAAATTTCCAAAAAAAACTTTTATGGTCTTGCTAAAGACAACTTTCCATAGATCTTAGATAATCTGTATGTAAAATGTTAGAGAGTGTTTTAAACTCTTCAAAAAGCGAAATATATAAATCTTGGTTTACCAGACTCATAGATTTCATGTAATTTTTCCAAGCTTTGTTTCTTTTATTACGAAGAGTTTTCAGCTCTTTAGTGTACCATGGATGAGAAAAGCTTTAGTAATTTGATTTTCTTTGAGGCACTATTTTTTTAATACAATTATTCAAGACATTGTAAAAATAAGAAACTGCAACCTCAACGTCATCAGAAGGTTAAGATTAAATTCACCCAATAAAAGAATATTACAATTGACATCTGAAATTCCAATAACAAAGTCCAATACTAAAGAAATCTCTTCAAAAACAGAACCCGAACTTTTTGGAGGGAAGTAAGCAATTAAAACAAATAAGTTTTAAGAATGCATAGTTATTTTGATGCATATCAATTCTACAGTTAGATTAAAATGGATTTTTTTTTTGTCCGTGGGAAGGTGTTGAAATCTTCAAAAGATTCTATGAGGACTGGAAAACGCGCGCTCATAGATATGTGGGACTCTTAACTACCTCCTCCTCCCGATTGCAACTAAGTTCAGATGGAGCTTATCTAGCAATTTATCTTTCTCGAAGTTAAGTTACGTGTTGTAGGTAACTTCCCGGTGAAAGTTCCTACTAATGATATTTAGAAATAGCTAAATAACATTTTTTTTTAAATTAAATCGTTAAAATAATGGTTAAAATTTTGTTATCAAAAAATAAGTACTTTATAAGAAATTAAACAAATAAATTCTATAAACATTTAAATTTATATTAATCAATGCCGCTATTTTGAAATAAAGGAATTAAATTGAAAAATTTCACTGTACCAGGAAGGTTTAGTCCTTCGCAAACGTCGTACTTATTTTGTCGTCGAGAATTTCTAGATTAAAAGGGAATGAAATAAGGGATGTATAGAGATGATTGCAAACAGCGATAAGAACTCCACCTCCTACAGGGTTATTTACGTCCATATGGCGGTCTTTTCTGAAAACGGAACTAAGTTCCGTGTTTAAAATTGAAGCACTAAGCCAAGGATGGATGGGGGCCAAGGACTGTTACAAATGGACTCAAAAAGTAAGCTAGGGGCAATAATTTTGAATAAAGACACAAAACTGCTTGGCTTACTAATTTTTGAATATTTAATGTTAAAAGCGTTAGGAATAGCTTTAGTAGTAATCAAGTGTTCCAATATGTCTTCAGATACAGTTTCCGGTAAAAGGAGGGAGATAAATACCGTTTGAGGTACCGATTGTAAACTTTTTGGGGCAATGATGTGATTTATAGAAGTTGGATTAAAGACACAGATTCCAAGAGCCCGGGAGCCGTGGGATTTTCAGAAATCACTATTAAATCATTGGGATTAAAAGGTTCGTTAGCTTCAGATACGCGGTGTGTTTTATTGGAGCCAGGAATAGAGTTAACTACATCCTGGTTGCTTCTTAAATTTTATCTTTTAGGTGCGGTGTCCATGTTATTTGACGAGGCAGCAACATCCCGTGGTATTTTGTTGCTTTTTTTTTGCGGGAAAAGAATTAAGAGAAAAGAATTTGTGTACTGTACGCAAGAAACATCTACTGGTATTTCAATATCTTTTGTGGAAGAAGATTGATCAACTAGAATAACTACGTTCCCATAACTGCACTGGATATGAAATAATACCCAGTTGTATGCTCATCCTTCCTAAAATTCCGGTGACAAGTTCATCGGCAGAGAGGTTTTTCTCTTCGATGCGGCATCCGTAATGCTGCGTGTGGCATGACTTGTCCCGTGATAGCCTGAGCCTGTCCGCTGTGTTAAATTTAAGCTCTGTCCAATAAGATGAGTTGTACTCAACCCGATTTCCGTTTTAAGGTCAAGTATGCACTGCTATAGAAAGTTCATATAAAAGAAAAAAAACTATAGCAATTTTTAATTCATTACTTTTTATTTACAAATTCATCTATTTTCAAACAATTTATTTACAAAAGTATATATGAGTACTTTAAATAAAAAAGGGCATTTTTAATAATTACTATTACATTATAATGTCAAAAATAAACTTCATTGATAGAAGAGAAATGCGTTAAGTACATTTACTTAAAAAACAAAACAAAAAAAGAGAAAACTCAAACTCTATTAACTCTGGAATAAACTATTTTTCACTATGTGTATTCTTTTTATTGTTCACATAATTTTCTTTTTAAATGTTTTCTTTCAAAATATTACAAAAATGTTTCATGTTATATATTTATATTATTACTGTATACATATATATTTTTTTTTGTCAATAATAGCAATATTTTTATTTGTTTATGTTCTATAAACAATTTTAAACCTATCTAACTAACACTGTTTTTTTTTTATTATTTATTTTTATAATATCAAATGGGAATTTCATATTTTTTACTTTAGTTTTAATTTTTTTTTTGTTTAAGTTTATACAATAATTTTTTTGTTTTATACATAATGCATTAAATAACCATTTGTTTTACAATATTACTTTAAGGTCACATGGTATCACTCAAAAATTCATATATATGTGTAAAGATTTATGTTTTATAAAATATTTAAATGCACACAACTAGTGCATTCACTTAAACAAAGTAAAAATTGTTAACAGAAAAAGTTTTTTTAAAAGGTAAACACTCATTGTTTCAATTAATATTTTTAATTATATATAATGTATTTATATTTATATATATAATTTTTATACATATATTATTCTATATGTATATCTCTTTAAGTTTACATATGTACTATAAAATCGTGTGTTGAAAACATCTAATATTTGAAACATTATGTACTAGAAATATGTGCGTTTTGAAAGTTTAAATAGATTGTTTTTTTTTTTTATTTATATTGCGTTCTCAATACAAATTTGAAAATATTAATAAAATAATAAAATTATTTCTTGTATTTCATTTGTTCTTGTTTTTATTGATTTTAATAAGAGATTGTAGATGAGAGAGATTATAAACACTATGTTTGTCTGGAAAATTCTAAAAAAATACTTTTTATTTATTTACTTCTTGTAAGTTTATTTGAATAAATTTTTTTTTTACGTATTACTTGTTTGGCTTATTTCGTTATGTTGAAAATTCTTAATTCTTAAATCCAAAGTTATGAATTAGAATAAAGCTTTTTAAAGAATCCAAAATGAACAAATTTTGTAAGTAAATTGCAGGAAAGTTTTAAAGTTTTTGATGATTAAACACTGTGAAGTGGACCCAAGCTTTAAAAATTTTGAACTGAACGGGTGAGACCTTAATTCTACCGTAACGCAACTGCATACAAGACCACAAGCCGGAACCGGACGAGTTTAAACTTTTTACTTTGAGCACATTGACATGTCAAGTTCTTAAAACAACAAAAACCTAGTTTGCAAAACATTGCAGTGGAAGTGGAATGTTATATAGAAAATTTCTGTAACAAAATTCTTTGGCAGCGATTATTCCCCGGTAAGTTAAGCAAACAATTTTTCCTCTTTTTTTTTTGTAACAAAAACAATTTATCAGAAAAAATTGATGGCTTATCCGACCGACTAAAAATCGTTGTCGATTTTTTATGGTTATATGGGGCGTTTTGGAAAGGGAAAGCTAAACGTTTTACTTTCAGCTTTTTTCTTGCACCTAGGCTAGGTATCTCTATTGATTATGTATTATGAATTGAAGCGGTGGTTACATCTTAGCCACACAAATTGTAAAAATTACAGTTTTCCAACGTCCGGACGTCCAGCCCCAGCTTAACAATCTTTGTTAGACTTTTAGATTTAACGCGGTTATACGAGTTTTGGTTATACCTCGACTCCCAAAATGTACGCTAGTTTCTTAAATTATTACTAAAAGTCAAAATTTCTGATTCAAGATGTGTCCTAAAGTGCTTTGTTACCCTATGACAGAGTTTTTCAAACTATTTTAGTACGCGACCCCCCACATTCACAAATAAATATTCATACCCGGTCTTATATTACGAGATTTAATTATTTGGGGTTTAAGTTTTTTCTTGTGGCCGAAAATTGAAAAAAAAGCGTAACCGTAATTTTTTGAACTCTTATTCGAGAATCAGAACATTTATAATAACATTGAGTGCTGTGTATAACCTGCCCGAAAAAACTTAATGATTATAATCCTAAAGTTTGGAGACAGTTTGAGTACCTAAAAAGTTTTGCGAAGCCATTAAAAATGTAAAAATAATTTGATTTTCAAAAATTGTTCGGATATCGATAAGAAAAGACGAATTGGGATTTTACTGAGACTATACGATTGAGTTAGTTTTGTAAAAAGCGGATTATCCTAAAAATGTTGGTGGCTTTCAAAGTTTATTTTTTATGCATTGAGTTTTTACTCATTGACACAAAACTTTTTTGTTACGGTTAATAGAAACAAAATTTTAAAAATAGAACATCGAAATTTAATAAGACAAAGCGTTATTAGCAATCTGATTTTTTTTACGACGGCTCACTGATAAAAAACTAGAATTTATTTTTGAATATGGTGTTTAAAAACAAACTAAAACATGTTTGATTTAATTTTTTAGTATATAAAACAGTATTAGATTTTTTCTCTTACTGGCATACAACTGCTACCCCCCGAGTAATTTTTGGCGACTCACAGTTTGAAAAACACTGCAATAAGACAAACATACATTATGTATTATTAAAAAAAACTACACGTACCTATGTACTAGATTTTGCGAAAAACAAAACAAATTGAAATACAAAAAAAATTAAGAAAGCATACGCTTTACTCTTATGTTTTGATCCAGGCTCTTAGAAATTATTTTCTAATGTACATAGATGAGGTATGAAAAAACTTAAGCACTATTTTTTTTTTTTTTTGATGCGAAAAGACTTTTGACAAGTTTTTTTTGTTTTTACACAATTATTTTTTTTTAAATTATTAGCAAAGTTACTGAGATTAAAGCATGAACAAAAGCATTTTTATAAAATATTGAATAGAATACATAGAATGCAAAATAAAATATTTTAGCTCAAAACAGAAAAATGTTTTAAATATAATTTAATCTTCTTTTTAGTACATTTTGTTTCTTATTATTCTTAAATTCTAAAAACAAATTGGTTCATAGAAATATAAGCTTAATAAAATTAAGACAACTTAGTAACGAAAATAAATTTGATTTAATTATTTTTTTTTCTGAACTTTGTTGGCCTAAGTTTCTATGCATGATTTCCTTAAATCGTATTTTTTTGTGTTTTCTTTTTTACTTTTCTTTTTTTTTTGTTTTTTTGTTTAATTCAGATTTTTTTTTAAATGTATCATTTGTTTTTAATAAGGTCACAGGCATTCGCCAGGATTTTGCGCGCAATATTTTGGGAAAATTGGTTCAGCTTTAATGCCTAGTTCAACTAAGCGGTTACGAAGTACAGACATTCTCCCAAATACTTCTCTTGGAACAGCATCCATGTCGTGCTCGTCATCGGGATCAGTCCAGAGTCTGAAAGAAAAAATGATTTTTTTATAAAGTGTAAGAAATATTTATATAAATTGTAAATTTGTAAGTTTTGAAATAAAATAATAAGGATATGGTAATTTGTACTAGTGGTATAAGTACTATATGGCAACTCGAGATAAAAATCATGTCACGAAGATGATAGAGAATGCAAAAAAGATGGTCTCGCAATTCTTATTTCATATCAAAAAAATTAATTTAAACACTTTATATAAGAAGCTTCAACGTGCGAGGTGCGAAGATTTCCAATCATCATGAGAATTCACGATCAGAACAACAATGAAGAACCCCCAAAATTAAAAAAAAAAAGAAAAATTATTTTGGGCATGTTTTTTTAAAAATTGAATGTCGGATTGTAAAAGCAAAGACGTTTTCGAGGCCATTGTCAAAGCGCATTCACATTTTGATAACTTTGAAAATGGTTTTGAAAATTTTTCTTTTTATGACGTTCAGTTTTTGAAAACGTGGGCAAAAAGCACACAAAATCGATATACCGATACGACGACGACACAAAAAAAAAAACTAAAAAAAAAAATAAGAAATTTTTGGTGAGAATCTCGTTTTTAAATAATTTAATTGACGTATTTCCAACTAACACAATTGTTCGTAGTCAAAAAATTGCTTGCAATTTCATTGCAAGCGAAAAGGGAACGAAACTTCGCCAATACATATTTGCAATTTGTGAGTTTTTTCCAAAAATGTTTCAAAATTGGGCTGGACGGCTCAGTAAGAATTAAAAATATCGTATAGTGTTTATTCTGGGTTAGAATGAATCTTCTTAGCAATACATATGTATAACTCATGACGGAGGATAATATCAAAAAATTAAGGACACCAAAACTGAAAATGTCACCTTTTATTTCTAAAATCCCCTGGTGTTCAATTACAATCGTGGACATGAAAGTGGAAGTAAAAATAAACGGGAAACACCCAAGAGTTCGCAGTCAAAGTTTGTTGTGGTTTGAACTCTAAATTTGATATATTTTTTCTTATTCAGATCTAGATAATGTTATATAAGAGGGCCAAAGTTTAAGTTAGCTAGGAGAGTGCAGTTTAAACACTTTTTTTTAATCGATTTTGTATGTCACGTTTTTTTTTAAATTAATTTCAATACAATATCAAATTACTGATAACTTAAATAAAAGAGACATAAAAATGTTCGGAATACGTGAGATCTTATCACGACAAAATTCAGTTTTTTGTTAGTTTAATTATTTAATTTTTAAATAAATAGATTGACAGCTTTTTTTTGTTAAGTTAGAAGAAATAATGAATTTCTTTACTATACATCTGGGAGCCTGTGTGCTTTTGCTGGGTATAAATTTTATATTTATAAACGTTTGTTTTTTTTTTTAATACTTTTTTTAATAAAAATAATTTCTTTTTAGTTCTAATTCAAAAAAGTGGATGCACTAATACTCCAGCAAAGCCATGCAAAGGCGAATGCGGAGGAACACCTAGCTATAATTCAGGATATACTGCAGTATCTCCTCCAGTTCTTTCGAAACCATTGTCAACTCCAGGAGCTGGTCCTGCTACTTATGCTCCCAACTATCCTTACAATAATCCCGGCTCAAATCCTCTTGCGGGTTATTATGGAGGATTAATTCCCCAAGGTAAAATATAATTTATACTTTTCATATCCAATTTATTTTAATATCTATAATTCATTCAGGATCTGGTTCGTATTATGGGGCACAGCAGTGTAGTGCTGAAACTATTAGATATTGTTGCAAACCCCAATACACTTATTAATTTATGTGGTAGACAAAATAATGTCTTCTAATGAAGTTTAAAAACAAATAAAACTTAAATTAAATGTTTGCATTCTAAATTATATTAATTTTTATTTATTCCTCATTTATCAAAAAGTCGTCTGCACTGTCAGCTCTGGGGCTGGAGAGAACGCTTGGAGGTTTGATCAATCAGATGGTAAATAGCAGGATTATAAGTTCAAAGCTGGGCGATTTTTCTGCAGCGCCTCCCTTCTCATGCATTACTCATTGGCTTGGTAATCAGACCGATACTTCAGTCTAGTTCAACACCAACAGATCCAAAACGATGATGAGGTTGGTGGAAATGTAAACTTAGATAGATTAAATCTGAATCTCTTCATTTGTCTTTCCTATCACTGTACCGTGTTCCAGGCGGAACAATTGGCGATTTTGGCTTAAATAAAACGTGATATCAAATAAAGATATCCGTATTTGCTTGGACAGCCAAACATCCTTTGAATCTGTCTCTATAAACTGAATGACAGCTTTTAATTATTACTGTCGATCATCTCTGATGGAAATGGCGCAGCAGTTCAATATTCACCTTTTTTGGGTGCAGGGCCATAGACACATTTTCGGAAATTTCAGAGCTGATAATTTTGCTAAAAGTGAAACATTAATGTCGTTTTCGATTGGCCATGCAGAAGAGTCCGCAAGCATTCAGAAGTCTTTTGAAACTGTTCCATTGGCAGAAAAATTACAGTTCAAGCGCTTCTGGGAAGAGAAATTCGCTTTTCGATAAGTCAGAACCCACTCAGGTACACTCATACAAAATTCACATCGTTGGAATTGACTGGATGCGATTTTACCAGCTCCATTTAATTTCAGAATGAGTGAATTCTTGAGTGAAACCAATCGAAAACGACATAATAACTCTCCTATATTACCAGATAAGGTAAACATATGAATTCCAATCGCTGCGTGTAAACTAATACTGAAGCAAGATGCTATACACAAAACAAACATTAGGTGTACTGTGATTACTACATGCTTGGCAACAAAGGAGATTGGTCAGTCCTGGATTGAAAGTGCTCCAAATGTTATATATCTTTAAGCAGTTCAAAAATCAGCAACTGGAACTAAGCGCAACATGGCTTGGAAGTTATTCTAACAATTTTTGCATGAGCAGCATGGAGTAAGGAGAGGAGGAATCGATTCCTAAGCTTCTTTGTGCATGTCTTGCTTTACCTAAAGACGTAGACTCCATTTACGAAACTTCTTAAACAAGGATCCTAGTGATCTGGCAAATATAGATATAGGCAAACTCGTTCGCTTTAGAAGGAGCGCCACGTGGTTCAACGAAAGTCTCCTTAGAATCAATGTCGTATCACAATGAATCAAATTATGGTCAAAGTGTACCGGTTCTCCTGCTGATAGCCACGTCAACCTAACCTAACCGAACTATTCCAAAAACGAACACTCCATCTAGGAGACTTCTACTTAAATGATCCAAAGACACAAATAAGTCGTCTGCAATAGTTTAACGAATAAGGAAACGCTTTCCTAGATGGGTCCATGTAGTATCACATTTGGTTCAAGCGTGTTGGGCCGCAAGCAATTATGATGTGTATCCTATGTGAAAACAAGAGTCATAAAAAAAGATACCTGGTAACCCTATATATATTTTATCTATAACAAAATTTCAGTTTTCATGTTATTGCAAGGGTTCAATATACTTTTATACTAAAGCTCATGGCTTGGAGTCTGAAAATTGCTTACACAGAAACTAATGCAACATTTCTTGTTCAAATATAAAAAAAAAATATTTTTAGTGAATTATTTTGCTACTGAACTATGGTTAATATCAAGGCACTCTAGCCCATTACAAAAATTACCTTTCTGCCAGAGCAGCTGCTCTTGGCCACAGCCTGTTATCCAATTGTGATTCATCGACTTGTTCCGTCCACAAGCAAGCTTCACCTCCGAGGACCTACACAACAACAAAACAAAAAAGTATTTCATATTGTCAATAAAATTCATAACGATATTATTCCATCTATGCAAGCATACACACCTGTTTTATTCTGAGCCTATCCAAACGCATTCTCTCCCACGGCCGATGTTTGTAGACATTTTGCCACGTCCGATATGGTGAACATGCAGCATCACCTAGTCAACAATCGGGACAAAATTATTATTCAATTTCCTTCATCCCTAACCATCATCATCATCTAGTTACTAGTACAAATGTATTTGTTTACCTGTTGCTCTCCAACTACCAAAGCCACAATCCAAATACCAAGCATCAACATGAGAGAATATTAAACTGAAACCGTTATCTATGAGATCGTAGTTCTCCTGCCATGTGCTTCCACCCCAAACTTGTACGGCAAATTGAGTTTTTGATAGACATTTGGTGTTTGTCAAGCCACTGGACCATACCGATACCCATTTCGGTAACGAGTTATTGTTTGCTATTTTCAGACTGAAACAAAAACAAAAATATGAGTAGTTGTCTCCTATTGTATATGGTCTATGTATGATGATGAAAAAAGCATCTTACCGTCCTAAAGCTTGAAGCATAAAGTCACACCACATTTCACGTAAATCGGTGTCATTGAAATATTGGCCCCAGCACTCTAAGTTGACTTCATCGCCACCCAAGTGGAAGTAGTCAGTTGGGCCAGTTAGATTTAGTAGCTCTTCGTAGAGCTTTTGTAAAATGAGATATGTGTTGTTATTTTTTGGATTTAGTTGGCCGCAGGGTGGTTCACCTAAGGAAATATATTGCATACAAAAATATTGATGTTTTTTTGTTGATATTAATGACTTACCACAATAGAAACTCCAGGGCTGCTGGTTGATACAGAGACTCAATTCACCTAGTCCTCGCTTTGGTCCCCAATCCCAACCGTTCCCTGCATGGGCTGGTGCGTCTATTTCAGGTATAACCTAGAAACAATATGTGAGTTAATTAGTTTTTAATTTTTTTGACACAAATCTTTAGAAATCAGGAACAGTTTATTGAGAGCAAAATGCTGTATTTTTTGTTAAATATTGTTTATTGACTCAGAGTTCCTCTTTTTGGTTTGTTTAATTTGTGATAATACTGAATTTTCGTGGATTTTTAAGAGCACAAAGACAAGTTATGTTAGTTAAAAAAAAATAGAATTTTGAATATACTTTGAAATTGCAAAGTATATTCATTTTATTTTATTTAATGTGTGTCATAATAAATTACGTTTTACAACAAAAATTTGTAGTAGGGTTTGTTCCTAAGTTACGAAAAATTAGTGAAGTCATTTTATAACGAAAAATTGTAGATTTTTTGTATTTTCCTAGTGCTCCTCGGTATTAATTCGTAAGTCTAGCCTCAACCGGTACTGGTGGGGTCCAGCTACTCCCAAAGTGACACAAAAATTGAGTGAATTTACGTCATTTATACCGAACATTTTAATTCTTTTTGTTTTTTTTTTTTAAGGTTCCTGAGAATAAACATGCAAGCCTGCGTAAGCAGGTGCATGTAGAATGTCAGGGACCCCCAAAGGACGAAAAAACATAATTTTAGCCATTTTTAACACCTGAATTTAGTAAAATTAATTGATAAAACTAGGTTTTTGCCTTTTGGAGCTCACCATAAACCTTCTACTGAATTTCCGGAAGTATGACAGGCGCCAGGTGGGAGTGTGGGGGCCCCAAAAAGGGGAAAAACTAAAACACAATATTAGGTTAAGTTAATTGATAATGATTAATTTTAGCTTTTTTGAAAAATTTTAGAAGTCTGCATCAGGTAGCGGATGTGGGGGACAGAGACAAATACATATAAAAAAAAACTGAATTTGGTTAAATTACTTGAAAGAATTAATTTAGCATATTTGTGATCTGTTAACGCTTCTGAGTAAAATAGGGGAAAAACAAAAAACTTAGTTATATTAATCATTTTTAAATTCTTTTAAGGCTTCTCATCAAAATTCCGGGACCCACTACCTACCGAATGGTAAAACGGAATCGAAAATTGACTAACTATTTAGTTCCTAATGTTTCCTGAAAACAGGAGAAGGGAAAACAGATTTTACTGATCACATTTTTGACATTTCGAACAGCGAAAAGGTGAAAATAAAACCTAAAGTTGGAGAATCGCCACGGAAGCAAAAAGTAAAATAAAGTTAAAATTAACTCCAACTTCACTGACTTTGTAGTCACAATCTGATCAAAAAGAGTTGTTAGAAAAAATGCTCAGCATTCAAATCGGCTCGAAATTAAAAACAAATAGCTTTAGTCAATTTTTGTACAGGGTCCTAAGTCCTAACACTATTACATGTACTATCCCTACAGATGGATGTCCAATATCCATTCAGGTACAAAAACTTTCTTGTAGTTAAATCATTCCCAACACCATTCAACTCTATTTACCTGAATTCCTCTTAGCTTTGCATATGTTGATATCTCCTTGATATCTTCGTCTGTGTAGGTTTCACGTTCCGAATAAGCTCCATGTGCAGCCAATTCTGGATAATATTTCGAAACAAATGGAAAACTCTGCGAGTCAGTAATGTGCCAATGAAATCGATTCAGTTTCACAAGAGACATTGCTGAAATAGTACGTTTTATTGACTCAACAGAAAACCAATGTCTCGACGTATCCAACATAAGTCCACGATACCTAGATTAGAAAAAAATAGCTTTTAATACAAATTTATTATGTAAATACATTTCATTTTACCGAAACTTTGGTGCATCAATAATTAATGATTTCGAAAGTATTCTCAGCACATTATCCTCGTTATCGAACCAAATCATTTGTTGCAAGGTCGACAGACCATGACGTGCTCCAAAAAAAGAATTGGCATTAATTTTGGCAGTCAATTTTCTTTGATCATCTGCAAGAATTCAATCGATAAATATAATTTTTCAACCACTTGAAGCTAGCAAACTTACACAAAGTTGTTATATTGTAACTTTCATCAGTTTCGAATCCTAAATTTGTGTCTCCAGACTTTTTTATAGTCACCTCGACTACAAAGCTATCAATATCACAGTTTGCGCGGTTTTGCTTAGGTACAAAACTATTTCTATGCTCATGGGTTGACTGTTCATTATTACTTAAACTATTTGTGTTGCTATTTGCATTACTAACTACGCTATTAACACTATTACCACCACCGCTGGCGGCACCATCTTTAAAACTTAGCTTTTGAATATGCCTCAAATCATTGACAAAGAGATCAAATGAACTGCGAAATAATGTGTCGACATTTCGGAATGGAGTATCTATGGTTAGGGTGATGTCTTCGGAAGTAAATTTTAATGTTTTCGAGGTTACTGCTGATTTGATTGTTGGATGTGGCCAAATATTGATGTCGCCACAAGTCATAGCACAATTGAGGAAGGGTACTCGCTTTTCGTTAGGGGATTCGGTGAGATAATGATATCGGACACATTTGTCACCCTCACATTTGTACGTCCATGTTTTTTCGGATGGTCTGAAATAAAACAACAACATTTTAGACTTTCGATTTGGATGAAAATAAAAGCAAAAAAAAAAAACTCACATGGTATATGGACTCATTTCGGCTCGGTTTTTTATGGACTTCTCGAAGGTACTTATGAAGGATTGATGTTTTAAAGCACCTTGATTCCAATATAGGACAACCAAAATAAATATTGTTGCAGTGAGCAGCATTAGTAGCGCCCTGCGCAGAGATACCGCCAGAGCCATTTTAAGTGCAAACCGTATCCTAAAATTAAAGGAAAAAAGAAAAGATTTAAAAAAATTGATTTTATTAGCATAAAAAAGTATTTTAAAGTTTATAATTTTTCAAATTGTTTAAAAATATATGGTACAATTATTTTTTAAAGCCAAAAGGTCAGTAAAGGATTGGATTCAAGAAGATTCAATAGAGAATTTATTTGACTTGTTACTAAACCAGCATACGATGGATGCAAATTTCATGTACTGCATAGAAAAGAGGAAAGTTGTCAGAAGAGCTTGAATTTATACTGTAACCAATATTATTTTTGATAGTGTAAAACGACCTGCTCCATCAGCCAGTCGTGATTACCGGAAATGGAGAAATTCAGTGGAATCTGACAACTTAAGACCTAGACTACGCGGACCATGCATTGCATGCATACTCTCTCACATTATCATGATGGTTCTCTATCAAATCAATACAAGGGTGGAAAATGTAGTAAAAATCGTGGGCCTGAAAATTAACTTTTGAAAGACAAAGATTGGAATTATTGGTGATATTTTCGAAAATAGAATTTACATTTTTAAGTAACTCACTGGCACATAAACCTAATAAGGCATGTATTCTAGTGTTTCATATTCATATTCGATCCTAGCGAAGTATCCATCGAATCTCCGATTTCATACGAATTTTCGAGAATTTTTGCTTCAAACGAATATATACGATTGAACAAGACCCGAAAACCAGAGGGATTATATTTAAAACCTTTGTGAAATGAAATAAAAATTTGATTTTTAAATCACTTAAAGTATAATACAAAATTAAGCTTGTTTACTCAATTTAGGAATGAATACAATACAAAAAAAAAATACATTTATTTAGGTACGTATACGCCACAGTGAACGAATTATTATTATTATTTTTTGTTGTTGTTTGTTTAATCTACTTATTTGGCAATTACTTCTATATTAAACAACAACCACCTAAATAAATAAAAGACCTGTATACTTTCTCAAAGAGGAATTTAATTTTCCAAACTCAGCAAATAAACGAATAAACACGAAAATACCTACTAAATTGAGTGGTCTTATAACACAAATTAAGGGCTAGTTGAAAACAAAACAACAACAGAAGAAGTTCAATGACACTTTTATTTCGTGATTAATCAAGCTTTGTCGTAGAGAAGGATAAAATGACCTTTGGCAGGTACACAATTTGAATAGCGTTTAGATTATTAATTGACTATGTAAAAGACTGGTGCAAAGTACAGAAGGTGTAGGGTCTGTGGTATTCAAGACATGGAATTTTCCCGTAGATTAAATTGATACCAAATTACCTAAAATTTATAGGTTATGCCTGCGATCAGAGAATAACTGAAAGATGTATCAGTGCAAAGGGTGTTTTGAAATTACGGTCAAAAAAAACAAAATATTCATTAATTTTAACCATTTTCATTTGGATTTTATCAAAATTTTGATCAATATAATTTCTTTCTGATTAAGGCCTCAGACAGTTCTCTACAATTATGAAGACTACACATATCGATAAGTTTTAAACGATGAGAATACCGAGGCAACACAAAACTATCAGGGCTCCACCCAAGATCTCTCAATGCAAAGAGTAAAAATTGTTTTTGAACGGACTCAATTTTCCTAACATCGACATCATAAAACGGGGACCACAGGACATTGCAATATTCTAATAGAGACCGAACTAATGAACAGTAGATCGCTTTAGTTATGTAAAAATCATTAAATTCTTTAGATCTACGTTTAACGAATCCTAGCATACACATGCTTTTAGAGTGTATTTTGTCGATATTGTGTTTGAAAGTGAGTTTATTGTCCATAATAATCCCAAGGTCCTTTATTACATTCTTACGAACCAATATTTTTTCGTCAATGTTGTAGTCAAAATTGATTGTTCTTTTCTTTTTATAAAATGAAATGATATTGCACTTATCCACATTTAGCTTCATTCCGTTTATATTACACCAACTCACAATTGTGTTTAAGCATTGTTGTAATGACTGTCCGTCAAGTGTACCTACTATTAACATTTTGAAATAATTTAAGGTCATCTGCATACAAAAGATATCTGCACCCTCTGAACAACAAGGGTAAGTCATTAATAAATAATAAAAATAAGAGGGGGCCAAGATGACTACCTTGGGGTACCCTACAGGTGACATAAATTTGACGAGAAATAACATCACAAAACCTACACACTGAGTACGATTAGATAAATATGACTCAATCCACTTTTGCAAGTTTCCATGAATGCCATACTTTTTTAGTTTGAACAGAGGATCTACCTTTAAAGAAACAATGTTGATGCTCACTAATGACCGATTTCAGTTCCACACTCAACTTATCAGTGACTATTTTTTCAAATAGTTTGGGAATAGCTGATAAAATTGCAATATCCCGATTATTATTTATACAAGACCTGTCACCATTTTTAAAAATTGGTATTAGAAAAGAATTTCGCCATTCTTTGGGGAAAATACCACTTGAAAAGGGTTTGGCAATACTATCAGCAGTTTTCCTTAAGAATGATGGTGGAACACCGTCAGGGCCACTACCCTTATTATCAATACACTTGAGATCCCGAACAAGTTCCAACATTGTAATTGATGGAAATTATTACTATCAAATGTCATAGAATCTGTATAGACCGTTTCAAAAAATAAAGCGAATAATTCACAAATATCTTTTGCTTTAGAGCAAATACTCTCTACACTCTCCGAATTTATTGATGATGGAAAATTTTTAACATTAAGTTTAAGGTTTACAAATTTAAAGAAATAACGAGGATTTTTTGTATAATAGACTCCGTTTTAAACACGTATGATTTATAAACTATTTTATCATATCTTTCAAATTTATCTTTAAGCTTAAGAAACATTTCATAATCGTTAGATGCCCCGCTAGAGGCAACCATTTGCGGTGGGTTCTATTTTTGCGATTTCTTATGTTAGTTAGTACCAAGGAGTGGCATTACTAAAGGTTAATATTTTTTTGGAATGTAACTTTTAAATATAAAATGTAAAACTGTAGAAAGTTCCAAAGCCTTATCATCCACAAAAAAATCCTCAGATCAATCAAAATTATTCAGAAACAAGTTAATTTGTTCGCAATATGCATTTTTGAAATCAAAGACTGATCTCCTCTCACTAACCTTTAGGACGTGTTCTATTGCGATGAAAATAGCTAAGCTTAAACGTCTTATGAAATATACTTGTTTTGTTTTTGACAATAAATGAAGTCTCTTCTAGAATAAAATTATCAGAAACATTGCAAAATACAAGGTCAAGAAGCTACAAATTTGATCAATAACAGATGATTGCTGCTCCGTAGTGTTATGTTAATCGGATCAAAAATAGAGTTGTTATCATGACTTGGAATCATGACATGGAATGAATGGTTTAGACCAGGGAGATTAAAATCACCCAATAAGAAAAATTCATCGGACTCAGCAAAAGTAGATAAAACTGATGAAACACTGTTTGTAGCTGCCTAAGATCTTGAGTAATTCAAATTTTCTCGATAACAACTGTATTGATTTTTATAAAAAATCATTTTTGTATTTTTCAGAGGGAATTTTGAAAAAAACACATTTTTGATTTTATTCAAGAAATTCACATGCCTAGCGAAAATAAGGTGATGCCCAATTTTGGGTGTAAGAACATTTATTAAATATGTAGTTTTCTACTTTTTGCTTACCACTGTCCCGCCTTTTAATTAATGTATTTACATAACATATCCAAAAGCTTATATTTAAAATGCTTTCTTAAATAAATTACTCAACACTTCAATTTGAAGAAAAAAACAAAAAAAAAACAGTTTTATTATATCTGGCTTACAACTTTCAGTAAAACTTTTTGTACGGTTGATAAATCAAAGTGTGGCGATAGGGTGATTTTCAAAATGACACACTTCGGATCTCGATAGTTTTTGGTCAGTAAACGTTTGATTTAAATATAGTAATAGTTCAGGAAAGATTAGGCAAGGGTTCAATCAACTATTTTCTGCATTTTTATAATTGCTATGCAAAAGAAATATCCTGCAAATAAGGCCCCAAAAATTAAAATATTACAGAACAACATCAAAGAATATATTTCATTTTTTGAGAATTTATTTATATGCAGAGCCTTTTATGATAAGTAAGGAAGCAAAATTCAATCCTCTGCATTGTTTGTATGTGATTGCTGATTGAATTCAATTCAATAAATTGTTTTTACTTTAAGTTTAATGTCTTAAACCAGAAAGATTTTGAAAAAAAACAAAACTCGACAAAGTGAAATACAGGTATAGTCACCAAAACTTAAAAGCTCAAGATCATGAGTTTCTTAAATTCAAGAATCATATTGCAAATGTACAAAAAAAAAATCAATAAATTAGCCTTGTGCTACATTCAATATAAATTTTACAAAGCAAATTACGAGCATGAGCTATCATCGACAGGTACGCAAAGTTTTCTTGTTATATGTATATTTTTTTTTTAATTTAATTTTTATTTGAACCCTATTATTTTCTACAAATCGATAATACTCGTACATCGTAAATATGGCAACAAAAGGCGTCGGTTTGATGCCCATGAAAGTTTTATTATAGTGGCACGAGGAAAAAAAATAGTCTTGAATTTGATGAAATTCGCACCAGTCGGATAGGAAGAACAGTGAAATTATTTGAAATACATCTAAAAAGGGTGTTCTATGTAGCACTATGTATTTTTGAATACAAATTAGGTATATTAACCAAAAAATTAATCTTTCTATTTTATTCAAGTATCGAAGTATTGTCGTCGCCATCGTTGGCGTTGGAAATCGACGACTCGGCCGCTATTTCGCGTTCAATGTTGGTTCTGAGCTCTTCCAACGTCGTCGGCTTGTTGGCATAAACCAATGATTTAACGTAGCCCCAAACAAAATAGTCTAGAGGCGTTAAATCGCACGAACGAGGCGGCCAAACGACTGGCCCATTTCTTTAAATAACACACTCATCAAACTTACTCTTCAATAATTCGATTGTTAGGTGTTCTGTGTGGCTTGTGGCACCATCCTGTTGAAACCACATGTGCACCAAAAATAATCGGTTATCATTCACAGTAACGTGACGATCGTTATCATCGACGAAAAAATATGGCCCAATAACGCAGCCGGTATGCAAACCGCACAAAACAGTAATTTTTGTGAATGAAGTGGTGTTTCTTGAAGCAAATGTGGATTTTCACCAGACTAATAATGCATATTTTGTTAATTGACGAACCCATTGAGCCAAAAATGAGCTTCGTTACTGAAGATCTTCTCCAGAGTCCAATCCAATGAATAAATTGACAATGACAGTTCGATGATTTGTTCACAAATGCGTTCACAAATAATATCCAAAGTTGTCAAGTCCCCATTGGAAAACCCTTTATATTAAGAGATTATGAATGCTACCCATAACATTAATCAAACTATTGGAATGTGTTGCTTAGGTCAAAAAAAGAAAAAAGTTGTGAGAGGTGGGGTGTCTATATCCCCTCATTCAGACAGGATGGGCAATTTTTTTACTTCACATGTTAAAAGACAACGGTAAAACCTAAACAAAATTTCCTATAGCTTAGGGCCAGAAACCTATTCTTAAATTTTATTTTAAAATAAAGTTATTCTAGTCGATAGTTTGTAAACAACTTATTTCAAACCTTGCAAAAAAATAATATTTTTTGTCGGTTTCGTTTTAAATATCTTTTGGTTTTCAAGAAAACTGAAAATAACGAGATCTTGATCACTTGATCACAGGCAAGGTACTAAACATTCAAACAACAAAGTTCTTGGCCTGTAAATAGTGATATCGTTATTTTCAATTTTCTCGAAAACTAAAAGACTTTTTTTATTCTTCAAAGTAAACACATTTAATTGCATTTATGTATTTATTTTGCTGCATATTTACTGTAAAAAATATATTCTTGAGTCTATTTTTTAAGTAGTATTTATTTGAATATTAATCGAATCGTTATGAAATTGTTTTAAATAGTTTTCTTTATTTTTAAATAACAAAATCGCGTAAAACAGAACAACTAAAAACTTAAGTCTCTTATTGTTCACCGTTTAATTGCCTTTTTCTTTCGCGTTCAAACCTCTCATCAAATGAACGCATTCGGTTGAAATTTTGGCTCTAGTGGTTGTTTGTTGAAACAAATAAATGGATGCATTCGTTCACGAAATTTGTTTGCTCTGCTGGTGATTTTTTGCAACAGTTAGCGTTCGTTAAAGCCTTCTTATAAATAAATAAGAAAATGAACACCCTTTATTATCTTTCTCAAAATTGAAATATTTTATGTTCCTAGCAAATATTCACATGCTCACCCACTTTTTAAGGCACATTAAAAAAAAAAAAAAAAAAAAAAAAAACAACACAACGACGACCGGCTACAAATTTAATTCAAGGTTACTCTGCCTCTGGCATTACGCGCAATAAAAAATCAAATAACATTAATCCCTTGAATTTGACGTTTTGCTTGACGTGTGTTTGTGTGTGGGAGTGTGTTCAATTTCTTTTTTCTTTTTTATTGCAGGTATTTCTCTCTTTGGCATTGCAATTGAAGGACATGCAGCTTAAAACCTGAAAACATGGTCGATTACTCGACTTCTCACGTGACTGTTGAAATGAATTGACCAGACCAACCATAAAGCAACAGTTTGTTTGCCATACCCTAACCCTTACATAGTTGTAAGTAACCTCTATTCTTTTTTTCTCCTTGCTCCCTCCTACCTGTAAATAATTCACACAGAGAACGTTATAAAGTGCTTCAGGTTGTAGAGAATGAAATGCATTTTAAGATTCTTTTTGCAAAAAAAAGCTGTAAAAAAGTTTTTCACGTGTTTTCACATTCGGAGAAAGTGACCCTAAATGAAATTGAAAACTTTTTATTTTTTAACGTTAGCCATATTATTTTTTTATTTTATTTTACATAAGGGTACTAGTATTGTTATTTCGTTATTGTAAAGAATGAAATTAATAAAACAGAAAAGCAGCAGGAAATTTGTTGAAACCGTTATATGTTGGAAATAAACTTTCAACAACAAAACGGCGACCTGGTTTTCGGGTAAATTGACTATAGAGGGTGGGCTTGGTTATACACCTTAAGTTGGAGGAAAAGAGGTGACCTAAAGCGGATACCAAAGTGAAATAGGAGAAAAGTGTTAAGGGCTTCATTTTGTAAGCTTTTTGGTTGTTGTTGTGTGAGGTTTCAAAGTTGTTGGGTTGGTTGTTGTGGGTATTTTATTTTTGAAAAACATGCATGTGCTTAACAAACAACAGGGTTTGTTCATGTTCGTGGAAAAAAAACCAAAGAAGTTCAAGTTGTCATGCAAACATCAAAAAAAGGAAATTGCTTTTATACACGCGTTTTTCGTATTTGACGCATTTGAAATGCACTTGCTAATAGAAATCAATAAAATATATTATATTTGTATTTACAAGCGACTGTAAAAGTTTTAATAATAAAAGGAATACTTTTACAGGAATACTCACACTTTATTCTTTTCGAGTGTCATCCGAGATCTTTCATGAGCCAAGACGTGATTTCGGAATACTGTAATAGCTAAGGATAATGGAAGTCTAACTTCGAATTTTGCTAGTTTTAAGGATAATGCTTCAACATTACACTACTGCTACTACTACTACAAAGTACACGGTTGAGCAACGTCTGCATATCATAAAAATTTTCTACCGGAATTCGGAATCGGTGACCGTGACTTTAAGAGCGTTAACTGCAATTTTCGGTCGTAATTCTTGCCCTAGTAGATAGGCAATAACAAGTTTAGTGCAAAAATTTGAGTCTACATATTCATTGTGTTATATTGCTCTGTCAGTGAGACAACTGGTTGGTTGAAGTATCGAAAATGTCGCTGTCGTTCAAAAGTCCGTAGAAAACGACCAAAACAGTCAATTCCAAGGCGTTCTCAAGAATTAGCCATCGCTCAGACCACATTATTTGCGTGAGGATCTTGGTTTACACCCATACAAGATCAAGCTGAATCAAGAATTGAAGCCGATGGACCATTTGAAGTGACGTACGTTCTCCGGTTGGGCTATGGAGAAGATTCACCAAGATGATGAATTTCATCGCAAAATCATCTTCAGTGACGAAGCTCATTTTTGGCTCAATGGGTTCGTCAATAAACAAAATATGCGTTATTTGTCTGGTGAAAATTCACATTTGCTTCAAAAAACACCACTTCATCCACAAAAAATAACTGTTGGTGCGGCTCATTGAGGCCAACGTTATCACGCCATGATAACCGATTATTTTTGGCACGAATTGGAAGATATGGACTTGGACGACATGTGGTTTCAACAGTACACCTTACAATCGAATTATTGAAGTGTAAGTTTGTTATTTCAAGAAATGGGTCAGTCGATTGGCCGCCTCGTTCGTGCGATTTAACGCATCTAGACTATTTTCTTTGGGGCTACGTTTAGTCATTGGTTTATGCCAACAAGCCGACGAAGTTTGAAGAGCTCAGAGCCAATGAACGCGAAATAGCGGGCGTTTCGGACGAAATGTGTGGCCGAGTCGTCGAAAATTGGGTTCAATCAACCGCTCGAGTTCCATTCATAAATGTTTTGATTGTACTTTAAGCTAATAATAAAATTTTTGAAATATCTCAAATGTTTTGCGTTTTATTTAAAAAAAAAGTTGTCAAGTCCTTATTGAAAAACCCTTTATTAGTCTAATGTAAAAGTGCGCCTCCGTTCAAGTGAGACAAGTTAGCAATATTTTACTTAACCGCACAGCCAACAGTAAATGCGAAACCTCCATGAAGAAGCTGGTCATACCGATTTATTATTTGAGAAGTTTAATTTTGGTTGTAACTGACGAGAAATTTTCTTTAATAACTGTAAACATTTGAAAAAATTGAAACATCAAAGTAGAAACTTGCATTATTACTCATCGACTTGGATCGGGCTTCAAGTGAAATAAAGCCACAGAGATGAAACGCTTGCTTGAAGTGTTGCTTTTAAAAAGTTTAATGTGTCATGTCATGTTTCAAAAATATTAATTATGAACCTTTTGTAATTTAACGCGTAAATAAAAATCGCTTTTTGTTTTATTTTTTATGTCAAATAGTCAGTGCTTCCGAAATAAAGCCCCCGAAAAACAAAGTAAAAGCGGTTCTCGATTATCAAAAATCAGAAAGGGTTTCGAATACCTACCTAGGGCTTACTTTTGCACCTAAAATCAAATGCGAAGTGAATAGAAGTGGATAGGTTTACGACATTGAACTTTAGGCGCTTAAATGCACATGAAAAACTTTCGTTTTATGTTTGAAGTGGGAACTTGGAGTAGGGAATAGTGCGTTATAGAGGTGCAAACTCTTGCGAGGAATTGACAAAACTTCCAAGAGTACTAGTACCTTTTTCAAAAATATAACGGGTGTGACATATTTTTTTGTAACGGATGTGACATTGTATTAAGAACTGTGTGCATAATATAGAAAAATTGAAAAATAGAGCCGGAATACTATTACGCAGTAATTAAATAATTTCGGTCGGAATATGAGTCTACATCAGAGTACCTAATAGACTCGATATTTTTTTTTTTTAACTTATGTATTTCTAGTTTGGACACAAATATGAGTCCACCGGCAAGACAGTTGCATTCATATTTAATTTAAAGATTCCTCATTTTTTTTCCAATTTGAGTACATAAATACTTTTAATTTCTTTGAATCGTAGAATTCGATTGAAGAATTGGTTACAACAGTCAAGCTTTTATTACTACTTTTTTCATCACCGCTTCTATGCGATCTGCTGCCCATTTTTAATGAAAAACGACCAAGTGACAAAAAACCCCAAAATCTCTTGCAGCAATGCATACATTTAGTAAGTTTAGCCAACTTTTGAAATGTGCAGCACATACACATGAAAACACATACACAATGTGATCAGTATTTATCTGTGCCTTCAAATGTTCAAAAACAGTTTTCAAAAAGTTACCACACAGAAGCCTTGCTATGGCTATGGCTAAGGTCGTCACTTATCATACGATTTGCAACTTATTACGTTTTCGTGCTTCATCCAAGCACATGCCTTGAAAAAAGAAGGCTATGAATGAAGCCAGTGAGCACTTTGAATTTTGTCTCAACGTCTTAAAAGACACAACAGGAACGTTTTCAGCAAAGTTGATTTAAAAATTAAAATGAAGCACAAAATTATATTTTATTCATACCCTATTTGTAACGGGCGTGACATTTCTTAAAACAAAAAGATAGCATTAAATAATGATTTTTCCATACTTAAATTGTACATATAAAAAAAAGTTACAGCCAGCTTCTTAACTTGCCTAAATACGTAAAGGAAATTACAAAAACACAGTCAAACAATATGCTTTTTGTTTTATAACGGGTGTGACTCTTAAAAAGTCCTTGTTGTAATGTGCCAAAATAATGGTATGTGCTTACTTATCGAAGCGATAAGTAATAATAGGTCTGTTTGGGTACCGACGAAAATAGGAAATTCATAAGATTTCGTAAGAATTTTCACCCAAATTCTGTTTGGGTACTCAAAAAACTTCCCCCTTCCTGCGAATTTCAACCCACAGAATGGGCGCATTCACTAATCTAGTGACTACGTAGTCAACTAATTTTGATTGGCTGACAACTACTAAAAAAGAGAAATTTAGTGTAAAAATTTCGGCTTCAAAAGTTGACATTTCAAAATCAGCTGTTAAAAGAAGTTTTGTTTTTGTTTTGTTTTTTGATTTGATTTTGGTGAAAAATAAATTTAAAAATGAAATTGACGGTGGATAATGGAACCATTAGGTACGAAATTGAATAATCAGACGAAATACATATGTATGTATGTAGATGAAATATGGTACATAGTTGATTTTCGACTACGTAGTCAATAGATTAGTGAATGCGGCCAATTTCTTTCGGCAAAAATCTGAGTTCTGACAAAAGCTAAAGTACAGTTTTCAAATTAATAATTTGCGTGTAGTATTTCTTTTGATATGACAAAAGAGTCTTTTTTTTATTTCTTTTAGATTTTTTCAAGTTTCTTCAAATAAATGTCTATCTCGTTCAGTAAATTGTTTTATAAAAGAAGAATTAAAATTAAATATAGTGTTTGGCATAATATTGTAGAAAAAAGAACAAAAAAAATAGTTTTCAGATAAAAACCAAATGCGTAGTTTTTTATTTAATTCCATAGTCAAGAGAAATGTATGTCTTTTTTACAATTATTTGTTTTATTGTAGGTTTAATGCAGTATTTGATAGAAATCATCAACGCTTTGTAAGTTTTATTTTGTTTATATTTAAAAACTGTCAGGAAAATTTGTTCAAAGCGTTTGGGTACTTCTGTGCATTTTTTCTCTCTCTGAGAGTATTCCATCCCCACTACTCAACATTTTTCAGACTGCGAATTTTAGCCCACAAAAGTACCCAAACAAGTTGTTTTAGTGAGAGATTCGAAATACACAGAAAAAAACCTGTTAGTTTCCAGTTTTGAAAATACAAACGTCTGGAGGTGGAACAGTTTTTCGGCTTTGGAGTTTTATAAATATGAGATACATATATACAGAAACAAATTAAACTGATAGGGGATCATTAATATAAGAACTGTAAGGATGTAAGTACCTATCATCATTAATTTAATATCTTTACCGGTCACTTTAATTTTTGTCAAAAATGTGGTCAGCTTACGTGAAATTACCCCTATTTCTATTTTTAAATTAAGCTCCGATCAAAAAAACTGTTTGTAGAAAAATCAATCAGCCTTCTTATTCATTCGTGGCTGATGATACAATTTTACACCACCTCCGAATTTCGTAGTAAATATTTGTAATACGGCGGCCGCCGTGACCCATTATACTTTTATTTGTTATTCGTAGTACGAATTTCCTAAAAATCATATATGTAAAAGTTCTTTCGTTTTTTTTTCATTTATTTGACATGAATAATATTTTGCGAATCCAAAATTAATAACCATAAATTATACTTACAATGTTTCCATATTTTTCAAAATTTCAATAATTTTCCACTTCATTGCCACTTAATTATCAGTATATCCATTATACACTCATCGTATTAACAATCCAACACAAGAAAAATCACACAAACAAAATATTAAGGTAGAAAACAACAAAACATTTTGTCGTATGCGGCATGACTTTTCTCATCATTCAAAAATCTAATATTTTCGTACACTCCGAATGGCTTTTAAATTTATTTTACTTTCTCCAGCGGAAATGGAAATATAGAACACAATAGTTTCTTACAAATTACCACCAAGGCGCGCGAATAAGACTACTCGTCGACCTCAAAGTACTTCTTCAAAATAATGAAAAAAAAAGAAAAAAAAAATCTTTCAATTTTCATTTTGTGTAAACACTAAACTCTGATATCATGTCATCGTATTCAAAATAGTATAGATAGGTATTTTTTATACTTTTTAAGACGCGAGTTTAAGTCTCAACTAAGTAAGTATAGAAAAGCTTAAAAAAAAGAACATTAATATGCCATGCTTTGTCCATGGCGGGGCTTTAGATTTCACTAAAACAATTTTAACTGTTGTGTGTTGTACCTACTCCCCGAGCATAACACTTTCCGACTGTAAAACACTAAACAACATTGTTCCTCTTCCTTATAATAAAAATCTTGAAAATGTCTCTGCTCCTCGTCCTTATAATCCTCTGGCACCTTCAATACAAAAATTGTCCTCTTTCAGTTTGTATATTCACTTTTTTTTGTTTTTTTTTTTTTTTGTTGTCTTTTCTTTTAATTTTATATTATAGCGAGTGTCGTTGGTTGTCTTTAGTCCTTTTTTTCTATACACAACAACAGTTATACATTTGTGTACAGTAGATACAAAAAAAAGAATAAAAAACACAGTGGTGTTTGTGTTTTGGATTGCTGTGTGCTCCTTGCTTATTCTCAACTGTGTGTACTGTCAGTTGAAAATGTTTCAAAGTTTTTTTTTTTTTTATTTTTGTTTCCTGCTCCTGCATGCCGCCACCATCACTCGACAAAGCCCCGACAACTCTGACGACTACGGGAAGTGAAAGTGGAGACATCCACCCTAGAAAGCCAAACACACAAAACACAGTGAGCAGAGAAAATAAAATATTCAAACAGAAACACAGAAACACACACAAAAACCATGAGGCCCCCAAAAGGAAACCTCCTAGTCTACTACCTTTCTGAGTCGGATTCAGTCCGACTAGAGTAACCAGGTTGGAAGGTTCAACTATTGACGAAGGATATTTTTAAATTCTTCATACACAAAACGGACACAACCGTGAGTCGTCGTCTTTGTCGTGTCGTGCGTGCGTCGTCTTTGTGTCGTCGCGACATGTGTGTTAATTTTTTTGTATTTTGAGTTTGTTGTTGTTTTTTTGTTAAACGTTTCTACTTAATAAGACGAAAAAAAAAAAAAAAAGTGATAAGGGTTTAGCCAAACATCAACATCAACGACAACGACAACACGACGAGAACGAGAACGAGAGTATCCTTGAATAAAAAATAAATTAATTTTTATTTTGCTGTGAGTGTGTTAAGTGCAAGGATGAGTATCATCATCATCCGTGACAAGAACAGGACTTTTGCACATTAAAAGTTTCAACAATTGCACAAATTCCGTATGAGTAACACGTTTAGTCGTTTTGACGTTTGCAATATAAAAAAAAGTAGTAAAACCGTTAGCTTTGTAACGTAACGATTGTAACGTTGTAAAATGTCATCTATGAAACGTTTGGCAGTTATGGCGGCATTTAGCCATTTTAACGGTCACGAAAATCATAATAATAATTTAACAATGACGTCTTTGACTTTTACAAAAACAACAACAACGGAAGTAGCAATTTCTTCATTTGCGGCTGCGGCAGCAAATAGTGCTTATAATCAAAATAACATTAGTAGCAGTCCACAAATTGGCGGACTTGGATTACTTCATCAGCAAAATTTAAGAAGTGGCACAATTAATGGTGGTGGAGTGGGTGGTGTTGGAGCTTTTGGAGGAGGTTATTCGGCAGGAAGTTGGAGTGGTGGAGCACCTGTTATGGGTGGTAGTGGTGGCAGTAGCAGTAACGGAAATCCGGATGGATCTAATCATATAAATGGCAACGTTAACGTTTTACTTGGCGGGTGTGTATTTATATAAAATATTAAAATTATTATTATTATTTTGGCTTGTGTTGCCTTCTTCATTTTGTGGTAATTTTCACTTTATTCAACAAAAAAATAGTTAAAAAAAAGGAGAAAGAAATGCTAATTACTTTGACGAAGGAAGACCTTTTAACTTAATGTTTGATTGGGTCGATTGTTGTTAAGTAGGACAGAGAGTTATATCAATTGTTGTTTTCCAATTAATTTACATTGGTATGTAAGCAGAAAAAAGGTTATTCAAGGGATCATCATTCAAATTGAACAAGTCAATAAATAATTTGAATGGTTTATTTAGGAATAAATAATATTATGAAAGGATGTTAATGAAATTCAGTGGAAGGAGCAGGGTTGGATACGGTATAGAGGATTTATGGTAAAAGGGTTCGCAATTATACCTTTTCGTGTCGTAATTTTGAATTGTTTTTGCATTTAGCATATAATAAAATGAAAAGATCAGCGACAACAAAATAAATAAAATAAAGTGGTCGCTCAACATTTTATTTCGAGAAACAGGTGTAATTTTGCCTAAATTTTTAGGAATTTAGAGTTGATCAAACCATTTATTCTTAAATTTGCTGCTTTAAGTGAAAACAGATAATAGGAACGAATTTATTCTTTAAGCCTAGTACGCTGCTGACGAAATTTTTCTTCGGTCTTCACCAAGAAAAGCAAAAACAAAATTTTTCGTTTTGTGATTTTTTGTATGGGATTTTTTGTTTCGCTTCAACAGCGTACTGGGCTCTAGAATGAAAACAAATACGAAAAATATTCTGTCAAATTTGAAAGAAAAAAATAACAAGAAACAAAAAAAATCGGAAAAATGTATAAATCTAATTATATAAAGCAAAGTCGGATTAGTTACACCTTTTATAACTCAAGAACTGCTGACCCGAATTTTACTGATCCCTGATTAGTTCGAATCGTCTTTCTTAGGAATAACAGAATACTTTTTAAAACTTTGATCATGGTATCGAGAAGTTTTCCAATCATGCATTAAAAAAATAGAAAAAAATCAGAAAAAAAAATAAATCCCTATACAACAACATCTCTGATACACGATAGAAACAGAACACGGAATGCTTGGTATGAAAATGCCAACAGATGGCGTTGTGTGCATTATACTTTGAAAGTTAATTCAAGTCCTTTCATTGGATACCATTAACTTATCAGCATTTTTTCGAGTTATCGCTAGTTATTTTATGTCATTTGAATTCGATTTAAATGAATACGGGTTTAAGATAGCGAAATACTGAATGAAAGGTCATAAAAAAGATAGAGAGAAGATAGAGAGAGAAATGGAAAAAATACAGTGCAAAAAAACAAAAAAAGTCATAGAAAAACGCGAGAAAAGTCGTGGAAAAAAGTGTGAAAAGTCGCAGAAAAATATGTGAAAAGTCGCGAAAAAATATTTGAAATACAGCCTACACCGTTAAAAAAAGCGAAATACTATGAAAAATCCGCGGAATACTGGTGGAAGATCTTTGAAAACCTTTGAGAATAGCAAGATAAGTCACAAAAAAGTCGTTGAATACCATTAGAAAAAGGGTAAAATATCGGGTAGAAAAGCGAAGAAAGTCACAGAGAAGCCTGAAAAGTAGCGGAAAAATCCCATAAAAGCCTTGACAAAATATGCACGACAAAAAGCGCGGAATATTGTGGATAAAAGCGCGAAATACTGATGAAGTGGTGAAAGAACTTTTGAACACCACGTGAATGATAGCGAAATACCGAATGGAAAGTCGTGAAAAAGCACTTACTACCGCGAAAGCAGAATACTGCGGAAAAATATGCAAAATACCGAGGAAATGCACGGTAAAAATCGTGAAATACAATGGATAAAAGCGCAGAATACTGGTAAATGAACTTTTAAACCCAAAGTTTTTTTCACGATCTCACATGTTTCTTTCACACACACTTTTTCGTGATTTTTAACGTTTCTTATAAATCCGTCTCATGGACCAATAACTCTATTGGCCACACCATAATTCTGAGCTTGTTCGGGACATTCCAAAGTCACTCTGACTACATCACTCCTATTGTAGTTTTCGACAAAAACCTTGAAGTCACTATTCCCTCCTGTTCAGCTTGGGAGGAAGGGGCGTTGTTAGAAAATGAATCAATACATTTCTATACGAATGGATCGAAAACTGAAAACGGGTTGGGTTGTGGAGTGTACTCAGATAGACTAAACCTTAGTCTCTCCTTCCGCCTACCAAACCATAGTAGCGTATTCCAAGCGGAAATCCTGGCGACAAAGGAAGTCTTGTCTTGTCTTAAGGAAAACGTGATATCCAGTTCGGATACCCGCATCTTCTCAGATAGTCAGGCTGCTTTAAAATCCCTCGTATCAGTCTCCTCAAACTCCATTATAGCGCAAGACTGTAGATCGTTTCTGATGGAGATGGCCAAACAGTTTGATTTTCATCGGGACATTCCGGGGAATTGTAAAACCGAAAGGAAAATGCCTATCCTGCCCAACAAAGCAAATATAGGTATTTCCATAGCTACAAGTAAACTACTGCTGAAACGAATTGCTTTGGAACAATCAAATACAAGATGGCTTAACACTACTACTTGTATAGCGACCAAACGAATCCAGATTTGAAACGGTCAAATTGCCTTCTGTCCCACAGTAGATATCAAATCAGCTCCGTAATAGGTGTCATAACTGTCTTATAGACACGGCTCGGTGTACTATCAAACGATTTCTGCAGGAGTTGTTTAGACGAAGAAGAAACAAATTCACATCTTCTTTGTACATGCCCTGTTCTCTCCTATAGACGCAAACTTAATTTAGGAGACTGCTTCTACAATGAACCTAGCGATCTCATAAACACAGATAAAACACTCCCTCTAGAAAAACTGGGGTTTAATATTTTTTTTAAGGATTAACTGTGTTAACTGGACACTAAAAAAACTGTCCTTATGATGTACTAGTTAAATACTAGTTAAGATGCATAACATAATGTCTGTAATATGTCATTAGCTGTTCAAATTATCAAGAGTTTACTGTATTCTGATGAAACTATCATACTATTATATTATTATGGACATTAAATGAAAATGATATGGTGTAAAGATAATAAAGTTGCACGAAAACTAGATTAATATAAGGATATCGATTTAGGTGGCTAGAGACTAGAGAGGTTTGTCGTATATAAAAAAAATAGCTCTTAAGGGAGTTTGATGATTGCGTGGAAATGTTAAAGGAATGTGCTTTATTGCTGTTGAATTTATATGTGTGTCTTTATTTTTAGGTCAGTATTAGTTACATAAAAAAAACACTGACCTAAAACGATACATTTTTGTTGTTTTGGCGGGATAAATTGTAATTTTTATAATTGAACATAATTTCTAAATTGATGTGGGAAATTAAATTTGGTTAAAGGTCGTTTCCAAAAGGAATTTAAAATTCATGATGACATTTACTTATTTTGAGAATTGACAATTGGGATGGATTAATGTCAATAGAAACATTTGAAAAATAATGAATTTTAAAATGAGTTACATTCTAAAGAATTCGGATATGAAATTAGACTATTTTTAGTCTAGGGAAGTGTACTTTTGGTGGATGACGACAAGACAGGTGTCTTCCCAATGGCCAGTTCTGAGCTGGTAAGAACTTCCTGACATCGTACAGTCGACGAAATGTTTGTGGAAGTTGGAGAAACTTTAAAATGAGATAAGCAGTTCGTCCAAGGGAGAACCCTTGGAATACTGAAAAAATGATAAATATTGAGTCTAAATGGCTAAGATACTTATTAACAAACTTATCAGCGGTGATTTAATGCTTTAAGACATATATGTAATGTGTCAAAGTTATTGTGCACCCAGGTAGCGTCATGAATTTCAAGTGACAGGGCTGTCATAGTCATACTCAATTGATGACTATTTGATAACCTGCGACTAGGTTTAACTACGACAAAGTTAAACATGTTTTACTTTGGCTGGCAAAAACAGAAGATCGATATTGGAAAAATCGTCGAATGTAAATGCTGACAAAGATTTAGGCTGGTATTCACCAATCGCTCTTAACTTTAAGTGGCTCTTAAGCCCCTGACTTGTTGCAAAAAGTGCAAAAATTAACATCTTTTTCTCTTTCTGGCCTTGTTTTTTTTGCGGAAAAACACTTTTTTTGTAAGTTTTTCTGAAGTTTTTTAGTCCGTAAAATGAGTTTCCTTTGGTCAGCATTTACATTCAACCATTTTTTCACGACGATTTTTCCAATTGTCAGCCGAAATGTACACACGCAAAAAATCGAAAAGTGTAAAGTGTAGTCAGATTCTTAACTTAGGTGAACCAAAACAGAAAACGAGACATTCCAAAAGAATTGTTGTTCCCACCCGGTTCATTGTTCATGAACCGGGTGGAGCCCCAGTGGAGGCGGCCTGGAACTTACCGGCCGACGAGCTTTCAAAATGGACGGATTGACATCGGTCGGATGGTTTCCAAATGATTTTGATACTGGCCAAGGGAGAAAGCTGTCATTTGATCGCCCGGTGAGTCAGTTAGTTAGTTAAATAGACCCGGAAACGCAGGTGACCCTGGCGAATCAACGGGAAGCTATGCATATCTACCGACAAACTCAGCAAATCAACAAGCAAACCTGTCAAATCAACGGGCGAAGCCAGAAAATCAACTATCCAGTTTGTTTTCGGTTTCGGAAAATTCAAAAACGTCAAACAAACGGAAAATCAACGAAAGAATCCGGCAAACAAATAGGCGAATATGGCTAATTGACAGGTGAACCAGGGCAAATGACATCAAAATTTCGTTTCTGATGGGGGAATTGTTTTATCGGTGGCTTGCAACTTTTGCTAGCATGTACTGGCTCCCAGATGGTGAAGTTTAAGAAATTTAACTTTTGCTTGCTCCCGGGCAGCAAAAGTTAGGCATGAGAAGTACTTAGGGTAAAGCAATCAAGTCTAAGACCACAGAAAAAATGAAGAAGAATATGATAAACGGTGTGCAAAGTTCTGAACAAGAGATCCCAATTAAGCCAATCACAAGAATACACAGGTTTTACTTTATTACTACAAAATTGTCAGTTATTTTCGCTCGAAATACTACCTCGGCTAATAAGGGTACAGTCCGATTGAGGACGATACGATAACATCAAGGTGGAAAAAAAACTATAACAAACACATAAATATAGGCCTGACATTGTGTAAGGTTCTTCAAAAAATTTCTTTTAAACCTTCATTTTCTTCTTGAAAACACAAACTTAATGATATGATAATGAGTATCCTGATGCTTTTGTTAAACTGAAGGTGTTATATTATTTTTTGTTGAATATGTCCTTCTGACGATAACAAAACACAAAAATGCTAACACACAAAACCTCTGCTTCTTGAGATCCTTTTCACCGTTAAAAACATTCAATTGAAATGCAGTCGCCAAATTATCATGATTTATTATAATACACACTTTGCTTCTAGGGTTTGGAGACTCCCGCTTTATTCTGCGTGCTCCATATAAACATATTATGGGTCTGTCCAGGCAGTAGCATAAATTCTTCTATTCAACACAGATAGGTACATGTATAGAAGGGAGAAGGATAATTTGCATAAAGACCCTTGTAATACGGATGTGTAAATTTATTCATTCGTGCTGCTACAACTATACCATCAGCAGCATCATAATAATTTTCATAATCATCATCATCGTCGTCGTCATCTATACCACACACCATAGACCATACCACATCAGAGCAGAGCACTCCTCAATGGGATATAAATGTCCTTAAAATTGTATGTTTTCTGTTTTTGATTTTATGTAGCGTAACACGAAGGAGATGGGGTATATCACATATATGTGGGAGCGTTTAAGTGCGCAAAGCTTATATAGAAGCTGTTCGAGAGGAAAAGTCATCGTTAGTTGGAATTGTATTACGTTGCAAATGCGAAGATCTACAAGTGGTGTACTGTATTTTCTGGTTGATGTGCGTAATGCTCTTATAAATTGGAAGCCAGTTTAAATAGCTTATGTTGAGGATATGATATTTTTCTGCGTTATTGGAGCTTTGATTACAATGGAGTTTAACGTCAGCATTTACATTGAAAAAACCTAATGTAAAAGTTGTAGATACCTTTTGACGTCACGATTAGTGCTATGGACTATCACGATATGGGGATGAATTCAACGTTCGCTCATTCTAAAGGGTTTTCAACTTTGGATTTAATCATCATACAAATCATCGAACTGTCATTGTCAATTTATTGAGTAAACTTAACATATTCATCATGCAAAGTAAACGGTTGAGCAACCTCTCTAAATTATAAAAAAATTCTACCGAAATTCGGAGTCGGTGACCGCAAATTTAAGAGCGTTAACTCCAATTTTCGGTCGTAATTCTCGCTCTAGTAGACTGTCGTTGAGGCATCCGTAGAAAACGACCCAAAACAGTCAATTCTCATCGTTCTCAAGAATTGGGCATCGCTCAGACCACATTATGGCTTATTTTGCGTAAGGATCTTCGTTTATACCCATACAAAATTAAGCTGACTCAAGAATAGAAGCCGATGGACCATTTGAAGCAACGTACGTTCTCCGATTGGGCTCTGGAGAAAATGCGACAAGATGATGAATTTCATCGCAAAATCATCTTCAGTGACGAAGCTCATTTCTGGCTCAATGGGTTTGTCAATAAACAAAATATGCGTTATTGGTCTGGTTAAATTCCAAATTTGCTTCAAGAAACACACCACTTCATCCACAAAAAATAACTGTTTGGTGCGGTATGCATGCCGGCGGCGTTATTGGGCCATATTTTTTCGTCGACGATTACGATCGTCACTTTACTGTGAATGGCCAGAGTTATCGCGCCATGATAACCGATTATTTTTGGCACGAATTGGAAGACATAGACTTGGACGACAACTTAGCCAACAAGTCGACGACGTCGGAAGAGCTCAGAGCCAACACTGAACGCGAAATAGCGGCCGTTTCGACCGAAATGTGTGGCCGAGTCGTTGAAAATTGGGTTCAACGAATCGACCGCTGCACACGTGCCCGCGGTGGCCATATGAACGAAGTCCAGTTCCATTCATAAATGTTGTGATTGTACTTCAAGCCAATAAAAACATTTTTGAAATATCTCAAATGGTTTGCGTTTTATTTCAAAAAAAAGTTGTCAAGTCCTCATTTTGAAAATCCTTTATTACTTTTTTTTATATCATACTTTCTGTCCCTTAGCTTTATTCAGAACACATATGTATATAGTAAATCAGAAATCATAAATTTAATACTAACACTTTAATACTTTCTTTTTTCTATTTTCAAAGGATTGCAGTGGTTTGTCCCTTTAGATTAGATTGCAATAAAAATTCGTTTTTGCATACCCACTTTGTCATCCCCTAAATAAGTACCATTACCGCCATAAAAACCCAAATCAAGCAAATGATGCATGTGTCTAGCACATTTAAATATCCCCCGTGTTAAATGTGTCCGAAGATTTATCATTTAATTAAATTCAAAAGCAACAGTAGGTTGGCATCGTTGTTGCCAGGCCATATTGTTTCGGTCGCGTCATTGCAAAAGAATCCCAATTATCCTTGTATTTGAAAAAAAAAACGTAGTTAATCAAAAGCGGATTATTAAGCCATCTTACAGCTTTCTGCTTCTGTCAGTGAAGGCTTTCTTAAGCCGAAATTTGTCTAGAACGAATAATAAAAGGTCGTAACATAGTCACAGACTGAATTTTCATTTTATGGCTCCGACTATTTGTGTTCACCTATTTTCTGAAAAATAAAAAAAAAAAAAAAATCAATAGATTGGAGAGACACAAAGCAAACAAAATTAAACCTAGAAAAACCCAGAGGTTCGCGTGTGCTTATGTAAGCCACTATGCAATGCGGTATGGGTTCGTGTTTTTCGAAATTCAAATTGTCTGTGTAAAAAAGGTGATTTACTTTTCCATTCGAATGGTGGTTTAGTGTAGAGTATTTTCTATCAACTTTCAACTCTATTTTATATATTGTGCGCCTTTATTTATAGAACAAAAACCATTTTGATATTGATTTATTTAGTTTATTGTGTTGACTGGATGTTGTTTTTTTATTTTGTGAAAATATTGAAAGACAGACAGATTTTATTGTGTGTGTGTGAATTCAGAAACTACTCAAATTATGTAGACATCTTATTTGACAAAGGACAGTTTTTGATTTGACCTCGTTAGTGGTGAACAATGGAAATGCTACAAATCTGTCAATTAAGGTTTAAATATATATTGTTTAAATAAAGAGATAAGAACACAAATAAATATTTCATTTTACAAACCAAACTGTAATTATGTATTGATAAGGATGAAGCCTAATTTTACAGTTCACTAGCTTTACAAGAACTCACTATCTCGTTTTTACATATTTAGAAATTTTTAGCCTGTTTTTTTGTCCTCATACGATCTATTGTAAACTTCTCAATCATCATTAAACAAAGAAAAAAAAACAAGTATAAAACTAAATTAACAAAACAAAAATTATTAAGATCCGTTGCCGTTTTGTACTGTCAAATAAGCATTTGACATCATAAAAACTAAAATTTAATTTTAAAAAAATTCAAACTAAAATGGTAAAAAAACAATAAATAAACTATAATCCATGTGTCGGGCAGTAAACTGTGAATGCAAAATGTGGGGGTGTGGAGATATCTCTTCAAAAAATTTCGATGATCTTCAATTTCACTGATCGAACTGCGTACTGCTAAAAGTAAAGCAGAACGGAATTTTTATGTAAAAGGTTCTCCAATAAGGACTTGACAACTTTTTTTTTAAAATAAAATGCAAACCATTTGAGATATTTCAAATATTTTATTATTGGCTTGAAGTACAATCAAAACATTTATGAATGGAACTCGACTTCGTTCATATGGCTACCCAGGGCACGTTTAAAGCGATCGATTCGTTGGACCAAATTTTCGACAACTCGGCCACACATTCCGCCTGGAACGTCCGCTATTTTGCGTTCAATGTTAGCTCTTCCAAATAGTCTAGAAACGTTAAATCGCACGAACGAGGCGGTCGATCGACTGGGCCATTTCTTGAAATAACACGCTCATCAAACTTACTCTTCAATAATTCTATTGTAAGGTGTGCTTGTGGCACCAAAATGTGGTCTGAGCGATTCTTGGAATTGACTGTTTTGGGTCGTTTTCTATGGACGCCTGAACGGCAGCGATATTTTCGACACTTCAACCAACCAGTGTTCTCACTGGCACGGCAACATAACACAACGAATATGTAGACTCAAATTTTTGCACTAAGCTTGTTATTGCCTATCTACTAGGGCGAGAATTACGACCGAAAATTGGAGTTAACGCTCTTAAATTCGCGGTCACCGACTCCGAATTTCGGTAGAAAATTTTTATAATTTGCAGACGCTACTCAACCGTGTACGAGCCATCAACCTGTGAATCTATGATAGATATACATACCCAGAGGTTCCAAGATGGATACTGGCGTTAGCGCAGGGTTCTTCTCTGAAACTCTCGGACTAGCCAGTTCCTTCAGACTTCCAAGTTACAAGCTGAGGTCCTGGCAGTGAAGAAAGTCACTAAACAAGTCTCGATGATGGCAATAGTACAAGTTGATATCACCTTTTTCATTGATAGCCAAGCGGCAATAAAACCAATTTCTGCCATTGAAATCAAATCGAAGCTTGTGCCTCGCTGTAGCGAAGAGCTTAAAGTTCTTGGTACACAGCACAGCATAAGGCTCTGTTGGGTTCCTGGTCAAAGTGGTATCGCCGGAAATGAAAGTGCTGACTAGCTGGAAGAATGGGATCAACACTTGATCCTAATCAGGCAGAATCATGAGTTCAAATCCCACCCTGTAACCTGAAACAGGTAATCGGAAAGAAAGTGCTTACCAAAACGAACAACAGATGGAGTTCGCTTGCAACCTGTGTTATAACAAGAAAGTTATAGCCTAATTTCAACAAACAAACAACCGACAATGTCTTTCATCTAAATAAAAAGTCCCTCTCTCTCTTAGTGAGTATCACTACTGGACACAACCAACTGGGTTACCATAGAAAGAAGATGAAATTAAGTATGGACGACATATGTAGAGGATGTGGTGACGAGGAGTTACATGAAGATACCGCGCACTTTCTTGTCATCTCAGAAAGAAGCTCCTTGGTAGCCACTTTTTTAACGACCTTGAGGATCTTTCTGAGCTTCCAAGCAAAAGCATATTAAAATTTACCAATGCCACAAAATGGCTTGAAAATTCATGATCTTCATCAACAAACAAGACAACACACAGACTTCTCGTAAGAGCAGCAACAAACGGAGACTGGGCACCTCGCCCTAACACCAGCAATTCCTACTCTTACGCTGAAAGACAACAACACAACGACCCAAGGCGACAGAACAACAAATAGACTTCTCGTAGGAACGGCAACAAACGGTGACTGGGCACCTCGCCCTAACATCAGCAACTGCCACTCCTCTATTGAAAGACTATAACACAACGAACCAACACAACTGTACAACACATATGTATGTTTTTCGTAGGGGCAGCAATAATTGAGACTGGGCACCTCGCCCAGGCAATTGCCGCCCCTACGCTAAACAACAACAACACAACAAACCAAGACAACTGAATAACACATTATGCTCACGTAGGATCAGCAACAAATGGAGACTTGGCACCTCGCCCTAACACCAGAAAACGCCACTCCTACGTTGAACGGTAAAAACGTTACAAACAAACACAACTGCACAACATACGTGTTCTTATAGGGGCAGCAGATAACGGAGACTGGGCAACCCGCCCTAACACTAGCAATTGCAACCCCAACGTCAAACCACAACAACACAATGAATAGAAACAATAGAAACGACCGGAGACTGGGCACCTCACCCTAACACCAGCAATTGTCGCCACTGACGTGCGAAACAGAACAGAACAGGTTGTACGACACAAGTTTTATTATACATAGGTTTCAACATATGGGAATCACAATCCCTAGGGTATCACAATGGATCTACATTCATCTAAGTGTGACGGTAACAAGATCAACTGTCAGCCCTATTACCTAACCTAACCTAACCAACCGTGTACTTTGTCATGAGGAAAATGTTGAGTTTACTCATTAAATTGACAATGACAGTTCGATGAATTGTGAAAGAGTCCGTTCACAAATAATATCCAAAGTTGTCAAGTCCCCATTGGAAAACCCTTTATATATCGATTGTGAATTACTGAACCTTATTCTAAGGAGGGTCAATCTAATAAATTAAAAAAAATCTTCCTCAAAAGCGAGCAGATATTTTGTGTGAATTGAAATATTTACGTGTGCCATTTGACGTGTGCTTAGAAATTATTTTTTTTTCATTTTAAATAATATTCTTCTAAAAAATTGTCCCTCCCAAATAAACGGGGCGAGATAGGTAGATCCAAAACTTCCATAGTAAAAAAGTACTTGTATGTTTCATTATTTTCTTTACAAGAACCCCTTATTATTTTGTGCTGCCTAAAATATCGCAATCTTGCCTTGATAAAATATAAAAAATGAGAAGAAAAAAGGAATTCTAAAGTAAATTTAGTTTTGAAAAAGGAAACATGTTTAAAATGATTTGTATAAAATAAAATAAAGTGGAACACAAGGACTTTCTATAGGTATAGAGAAGTAGGTGCCTATCTCTTCCTCATTATAAATTTCCAAACCGCATACATATATCCGAGCGAACAAAAACACCTGTGGTCTATTGTTCAACGAACGACGACACAAGGTGCCTGTTAACAAATCGAGGAAAACGTGCAGGAAAGATCCTAAACGTGCGTTTAACTACGCAAAAACTCGGCTACAGCTATTAGTTCTATTGTTCTTTAAACACTCACAACAATGTGACAGGAGGGAGGGGGAACAACACACATACAGTAGATTATAGATTCTATTTGTCTTTCACTCTTTAGATTGTTAGAAGAGCTTTTAGCTTAAAAACAGAACAAAGTAGGAACCGAATAAAAACACGCTGCGCTGTCGTCCTAATAAATATTTCATATATCCTTTTGTTTTATTTTATTTTTTAGTGCTATGCTGTCTGTGGTGACAACTGTGCTATGTGTCGTGTGCTACTGTTGCCATCGTAACATAAAGAAACGAACAGAGGCTGCATACCGACAGAGGTGGATGGAAAACGATACCAATATGGAAATTTACAGTGTGGAACAGGTAAGTGGGTTTTTTTTTTTTTTTTTTTTTCATTTTAAAAAAGAATACGCACGTAGATTTTATTAATGGCAAATGAGGATGACTTTTGAGATATTGCTTTCCGTATATGTTGTACATTTATGAATGTTCCCGCCTGCGACATTTGTCTAGTTTTTATTCTTGTAGTCTTGTTTAGATACAAAGAATATTGTGTTTCAGTAGACTATATGGGGGGTATTTTCTCAAGGTCATTTATAGTTCCCCTTGTTTGCAAATGTTTTTAATTAATTATTATTTTTTTTGAAAAACTGACTTATCAATGTCTGAGAGCTTTGAAATGCAACAAGGTGTACATTTTTAATTACCGCTTATCTGCCCCGATTTCCCCACAAACAAAATGAATATGAATTTGAGGAGTTTTTTTTTTCAAAAGAACAAGTTTTGCAATATTAGGGACTTCATCTATGGATTATGGATGCTTAGTTCTTGGTGGGGTACTAAGTTCCTACACTTTTCTACTTGTCTGTATTTTATTTTCATTTTTAGCAGATAAAGGGGAGGTGCCTATGTCAAAATTTCTTTAAATTAAGAGGTTAAAGAACCTTGATGGAAGTAATCTTCCCTGATTTAAATCACCGTAAGAACGCCACTCTGCGGGATAAACAGATTTAAACTTCTTCACACCTTACTGGTGCCAGCCGCTGCTAGTTAGCCACTGACATCTGCCAGATAAAGTAAAACATGTATTACTCTGCAAAAGTTGCCAGCTTCTTATAAAATGTTCGCCGCCCGGCTGACGCCATTAGAGGCAAAATTTTGTTGCACCGGGCTGATAGTAGCAGTTTCCTCGATTCGAGGCTGGCAACAAGCTGCAACCAGGTGTGAAGACCAGCTATAGAATTGACACTACAGTGGTTCTTCGATCATGTCCATCAAAAGACATCTTCTGCATCTTCTTTCTACCACTTTAACTGCATGATAAGCACCTATCTGCTATTTTGCAGTTCTCTAAGACATAACATATGAAATTAAAATACAAGACTACCAAACTACCTTTGGTTAAGATTTCAAAGTGGCAACCCTGTTTAAAAGAAAAAAAAGCCATACCACTTTATGACTCATAAATTTTAAGTTTAGGTATTATAAAATTTAAATAATAATTTTGTCAAAAAGAAGTGAAAAATTCAAAAAAAATAAAGCCAAGAATGTATAGCTGAGCATTTGGTAACCCTGTTTAACTGAAAAACACACTCAAATAATTTTTTATTTAAACAAAACAAAATGTACTATATTTGACAGAGTTTAAAGCTTAAAACATAACAAATCTTATATCGGGCTCTCTTTTAGCAAGAAATGTCGGGTGCCAACTCTAAAATGGGTATAAGTATACGACAATTCTTGTAAAATGAAAAAAAAACTAAAAATATCACTTTTTCTGTCAAAATGTACCATATTTGAAGAGTAAAAAGCTAAAAACATAGGTTCCAAACTAGATCGGGCTATCTCCTAACTAAAAAAATGTATAATGTGTTTTTGATTTTTTTTTAAATATATTTGACTTTTGTTTGCCAATGTTAATATTTTAAGTTTTTAATAAACTAAAAACTTATAATGCAAATTTGTAAGGGGTTAGATTTAGTACTCTTAATAGATTGGTTGAATACAGTTATCAATGTGGTGCGAACAACAAAAAGATACAGTGGTGGGTTTTGGATCTTCCTTTTTTCAGACAACTCATAGGTTTTTTAATTTAACATCTTTGAATCCCTATTTTAATCACGCATAGCTTCATACGAGCTATGGTGTCAAAAAGGAGCAATTCGCTGGAATTGGTCCACCGAGCAAGACAAACATCATTCTTACCTACACGCAACTTAGGCTCCTACTTCCACGCATTCCTTCCTATGAGGAACCACCATGATTACTCAATAATGTTTCTAGTCCAAATCAACAACGATTGGCAAATGTTCTATTTAAATGCAGTTGCCTTACCCTCTTAACCAAAATTTTACTTTATCTTCCCGTGTCGGAGCAGTGCGGCCTATAAAAACCTCGGAATGGAACTTTCTCATCCATCGCATGACAACACAAAACCTTATTTCAATTGTTTATTGACATGAAAGGTTTTGGTTTCTGTTGAGGTTTTTCTAAGTTAATTATGTCACGAGTGTTATCAACTATTGACTATTTTTGGTTAAAGAGTATTTCTCAGTTTGTTTTCAGGGCCAATAATATTGAAACCAAATAAAAAACAAATTGATGATATATATAAAAATGGGACAGGGGAGCGAAAACGGCTTTTTGCGATTTCTGTCATAAGCAGTATTTTTATCGAAAATAAAGTTAAGTTCGAAAGTTTTAGGTCAGAGGTTTGATCCATTTTTAAGGGACACGAAATTGCCCAGCCAAGTTTTCTAGCAACTTTGGCACTACAACCTTATTTAAAGGAACCAATTAAGGCCCCTCACTGACTTCTGTACAAATGAAGCAACTTGCATTATGTGTTGAGCTAGTCAAAAACACCGACGATTATCAGCCATTAAACATGAGTTGTTAATGAAATAAAGGGCTTCAAAAATTGCAAGAACCATAACTGACTCGCTGACTTAAAAACTTACTTAAGATGGCGCATACAATCCAGGGTGGATCTCGGCCTCAACCAACAAACCTCTCCAACTAGCCCAGTCCTTAGCTAGTTGCCTTCGCTTTTGCACACCAAGTTGGTTAAGGTCGTCCACCACTTGATCGCGCCACCTAAGATGAGGTCTGTCACGTTGTCCATCGGGGTTGGATGCGAAGACTCGTCGGGTTGGTGTCCATACGCCCCACGTGACCAAGCCATTTCAATCGCTGTATTTTCAGCTTTTTGACAAGGTCGATGTCGCTGTAAGCCCGTACAGTTCGTGATTGTATCTTCTTCTCCATCGATGCACACTAGACGAAACATCACTCGAAAAATCTTTCTCTCAAAGAAACCCAGCTGGTTTTCATCCGAAACTGATAGTGTCCATGCCTCTGCCCCATATAGCAGTACCGGAATGATTAAGGTCTTATATAGGGTCTACGTGGCTCTTTGAGAGAGGGCTTTACTACATAAATGCCTTCTTAGCCCAAAGAAACAGCGGTTGGAGAGTGTGACTCTTCGCTTGGTCTCTACACTGATGTTGTGGTGCGATGTAATAGTGGATCCCAGATAACTGCCCATGGTGACATTTTGACCCAGTCGATTGTGTTGGGTCTTTCTTTTCGATGACAGCATATACTTGGTTTTCCTCTCGTTAACAGCCAAACCCATCTTGACCCCCTCCGTTTGAATACTTGCGAATGCTCCACTAACAGCTCGATTCGTTCTTTCAACGATGTCATCAGCATAAGCTAAGAGTTGAAAGGACTTTTGAAGAATTGTGCCTCTGATGTTGACTTCTGAGCTGCGCACAATTGCTTCAAGCATGATGTTAAAAAGGTTGCATGATAGCGCATCACCCTGCCTCAAACTTTTCTCGACATCAAAGGAGTCGGTGATGTTCTTACCGACTTTGACGGAGCAACGAGATTCCTCCATTTTCATCCAGCACAAAGGGACGAGTTTGACAGGGATATCGAGATGTAACATGGCTCTGTATAGCTCGTCCCTATTACTTTAAAGTCGATAAAGAGATGGTGTGTATCAATTTTGTATTCTTGGTTTTTTCCAGGATCTGCCGGAGTGTGAAAATCTGATCGTTGGTTGATTTTTCTCGCCTAAAACGATCAGGTCGTTAGTAAAAGGTTCCAGGCGGACACACAAAATAGCCGACAGAATTTTATATGCGATGTTGAGGAGACTAATACCTCTGTAGTTGGCGCAGTCTAGATAGAACTTTCGGACATCTTCCCTGCCGTAACATCCCTCAATAGATTCGACCGCTTGCTTCTCGTGTCCCCCCTTCTTCCTTTTAAGAAGTCGGTGTTCCTCTCTTCTTTTTTGCACATAGACTTGGCGTGCTTCTCTCTCACCAGTTCTGGTCCTAGCCTGCAGCATCGACTTATATGCCCCGTCCTTGGCTGAGTGTGCCTGGCGGGACTCCTTATCGAACCAGGGGTTTTGCATTGGTGGTCTTCTCAAACCCAGCACATCAGAGAACCATCTATAGTTGGAGCTGTTGATGGGTTTTTTGAGAGATTTATAGAGACGCGATCAGCAAAGCTTCTGGCGGTCTCTTGCGATATTAGTTTACCGACTTTTTTTATAACATCCGCTCTTCGCTAGGGTGCCATGGATACCCGCATCCAAACTCTAGATACTAGTAGGTAGTGATCTGAATCTTTGTTGGCCCCTCGGAACGTTCGGAAATCCAGGATACTGGATGCATGTGTGGCGTCTATCGCAACATGATCAATTTGGTTAACAGTTACTTGATCTGGATGTCACCAGGTTCCATTATGAATAATGAGGTGGGGGAATCGAGTGCTTGATATGGTGATATTACCCGGCCCGGCTGCAAAGTCGATCAGCCTGAGTCCATTTTTGGAAGTTTTGTCCTGCAGGCAGTGACCTAAGACCGTCGAACCAAAGATGCCATTCTTTCCGATTTGAGCGTCAAACTATCAATTAGCTCTATTTAATTTTTATTCAATTATAGTAAATTGTAAAACAAACAATTTGTGATTTTATTTTTGCCAATGCAACATGTTGGAGCCCAGATATTACGATATGCTTGTGCTCAACCTCAGATAACTCGACTTCTATTAGTCGTAAAGAGATAGTTTTTTCTTTTAATTGTAGGGAATGAAAACAGCTACTAAATTAGTGAAAACAATGTTTACCACAATATAAACTTTTTTCGAAATAATTAGGAAGAAGTGTTTTTTTTTTCTAAAACAAAGACCAGACTTGAATTGGCTGCATTTTTGTACGGATGCATTTGTATAAAAAGAAGTTTCACTTAAATCAAAGTTATGCATTATTGTGCATAACTTTGGTAAAAAAAGCTGTCAGGTGGTGCAAAATTGGTTTTAAGCTTTTCAAATGAACCTTTATCGATCCATAAAAAAAAAACTGACAGTGCCTCTGCGCTCAAAGTTAAGTAGTTTTTCAGAACGCTTTACCTGAACTATTAGTTCTCTAGAATTTTTTTTTTAAGAACTGTCGTTCTATTTTTAACCGTTCATAGTAAAATTTAGTTAAACAAAATTGTATGCACTCAATTAAATAAAATCTTTAAAGTCAAAACAAATAATGACGAAAATCTGTAAAATATACCAATATACCTTCCTAAAAAAAACGAAAACAAAAGTACATACTCTAATATATATGTATGTACATACTTCTTTGTTTAAATAAATTTATTTGCTCAGAGCAAACAATACAATTCAATCAAACTTCGTCTTTTGCAGTTTCATATCCACACATTCCCGAGTATATTGTTGACTTATTTGTACGCACTTGACAAACATGAAAATTAAACAACAAACATATGTATATCCCCCATCTTCTCATGACTGTTCTGTTTTCCCCTAAAAAACATTCTTCAGAATATCCTTTGTGCCATTTAGCAAAATATTATATCAAAAGTTTATAGAGAAAACTTCATTTAGCTTTTGCACAAGTTTCACAGTTCCCCTCTGTTATAAGAAAATGACTCAAAAGAAATCCGATTTTATGAATCAGTTTTATGTACTTACCTAGTTATCCACAACATATAAGGATTCATTGAAAAGTAGAACCTAATAAAAGATGAATCAAGTTTGTTGAACTTTTATTGCTGACAAGTTTGCAATCACATTTTGTTACCTACTACACGACCTAGTTACAATTTAGTCGCCTGATTTTCTATCGTCATCGTCATTAGGACCATGTCAACAATTTATAATGTTTTTTTTTTTTTATTCGAATACAAAATTCTAGACATACTCTGTTCAAATAATTTCTATAAAGAAGTTGAGTTGTCAAGTTGAGTGTGAAGTACAAATCAACTGGAAATGTTTATTTAACCTTTTTTTCCACTATAACTTCAAGTGAACCAACGCATTCCTCAGACAATAAAAAAAAAGACAACCTTTCTTTCAAAAGAGATATGAACTATACACTCAGCGGAAGGATAAACCTGGGTTTATCGTAGTAACCTCCACCTTTACTACCCAACTTAAACGCTTCGTATCCCTTTAAGTGTGAAACTTTGCATTACTTATTTTTTTTTTCACCCGTGATGTGGTTGAAAAGTCACAAAATGAAATGACTTACTTGCAGGTGAGAAAAATTCTCAGTCGGCAATTAATTATGAAACTTCCTGCTTGGTGACTGATAAACTCACTTTAAGCTTTATGGTGGGTCGTGGGTTTTGTTGTTTGCCCACATTAGCCCCTTCGATCTCCTTTACTTGGGTCTTTTCTGTAATTAAAACGAATGTCGCCTCTTCACTAATTAAGTGATTTATATGTATACAGTATACGCTTGCACTAGATAGTTTCACAAAGCGAAATTTCCAGGGCTGAACTTTTGTATGAAAATGCTTTATGGTGAATTGGCGCTTGTATATGAATTTTTTCATGCAAATTGCTTCTTTCTTAATAGTTGCAAATATAGTTTACTGAGTGCAACCAAATCGAGAATCTTAGCACTCTATATGTTAGATTTTGAATGATGTGAGGAAATGATGGAATACTGTGAGAGATATGTCGACGATAGAACATTTTTGATCAACCGCACTAATTATTTTCAAAAGAAAAAAATGTTACACATACGCCACAGTGACCGATTAAGTCTAAAATTTCAAATTTGATTAAATTTTCTTCTGCTGACCAAGTAGGTAATCGAAATAGTTTACTTCTGTTAATTTAAAGAATTATATCTGTTGTTTTTGGTACAAAAATTATAAATCTACTTTTGGACCCATTCATAAAGCTTTTAGAAGCATTTTTGGAAACATTTACAGCTCTTTTTTTTTATTTCTGATACTGGATATCTTTTAACGTTTAAACATTAAATAGGACAGCTGCAAGAGTTGGTTTCCGGAAATCTGTACAACGTCGTCCACTTAAACAGAATCAACACCATTCTTAATGAAAACTCCCGTGAAAAATGTTTTTAAGGAGAAGAGCTACCAGAGCAGAGCGAATGAATTTATGTTGAATTGCTTCAATACGGTTTTTATGATCTTCATAAAAGTCGTATTGGTACAAAAGGGCCAACCCATATAATTCGTCGGGTATGATAAATACACATGTTCTTATGAGAAACGACTCATAAGAAAAATTAGGTAAAAATTAGGCGAACTTTCAACTTCATCGACAACGGATTCGTTGACGAAACGTACTCGGCGGATTCTATGGTTTGGCCCCTTTACAATTTTTTGTTTCTATTCTTGCTTTGTTATGCATGTATTTTGTGAGCTATACGACCAAACACTCTAAACTCTTAATTTTCATATTAGGGCCTTCCTTCGATAGCCTTTTCCTCACTTTGCTAAATCCACTACTGTCCTCTCACACAAACTTGATGACTTTCTCTATTAAATTCTTTATCTTTTGTTAACTCTTTGCAGTGTTACGAGACATCTGGTCTGTTCTTGGAATCATCAGAGGGGTTAGCAGTGCCAGCATTGAGTCATGAGCCACCACCTTCATACGATGCAGTGATGGTCGCCATGCAGGAGACAAACCACCAACCAAGCAGAATATCTCCACCGCCGGATTATCGGTCGATGAATGATGTATCTGGGTCATCAGGGAATGCCAATGAGAATCCCAAGTTCATTACGAATGGTGGTGGTGGTGGTGGTGGCAATGGCAATAGTTTGAGAATTAAGAAAGTTCTTAGTGCTCAGTCGTGCTGTTCGTTGCAACGTGCTGAGGCAGAAAATTTATTTCAACTTGGTGTGGTGGCTGCTGCAGCAGCAGCTACTTCAGGACGTTTTGGTGCAAGTGCCTTAGGGAGGAAATCCCTGCCATATGCTGCCCATAATAATCTTGCAGAAAGCAGATTCGTCAATCATCATCCTTACTACCAGGGCTGTCCGTTGTGTGGCAAGTTTCGGTACGGCGATGATTCCATGTCGTTGTCGAGTGATAGTGGATTGGATCAGGTGGTCGTGACGGTGGATGTCAATAATGGAAATACTCTGCCGGTGGTGGTGGGAGGTGATAGTGACACATGCTATTGCACTCCAATGCAAAGCCCCACAATAGATGAAGATAGTAACAATAATGGTGGAGAGCAGAGGGTAGGCTGCATACCATATGCAATTATAGATGATCGTAGGAGGATCTCAACGGAGGAGCAATTGATGATTTCATCGTCGTCGCATGTGAATTATGAAAATACAATTAACAACAATGATAGTGCGGTAGACGGTACGCCCACTACCGGCGGCGGCGATGGCGGCGCTGTCACACATGACGCAACTTTATCATCATCATTATCATCAGCTTCAGCCTCAGCTCAAGCAGCTACAACGACGACACCGACGACGGCTGGGGAAGCGTCTACCAGCGACAATAATCGTGACATCACAAGTAATCGAACAACCGATGATGTAATGTTGGATTTAGACTCCATCAACGATAACGGTATCATTCGTCTCGATATGAGCAAAATAATTGACAAAACTGGATTACCTACTTATGAAGCGGCCTTAAAGTTAGAATCTAGTGGTTATGTTTGAAAAGCTGCATTCTATTTTATAAGAATTTTAAAGTGTTTTAGTGTTTATTTTTGTTTTGTTAACTCTTTTTGATTTTGCAAAGTTATATGATTTAAAATATCAAAAATAGAGAATTTTTCAACCACTCCTAACATATCTTCCGAGGAAAAAATCGCACATTTTCAATGGAACAAAAATGAAATATAAATAAAACAAGCCGCCTTAACACAAAAACACCCACAAATTACATTGAAACATTATTTAGACAAATTGTACATGTAAATAGAAAACAACAAAATATTTAAATAAAGTATACACCATGTTTAGAAAGAGTATAAGTTTTTTTTTTTTATTTAAGGAGTATTCGGCAAGCAACGTCGTAAATATCGCAAAATCGTAAAGTGGCTAACGAGCTGTGAACATTTTTATGGTAAATCTTTAACTGCAAGTTGAGAAATCTTTACAAGACAGTGTTTTATAAACACTGTACCATTATTATGTGGTGTTGGCATAATTCATACAAATTTATAGTGATTTATTTTTCAAACATCTATTTAGTATTTTTTTACTTTCATGTATATATTATTTAAGAAATCTATCGATTCCAATATTAATTAACTTCACTTTTTGTTAAAAAAAAATAGGTTATCGACCTTTTTTTAAGATCACCCAAATTTACCTTACTTCGAATATCTGAAAATTCAGTTATTCCAAAATTTAGAAATGAATATAAAGGGTTTTCCAATGGGGACTTGACAACTTTGGATTTAATTTGTGAACGCACCCATTCACAAGTCATTGAACTGTCATTGTCAATTTATTCAGTACATTGTACATTTTCATCATGACAAAGTACACGGTTGAGCAAATTCTGAAAATTATAAAATTTTTTTACCGAAATTCGGAGCGCAACTTTAAGAGCTTAAACTCCATATTTCGGTTGTACAATAACAAGTTTAGTGCAAAAATTTGAGTCTACATATTCGTTGTGTGATGTTGACGTGCCAGTGAGACAACGGGTTGGTCGAAGTGTCTAATATATCGCTGCCGTTCCGGGTCATATTTTTTCGTCGACGATAACGATCGTCATGTTACTGTGAATGGCCAGCGTTATCGCGCCATGATAACCGATTACACGAATTGCAAGATATGGACTTGGACGACAAGCATACCTTACAACCGAATTATTGAAGAGTTAGTTTGATGAGCATCTTATTTCAAGAAATTTCGTGCCCGCGGTGGCCATATGAACAAATTTGAGTTCCATTCATAAATGTTTTGATTGTATATATCTCAAATGGTTTGCGTTTTATTAAAAAAAGTTGTCAAGTTCTTATTGGAAAACCCTTTATAAGAAGCATTAACGTCCAGAGCAACTTTGACCCTAAAAGCAAGTGCGGACGACCCAGTCGTGCATTTTATTTCTTAAAATTTACAAAATATTGTATAGCTTGGAACATTTTCTTCAAGCTGAAAAAGAAATTATCACGATATCTTAATTTGTTTACGAGCTATTATTTTTGCAACAAAAAAAATCAATAGGCGCCACTGTGCGGTGTTCTATTTTTTCCTATATTACGAATACTACCATGTGTACAGTTTAATCTCAAGTAGTATTATATGTACAATTACCAAGGTTTTTCAATTATCCATAAGTTGTATAGATGCGCTCTTCCAATGCTGAAAAGTAAATGTGAGTTACACTACATTCCAGAAATCAGTTGCGAGAGTGTTTTTTTTTTAACTTTAAAAATCTTCTTCGTTAAACTTTTTAGAATTTTAAAATGTATCCTTACATGAAATAAATGAATGAAGAATGGTGCATCATGGTGAAACATCTTCATGTTTAGAGTTTTGTTTTATTAATAAAATAGTTTATTATTTAAACTACAGGTCGAAATGTGATTTACACTACCATCAATTATTATGATTACAAATAAAATCATACTGATATTTCAAAGAAAACTTAAAAACTATACAAAATACAGAACATACTTTTTTCTTCAAGCACTGGTTCTTAACACTTGTCAATTACGAGTCTTTTAGAAAATTTATAACAGTCTCTATTATAGTTAAGAATCAGACTGGGAATAGAATAAAATGTCTAAAACAGCAACAGAGGTAAAGTTAAAACAATGAAATAAAATAAAATTGATCGACGGCGCAACTTCTTGCCTAAGTCAGAAAACCGCAACTAAACATCCACTGACCCTGCTTCTTGAAGCACTTCCCATGGTAAATGTCAATTGATTTCATCCTTCGCATGTCCACTTCATTCCATCGCATCTCCTAGACAGCTGTTTCGTCAGCAATTGATCTTCCATATCGGAGGCTTGTTGTCCCGACTCATAACCCCCTTGCTGGAGGACCAGATCAGGCTTACTGGAACTGTAGACGCCACCAATGATGCCAATTAAACTTTTGACTTTAGGCCACCAAAATCTTGCAAATCGACCAATGTGCGAGGTTGAAAGGTGTTTCATCACAACGATTATGGACCTCTTGATAGTACATAGTAGTGTCAAGCTTGATTCGATAAACTTTTCTTAATGAAACCGATGAAGTGAGGCGAATTTTTTTTTTTTAATAGTTTTAGAAACCTCACTTCAAACATTGAAAACCTTGCGACATAAGAATGGGTGCTTCAAAGTTTTTGTTCCAGTCTTTGAGGGCCAACCAACCAGACTGTCCCATCCTCGTCGTCGTCGTCTCTGTGTTTGCAAAAAAACCCACTTGTATGTGGTGTGAGGTGTAACCCTTATCATGCACACATCTCATGGCAATGAACCCCATTTATTGTCCGTCATTTATTTTACCTTTACCCAAATCTTTTGTTTGACTTTTGTTTTGTGTTTTTTTTTTTTTCACTTTTAATCTTGTAAGTAAATAAAAAAAAGTCAGTTTACAGAAGAAACACAGAACTGCCAATGACCCATTTTTCGTTCCGTGCGAGTTACGGTTACGACTCAATGCTATAGACTCTCTTTTGTGTATTGATTTTGGATCATTATTTTGTTACTTCTTGTTTAATTTCATTTGTTTATTTCATTTTTTTACTTTTTTTTTTTCTTCTACCGGGCGAAAAATTCTTAATACCTTTTGTCTGGATTATTTTCTATTCTCTTTTTTTTTTGTTTAAGTGACTTATGAGTGTGTGCTTGGCAACTTGGAAAATATGTGTGGTACTGGCACCTAACCTACTGAAATGTTGCTAAAGTAAAAAATGATATCATTATAATTCCAAGCGAATAGGCAGTCTTTTTACTTTTTTGGTTTTTGCTGTATTTGTATTTTGACGACCTTGTAATCTGTTGATTTTTCTAGTTAATCTTAATTCTTAAGACATTTTGCTGTTCTCTTATGTTTCTTTTTGCACTTTTTCATATAATTCTGAATAAGAACAAGATAAACCCAAGCTTTTTGTTTGTAAGACTCTGATTAATGTCAGAACAAAATCGTAGAATGTTTAAGTTTAAGTGTAATAACATTTAAGAGTTACATAAGTCACATTCGAAAGACGAAAGACACCTAAGTGAAGATTGACAAAGAGTTTTTATTTAGGTTAAAAGTCAGTGCAAAAAGAAAATCATAAAAATAAATCATTTGTATCCGTAGTGTAGAAAAACTTAAAGTACGACTATGAGAAGTACACTGAACAAAAAACTGCTCGTATATAAACTATAACTATGGATAAATTTTGTTTTTCTATTTTTTAGAAGGTTTATAAGGTCAGCTACATGATGTTTCTAGGTACCTAATCCATTCTTTACCGAACATCATGTATGTAGGTATATCGCAAGTAAAAGATAATCAAAATATTTAACTCGCTCAAAAGTTTGGATTTTTGCTAACAAAAATTAATATTGTGCCCACTGTGCAACCAGCACTGAGTAATATTTGGATAATTATGGAATTCGCAGTACTTTACTCCAAGAGGGAGTCAATGTGATTCGCAGAGTTTGCATTCGCATTTAAAGCAATTTTGAACTTTCCGGTTAAACTATGTTATCGTTGCGAAGAACTACCTTATCATTTCCACTAAGACACTTCTTCACCAGCGAGTTCCACAAGAGAAAATATGGCTGAAAAAAGTCCGAATGCCGCCGCAACGCATTCGTTGGATTCTGTAATAGGGGTGAATAATGTTTTAATAAGACTATCAACTGTATATTAGGTATATAATAATAACTTTCCTCTTAATCGTTGAACTGTATATTACAAAGAAGAAAAAAATACTCCTTATATAAAACGAAATATATGAAGGCTGATTTTTTGCAAATCTCAAAGTACTGTTTCTGAAAAGCTTTAGCCAAATTTTTTTCTGGACGCCGCTTTGAATAATGTGAACCAATCCGATATCTTCGAAATTATTAGTTTTAGCGGAGAGGTTGTTCATCCAAAAATGTAGGAAAAATAATTAACTTTTATTTTCGCTTACATTTTTTTCCAATTTTGTAAGTTATTTTATTTTTAATTTTTTAAATTTTTTCCCCCTTAAACGGTTTTCACATTGGGCCACCGCATATTGGGACAATTGAACCGGAGAAAAACGAAGATCGTGGGCGAGGGAAGTGAGGATTTTGGAATGAAATGGAATGAAACGAGTAAAATGCTGAGAATTTTTTCCAGTGTGCGATAGCCAAAAATGAACCTATTGGACTTATTTTGACGTCTCTATACTTTATCTCACTCCTACTGCATGGTGAGAAAGAGATGGCAACGTGAGGCAGGAAAGGGGGGCAGGATCGATTTTGCCATTTGATACTTTGAATTTGTCAATATTTATATGATTAATAAACCATCCATTAACCAATTACAACAAAAAATAAAAATAAGAAAAATTCATGCAATAAATTCAAGCTTACGTTACTCTGACGTCAAACCAGTCTTAAGCTAATTTTCAAAATATCGCACATCTATATTTCAAAATCAATTTTTTAATTTTGTTAATTTTTGGGTTCTATCAAATAGCCGACCCAGCATATATGGCAGGTCTTTGAAGCGTAAAAATAGTATAATATCGAAAGATTTAATTTAAAAATTTGAATAGTCGAGATTTAAAAAAAAATTGGAATTTCAGTAGGGCGAACTTAGAAAGAGATCAAAAAGGGAATAGTTCAAAATTCTGGTTTCAAAATACAGCTTTTCATAATTCTGCTTTTTTGAAAAAAATTCTGCTTATTTTTATTTCTGACAGTCTAAATTCTGTTTTGCAAATTTCTGTTAATTTACATATATTTAAGAAAGAAACTTCTGCTAATTCTGTTTTCCGTTAATATTACCATTTAATAATAACAAGAATAACTAAAAAAGTTCATCATAACATAAAAAAAAATTTGGATAAGCTGTAACCTAGATAAATGGAATCATGCCATCGTGTGAACTACTGTCAGGTATTCGAATAAAACGTTTAAGTGAAAATATCGAACCGAATAGCTGTTGTCTGAACCTAGCCTAAATCTTCCATATAAAAATCAAATAACACGCTCTTCAAACTTACTCTTCAATAATTCGACTGTAAGGTGTGCTGTGCGGCTTGTAGCACCATTCTGTTGAAACCACATGTCGTCCAAGTCCATATCTTCCAATTCGTGCCAAAAATAATCGGTTATCATGGCGCGATAACGCTGGCCATTCACAGTAACGTACCGATCGTTATCGTCGCCCAATAACGCCGCCGGTGCAAACCGCACCAAACAGTTATTTTTTGTGGATGACGTGGTGTTTCTTGAAGCAAATGTGACTTTTCGCCAGAGCAATAACGAATATTTTGTTAATTGACGAACCCATTGATCCAATAATGAGCTTCGTCACTGAAGATGATTTTGCGATGAAATTCATCATCTTGGCGCATCTTCTCCAGAGCCCAATCGGAGAACGTACGTCGCTTGAAATGGTCCATCGGCTTCAATTCTTGAGTGAGCTTGATCTTGTTTGGGTGTAAATCAAGATCCTTACGCAAAATACCTCATAATGTGGTTTGAGCGATGCCCAATTTTTGAGAACGCCTTGGAATTGACTGTTTTGGGTCGTTTTCTACGGACGCCTGAACGGCAGCGATATTTTTGACACTTCGACCAACCCGTTGTCTCACTGGCACTGCAACATCACACAACGAATATGTAGACTCAAATTTTTGGACTTAACTTGTTATTGCCCGTCACCGACTCCGAATTTCGGTAGAAAATTTTTATTAATTTGCAGACGTTGCTCAACCGTGTACTTTGTCATGATGAAAATGTTGAGTTTACTGAATAAATTGACAATGACAGTTTGATGATTTGTGAGTTCACAAATTAAATCTAAAATTGTCAAGTCCCCATTGGAAAACATTTTATTTTTAATGTACGTTTAGTTTCTACCTATTTTTATAGAAAAATGGAAAAAACTAAAAACTAATCGTTACAATATATTGAAAATTAATTTAATTGTTTTTAATTAAAACCGTTAAGTTTTCATAGGTGAGCATTAGACAAAACAAAAAAAATGTTTGTTTGATGTCTAGAGCAACATTCCGTCTGCTTACTTAGAATCCAGAAAATTTGAACCAAGATTTGTATGGTGTAAATTATGCGTTCTTTTCAACAACAAATGTCGCTAGTGTATGTGTATTCTTTTTCACTTTTTGCAAAAAGTAACGACTGTAGTTAACGCTTAGTGAGCCCAACTACAAAAAAAAAACGATTTATATTTTGAGTTGATTTTTCATTTTGTCGTGTCGGCGGATTGGTGTACTGTGAATTATGGATTTGACATTTCATGTGTCAGTGGATTTGACATTTCCAATTGTTTTTTTTTCCCCTTCGGTTTGTGTGGGCCGTATAAAATGTACCACAAAAAAACAGAGATACGTATAAGGAGATAGGAGATACGTATCTCTGACAAAAATAGTGTTCCATGATAAACAGAAAACAAGGTATGCTTATTATGAACGCCATGTCGCCATTTCGGAAAACTGATGACGTAGTAGTCATCTCCGATGCTGACAATCAAGTATTTTTCAGTTTCATTGTTGTTGTTTTCAATTAAAAATAAAAAGGTTTTCTCTAAATCCATAAATGCCCATGAGAAAGATGACTATGACGTCACAGAAAACATGCCAAAAATCTAATGAGCATTACCTTGTTTTCTGTTTATTATGTAGTGTTCGCCTTTTAATAAAATGATTGTTTCCATCACTTAGATTTCCTTCTTAGGACAGACCAGACAAATGCAGTTTTTCATGAGGTATAGGAATTATATTGCTGGATTGTAGTGTAAGTTTGCCCTAAATATTGCTGCAAGTATTTTTTCGTTAGGTACATAAGTCTAAAAAGCTGACAATGGGAGATTAGTAGTAAAAAAACGTTGTTTATATTAGATGGCTTTTCTGTTTCTAATAAACAACAATTTTTGCCGCTTTTATGACATTAAAGTAATTTTTCTTCACTCTTTTTCACAGCGGAATTCGGTGCACATTCCAACAGTTCTAAGCTTACCGGAATACTTAAGACGATTTATCCATGACTAGTTAGCTTTTAAACCCCGAAAGCTTATTTTTCTCATTTCAATAGCCTGTAAAAAGGTCTCAGAAAAGAGAAATAAATACCTTACCTAGCTGGTAGAAATTTAAGGCTGAAAAACAAATCAACCGTTTCTTTTCGTAATCGAGCAAAATTCATCATACCTTCGTAGTGATACCATTTCAATCATGTAACCAATTGTTAAATTCACTTCACATCAGTTTCAGGTAAACCTTTTGTACTATAATTGCACTTTTTGTGTAGCAAAGCAAATGCATTTCTTTTCAGATTCTGACTTTCCTATCGAAACGACGTTTTTTTTTCAAATTCAAATAATTCACAATAACAAACTCACAACACTAAAAAAAATGACATCGATTATATCACATCGTTTTTCTTTTTTTGCGGTTCTTAATTATTATTAAACTCAACTCAGACGTAACCACAAACGAACGATCCACGACATCGTTGATGTTTCTGTTGACGACGAAGAGACGTAGCCGACAACGATACGACACTATCCTAGGCGGAGATAAATAGCAAGAAGATATTTAAATTCAGAGCCAAAGGAAGCACTTATTCACTGTTTACTGGCACACCTCTCGAGCATTTGTTTTTGCTACTATAATTACACTTTCTTGAGACTAATTGCCGATATAACGGTATTAATACTCGTCGCGTCTTTATTGGAAATTGATGAACGAATGAGAAGTGCGCTAGTTGCGAGTCCTAGGTATATAGTAGGTAAACGAGTACACGAGAATTCGAATCAGTACAACACTCTGGGTTGTGTAGTTCTGATGTCTGCCTACTTAAGTCTCTTACGCCTTAGCCTGAGTAAGCTTTCACAAAGGTATATTGGATAAATTGGAGGAGAAGGAAGCCCTTGCAATAATTGCTGCTAGAAAATAAAAGCAAAAACTACAAGAAAAAACAAAAAGACCAGAAACTATCATTGAGGGTTGACTTGATTAGTGAAATTATTTCTGTTTTTTTCTCTTTTAGGTTTTTTTTTTTGTTTATATTTTGCTTTTTTATTTATATAAATTATTATTGTTTAATACAGTGCGGTTCATTTGCTTATATACACTTTTCAATTGTTGGGAATTATCGTTTTTTTTTTAGTTTTAATAAGTGGCGCACGCGCAGTAGAAAAAGACCCCAACATCTTGCATCTTCTTTCTTTTGGATAGGACACTATATGCTGAGTTTTCATTCATTGAGCTTACTTCCCTCCGACTAAAATTTACAAATCAGTTGGTGTATGCTCCTCACCAAGGAGTTTCAGCCGGTAGGCCATCTGATCCAGCAGCCTAATGCGGCTTTTAGTTTGGATATCGCTGTTCGTACTTCTTCTAGTTCAGGTGGATGGTGATTCAGGTTGTTCTACATTAAGCAGTTTGGAATAAAAATGTTCTTTTCAAATCATAAGGACAGAATCCGTGACTTGTACCTACCGTATTCTCATTTTCATAACGGCAAGTTTCAGTTTCCTTCCTTTTATTTCTCCTTAGAAGTCATTTGGAAACTGGTTTCAAATCGTTTAGAAACTTTAATACTGCATTTTTATTTAGTTCTATACTAAGTTTCAAGCTTCAGGAACAAAGAACCAAACATTGCAACACCAAGTGACAGTCCCCCTGGACAGTAGCAACAAAACGAGTCAAATCAAGTCAACCAACTACTTTCCAACCTTTTACAATCAATCTGAAAACCTCTACTGAAAACCTCACAAACTATGGTAAGCATATTTTATCACTGAACAGTCTGGAGAAGAGGATATAGAACACAGTTACGGCATTATTATTGTGATCAATTTAATTAGGTCATCAACATCGCGAGATTCGAAACTTTCCATTAGGGTTAACATGAAAAAGTCATTAAAGCCGGCCTCTGGACAAGCGAAGTGACTGCCATCATGATTAATGTAGGTAGAAGAAAGTACTTAACAGTACCGACGACATCTACATAAAGTACACTGAGTTCAAGTCCTAGTGTATGCCACTATTTTTTTTCAGTGGTACTACTATTTTCGAGAAGTCGATAAACCCCTAAAAGTATTCTAGTCATCAAAAAATGTACTTATTTTTAAACCAAACTTTTTCCATAACCTCATTGATATCATTGACTTCGATCTAGCATATGCGAACCTAGTGCATATTCTTCCTGAAATCATGACATAAGGATCCATAATTATAACTAATTTTAAGGGAAAAGAAACAACAGAGAACTTCATAACATAACCTTAAAAAGACTGAGTATTGATAGACTGCAACGTTTATGTTCATACGCAGTGACTGAGGATATCTGAACTTGATGCTTTCAAGTACATCAAAGGAATCACAAATCCTGGAATGTAGACCAACAAAGTTGAGGCAACATCAAAAGAGGCAAAGTGGAAGCTTTCGCAAGTTACTTACTTTCAAAAAAAAAAAAAAATTAAACTAAACAAACCCAGGCTTTCTGTTTGTGGAATCCAATTAGCTGAGCCTACAACCAGTCATGAAAGAATTATGATTCAAATATTCCGTACGTGACCTGATGATTAGTGTACATCTGTAACATCGGTTTCATCTTGAAAAACTACGTCAGTAATAAATACCTGCATTAACAATTGCTACTAGGACTATAGCAACAGGTCTATATTAATAGTCAACTAAATCAACTTGAAATATATCAAGGGGCTCGAGAAGTTCTACAGAAAAAAATGCATTCAATCCAGACATGCAGTCCGGAATTCGGAAAAATTAAAAATTTTATAAATATAAAATGAAGTACCTGCTGCAAAAAGCTAAGTTTGGAGCAGGTGTTCAATTTTATTCATATAATGTACTTGCTGATCTTACCTTGACTTCTTTTTTTCTCTTTCGAGAACTTGTTTGTTCAGATGGTTAGGAGCCATCATCAACATTAGATGTCCGAAGATAGGAACACATCCACAGACTTTTTGATTTCTACAAGAAATGCTGTATCCGATTCAATAACACTACCAAATCATTGAAATTTGTCTACTTCAAGAAATCCTCTACCTTTACTGGTAAGAAAAAAAAAAAACAAATGGCAAAGCACTGCATTACAATTCTGAAATGTGTTCAAAGGCTTGTTCAAAATATCCAAAATGTTAATGGAAAAGTAAATGCAATCAAAAACAATTATTTTAGGTAGACCTAACCAACAGAACTGCACTGTAAGCCCCACTCTCGAAGGGAGAATGAGAAAGAGAGCGGCAAAAATGAAAGTGCACAATAATTTATGAAACAAATTGCCTCTTTATTCATACAAATGCTGAATCGTGCTTTTAAAAATTTTGTATAAATAACTTTTGTTTTGTTTTTAATTAGATTACTCTCCTACCTCGAATATATTGACCAAACTCAACACCTGCTAGTGCATATTTCGCACGCGTCTTTGGCTCTTACTGCCTGACAACATAGAGATGTGAGAAAATAAAATTAAAACAAAAAAAAAGAAATACAAATTCTTTTTCCGGAGGTGGTTCACTATAAGAATATCGGCATTATTGGGATTTCTTAAGCAACTTAATTGCCAATTTAATTATCGCGCACATTTTACTACTACATACTACTACGACGTAGAGGAAATGTAGAAATAATTTATGTGCGTGTGTGTCTGTGCGTGGTAAAATTGAATAAGATAAACGTTCAATATTGTTGATTTTGAAAGAGAACAGAAATAGGAATTAGTAATTGCCCGGTCACGACCTAATTAAACGAAATTTCTGTTTTTGAAAACTAATTTATGGGATATTTTATGTTTAAGCTTAAAGATTTTAATTGCTGAAATACTTTTTAGGATGTATCAGTTCATATGTTTATGAAATTTTCTATTAAAATAAATTTCTTATAAGCAAAATATTTTATTTTAATTTAAAGTCAACAAGTTCTGTGGATACTGATAGCCAAGAAAACTACTTTCTCCATAAGATCTACTGGTCAAAGTTATAAAGATTTGTTACAAGGTTCAAGGGTAATAAGGATAACGATATAATACAAATTTAATTTATTTTACCAAAACAAAATATTCCACAAATTTAAGCTCAGGCAATTTACCACATACATAAATAAAAGTTTATCAATAAGAACAACTATTGAATAAATTAATAAAATAAACAAGATTCTTTTGATCTTCTAAGATTTACATCAATTATTAATCGAGAAAGCTTAAGAAAGGTGCACAATTGTCTTCTAATCGTTCTAGCAAGTGCTAACGCTAATGCATGTATGGTGTACTATTAATTCCAAGTTTGGCTTGGAAAAAAAATTGCACTACTCAGTAAACTAAATAGCCTAGCCACTCACTTAGCCAGTTCAGGTTTCATAAGTTCTAAGAGATTTTTCTTGACAGAAGCTGAGAAACGAATACACATTTTTTTCTACTCAGCTTTTGACAAGCAATTTATTGAGGAATCCTGTTCAAATTGATAGATTACTGAGCGCTCAGAGATCTCAGAAACGCGTACTGGCTAAGTATTAAAAAAAAAAAACACGGCAAAAATATCCCTGTTGTTAATCAAATCAGAGATTATCGATAAACATATAAAATAAAAAAAAAAAGAAAAATAAATAAAAAAAAAAAAAATAAAAAAAAAAATGATCTAATGATCTTTAATATAAAATAATAGTTAATTTTCTGAGCAGATTGGTCCGTCACTTTGATTTTCTGAATTTAAAATTAAATAGAAAAACTGTCTATGGTCTTCCACGAACCGCTATTTGCATCCTGTGCTGATTTTAATAATAATTATGATTTAATTGGTTTTAATTTAAACTCTATGTAAATAAATTAATGTAAAAATTGTAGTTTTATAATTTTTTCACCAATTTTTGTATGCTTAGAAATAATTAAATACATATATCTCCTTGGTGATCTTGCTATTTTAAGATAATCTTTTTTAATTATTGCAGGCAAATCATGAAGAAAATTAGCAGAGAAAGAATCGGTAGATAGAGATAACTAATGTCCCGCATTTCATATGTCTGTCCCACGTTATAAGCTGTTCCCGCAAAATATCCCAAATTTACAGAATTGTCCCTTAAATGGCACATAGATGGATTGCATTTTTAGGCTGTTACAAAGACTATTCGTTTTCAGGTTTGCTTGTGCCCGAAGAAAATGCAAGTCTATTGTTACCAATGTGCTGCACCATTCGCCATTAAAGAGCAACAGCTGGATTAGAAATTATCAGCTTTTCATATTCATTTATTAATTCACATCCATGTTCCGCGAAATATTGTAGGCTCATTAAATTCTGACCTCGACAGTATTGTCTAGTGGGGAGTAAGAAACCGCGTAGAGTTTAATGCTTCTAAAACACAATGCTGCTTAATATTGTGAAAGCGGAACCTATCCCCCATGCCACTATCCATGAGTATGTGACAAACCACCTTTTGTGCAATGAACACAGATTCGATGTTATTAGGTTTCCTCAGGAGATGTAAGAAATTTTTCTGATCTAGCTACTATATATAAAGCGTTTATTCGTCCAAAGCTCGAGTACAATTCTCACATCTGGGCATCTGCTCTTATAACCCACTTGAGCTTCTTGGACAAAATTCAAAATAGAGCTTTGAAAATGCTAGGTGACGGTTCGATAACAAACACAATTACGCATCTCGAGCACCGACGTGATGTAGCTACTTTCATAATCAGTGTTCTGAATAAAAAAAGCTAATTGCATTCCTTCCCTTAACAATTCCACTCTAGTACTCGCACTTCAAGGAATGCTCATCAGTACACTCTTGAGTTAAATTTCGGGCGTACCGTCAAATGCAGAGATTCTTTCATTAGCCGTACTACGCGAATGTGGAATGCATTACCTGCCTCTATTTTTCCCTCCCATTTTAAAATTCAGAATTTCAAAACTAATGTGCATCGGTTTCTCTTTTTAAATACTCCTTATTTTCCTAACTCTTGCACTGTGTACATCATATTAAGGGCAGTCTAACCCTTTTTGTGGGCGCGAATAAAAAAAAAAAACAGAAGAAATTTAAAAATATCAATTTTATCTCAATATTATTGGATGCATCTAATAAAAAAGATTTTAAGCTTTTGGCCATATTTAAGTGATACGTCGCAAACGGTTTGAATTTGTGGCTACTAGAAACGTCTTGGCGAAATGATTAGTGAGTATATCATGCAGATTCTTAGCCAATTGGATGAATTTTATGCAGATAATGCAAACAATAACTTTGGCGGCTCCTCACGCAGGCGAAGCAACAGTAATTTTAGACGCTTAAATTCCTCATTGACGGAGGTCTTGCTTCGTTTGAAGCAATTCGCTAGATACTGAGCTGATGTCATCTACTGAACTGATGTCATCACTGAACTTCAGATATGTAACGTGGAATTTGGAGTTATATAATAGGTCTCGTGTGGAACGCCCATAAATCGGCAATGAGGCAATCAACTCACTAGAAACCGAGGCTAGACGCTATGATCCTGACGAGTCTTAAAACGCAAATTGATAGTAAATGAAACAGGAAATCAAGTAGGCAATTGATTGTTCAAACCAGTTTGACCTGTCTAAAGGTTTTTTTTTTTAACTTATCATTTTTTATATTGTTTCTTCACTGCCTTGTTAGTTTAATCAGCTGCTGCTCCAAAAAAAAAAAAAAAAACAGTAGACTGACTATACACGCAGTAAACATTTGATAGAAATTAAAAACTTAATTTTGATAATAAGAGAAAGTAAACAAGCATAATCCACATCCAAACTGTAAATCATGCTGCGATAAGGTCTTAACTTTAGTAATAAATAAAGAAAAAAAAATACATTAAGGGAGTGATAAGGAAAAACCAGAAAGATAAGAACAAAATACGGAATCTTCAAATTCCAGAATGTTTAGAGAATTGGAACAACTTTTGACCCCTGTGAATACAAAATTTAAAACCCAACTGATAGTAAATAACAATCAGGAGGAAGGTAGGTATCTACTCTACATAGTTCCAGGTCATTGAATAAAAGATAAACCGAGAAATGTCCTTAATTGTGGTTAGGAGAGCGAGAGAAGAAAAGTGTAACATTTGAATGCAAATCGACAATACACTTTCTTGGCCTAACAACAACACAAAGAGGCAGAGGCAACATTGACTGCAGCCTTACTGCACTCAAGTCCAGGCATCCATAATCTTACAAATGACATGCAAAATGCATTTTACATCTCTCCTTGTAGCCAGCCACCCTCTTTCTCCCTACCATAGTGCTAATGCTGTGAGGCTGACCTCTGTCCTACAAAGACGTAGGTACCTATGAAATAATATTATAACCTAAGTAGAGCCACCACAAGAAATGGAAAAAGGAGGACAATTTATAAATATGAAAAGCCTGCCGCAAAGTGACGCAAAAGTGACTTACCCTCTTTTCTTTAAAGATCCTTTACATGTCCTAGATTCCCCAGATGATAAGCAATTCTTTGATTGGGTATCCGTTTTTGGGTTGGGGTGTTGTTAATTTTGTTGAGGTTTTTTTTTTTTTTTAATAATCGAATTGGAGCAATGAATTTGATTTTTTAGCTACACTTTCTGATTTAAAGATTCCACATTTGGATGGAGCCAATTGGAATGATGTAGAGATGCGGCTTTAAATTAAAAAAACAAAACACGAATACATTCCTTATAGGCGCAGCAGGATGGAGGTGGAGAAAGAGCACTGGCGGTGCGCTATCAACCGTGTAAGATCCAACCGGATTGAATTCTTTTTCTTTATTGCAGCAGTCTCACAGGTTTTTTTTTTTTTTGGGGAAAACTTTCAATTCTCAGCTAAAGAAAAAACTACTTAAACAAACACAAGTTGTGAACATGAAAGCGATAAATTTGTTTGCATTTGGCGATAAGCAAACTTGAAATTACAAAAAAAAGTTTTGTGCGAAGAAATTATGCTAATAGACCGAACAACAAAAAAAAACAACACAGTAAATCGCGGTATGAATTGAAATGCTGTTTTATTGAATAGTTGAGCTTGAATATTATGCGTTTTTATATTTGATTTTTGTATAATTATGTTAATAGTTTGGCTTGATAAGGAATGAGAAAAAAATTTGTGCTAATTATTTTTTTTATTTTTCGACGGTAAATTTGCTTGACTGAAGATTGTGACGTCTGACGTTGACGTTTTGTTTTGCAGCAAGGCGACATTTCACTTTTTGACAGATTGCTGGTGAATGTGGTGGAAAGAGAACAAAAATGGCGAACTCATCACCATGGTGTTAAACGGAAGTGGAATATTGATGAAGTTGATTTTTATGACGGTTAAATTTGAAAAGTGTGGTGTGTTTATTGAATTTTGTAATGTGTCTGAGCTAAAATAGTGGGGACACAGACCAATACGTATGGGGCTTTTACCCAAGACGTCAGGCAAATATAAAAAAAAATTGATGGCAAAAAAAAATGGCAGCTCTCTAGTACGAAGAAAGATAGTAACTTAAAAATTGAAATTAAAGAATATTTAGTGCTAAATCAGTTGGCTATGAACTAAAAATTAACATAATGATAAATTTTAACTGTTAATATAAAGAAAATATATACTTTTTGCAAAAATACTGAATATGGTATGCGTTGTTTGTTTACATTCTTCGAACAAGATTTACCGTTTTCTTTTTTTTTTCTATTTTTGTGTGAAAGAGAACCGACAAAGACAAATGCGTAAAAAGCCCAATTGTGTTTTTTTCTCAACGAAAATTCTATTTTAATTTTTGTGGTGAAAATTAAGCGCAGTTAACACTAGGGGTATTCATTTAAACGCGGAAAACCCATAGAAACCATAGAATTTTCTATCGGTAGAAATGAACTGTCAAAATTTGTATGAGAAAAATATTCTGCAAAGCATAAAATTTTATCTCACAAATTTGAAGCAGAAATCGTACCTGATAAACTTTTAGACGTTTAATTTTATAAGTTCACTTTGACGTTTGACGAAACAGCTGTTTGTTTCCCACCTTTACTCAAATATTTATAATGGGCTGTTCATGTAAACCTTTTGAGGAAATTTATATTTTTCTGCAAAGAGGAAAATTATATCGTTACATGAATACCCTTACTAATCTTCACACCGAAGCATAATCTAGATTCTGTGCAAAAAGTACGAAATATTATCGGAATCTACTCATATTTCTCATGCATTTTCAGTCTTTGAAATCTTGTTTGTAATCTAGATTACGACAAAATCTCCTTAGCGGAGAAACAGTTGTAGCATGTTTTAGCAGCGAAACAAATGGAAATGTCAAACAAATCTAGTTTATGTGTGAACGGATCAACGAGATTTCGTAATCTTGTTGCGAAATCTGATTGGTTTAAAAAGGCCATTTTCTGTTATTTTTTTTTAATTAAGGGTATTCATGCAACGATATGCGTTTATCTTTTGTGTAAAAAGATATAAGTTTAAAAAGATAAACGCAAAAAACGACCTTTTGACTCAGTTGGATAAATGCTGTGTAATAAACGTCAAATATGTGTGAAAGATTAGATGCGTTCAGATTTTGAAGTCATTTTTAAATGGAGAACCTCTAACGCACCGATGCAAAATCGGAGCATAGCCAACTAATCGCGTTGTGATAGTAACAGCATACCGACACAGTTTTTTTTTACTTATTTCTGAACTCTGAGATGTTTCATATAATCATATTTCTGAATACGCCTACTTCTCAAAGGCCACAATGACGTTCAGATAATAAAAATTGGTAATTTTCTGCAGCGAAATCGTTGGATAAGTTTATCCAAACTATTGTGTAAACTATTTCCACGCAAAATTTGACAGCTTATTACGTTGCATGAATACCCTTATTATTTTATATCAGGCACGTCCCACTAAGATTTTTTTAAGTCAGACAAAATATCTCAGCTGTCAATTTCAAGTATTTTGTGGAGATTTCTGAGACTAGAAATTTTGTGATTAATTTCTCTTATTTAAATAGTTTTTTTTTTTTTTGTAAATTGCCAACTCCCATTGCGGTTGTCAATTAATTTAAATGTGAATTTAGGTCGGGTGTCGGTTGGACAACCAAATAATTAGCCGAGGATAATGCTGGATGTATTGCGGTAAATTTATAGCCTGTTGATAGCATGTGAGCTGAAAAAAGGAAACAACGTCAGCAAGTATATCTAATAAAACTGGCTTATTGAGTCACCTTTTACCATCGTTGTTGCAAATCCATGACGGCGGAAACTTCCATGAGAGTGCCGTGCCGTGATGTGCATCGTGCGAGGAGTTGTTTTGTGATCAGGTCGGTAGGTATAAAAATAATTCCAGTTTCCAGACCATGAAGATGAAGATCAGATGTGCTATCATTTGGTAAGACAGGGGCCGAATCGTCGCATACGAAAACGAGCGAACGTAAACGGATTTGTTATTTGTCTCTCTATCTTTTTGTATAGAGACAGTAATCGTCAATACGTTTAAGTTCGTTCGTTTTCGTATGCGGCGGCGATTCGACCCCAGATCTCCGGGGTTTCAAATGGAAATGTAGCTGGAAATAAAAGATTGAAATAGTGTAACGAATATAAAAGCAAGTACACCGAAACAAAATGACACATCATGTTAATCTATGGTAATAAGTAATGACCAAAGCTCTGAACACTTTCATTCAGCGAGCTGAATAAATAGAAATATAGTGTATCCACTTTTAAATAAAAAGCGCAGGAATGAGGAACCTTAAACTTCTAAAGCTTATTGAAAAACTACCGTACACGATTGCACTGTATAAGTTATCAACACCCATTTCTGTACTTCTAATTTAAAGGCATCCACTGATCTCTATGATAATACACTGGATAGTGGATGCATACAATTGTTAGTACAAATTGATTAACCTGAAATTCGATTGTGAAGTATGTACATCGTCCATACAAATTGTTGCATTCAATGCAAGAATCTGAATTTTGTTTGTCAGACTATGCATTCTTTCTCTTTTCATCTGTTTTTAATGGCAAATCATCTGTTTTTCACTAAGAATAAGAAATACAGGAACGGGTGTTTGGCGAACATAGTGAGGCACTTCACAAAGTAGTGTGAGTTGCACAAACACAAATGCATTTACACAGGGCCGGAGTGCAGTTGTATGGCAACTCGCAAGGCTCCAAGATTCATTTTATTTTGTTTTAACTTAACATGTTTATTACACGTTCGATCCCTCTCAATTCTCTTTTTGATAAGTTCGCGTATTTTCACGAAATGCGCCCACTCCGTGTCAAAACGATTTTTATGGTTTTTGTCAGAAACACTCACCTGATTTGAATCTTGAAATTTAATAAAAGTTTGCAAATGCAACCATTAAAAGTATTTTGTAGATGCACAAGAATAACATTCCCAAAATATTTAAAATTAAATCAAAAATCTGTTAAAAATTACATAACTCGGCGCCAACCAGTTGAATCGCCTTACCAAAACCAAACAAAAATTAGTGCGCTCCTGAACCTGAAATTCGTAATTTGACATGTTAATATCTAACATGATAAACAGAAAACAAGGTATGCTCATTAGATTTTTGGCAGGTTTTCTGTGACGTCATAGTCATCTTTCTCATAGGCAGTTCGCCCGAACGTCAGTTATGGATTTAGAGAAAACATTTTTTTTTATTGAAAACAACAACAATGAAACTAAAAAAACTCGATTGTTAGCATCGGAGATGACTACTACGTCATCAATTTTCCAAAATGGCGACATGGCGTTCATAATAAGCATACCTTGTTTTCTGTTTATCATGAATATCTAAAATGTGATTGGTTGATTCGATGAAAAAGGTATACTTTTATATTGAAGAAAAATATTATTTTGGTTGTTAATACTTATAAGAAAACAATTTTAAATGGTTCTAAGATATTTACTTTATGTTTTTAACATCACTTTGCATAACTTAATATAGCAAATAAAACAGTACGGAACTGTTTAAAATATAGTTAATTGTGCACTCGGCAAAAAGGCATCTTAATATCTAATTTTGACAGCCAACCCAAACAAATTGATGCCTCACTGCTATACACTGTAGATGTGATATACACCCATTCCTTATCTTCTTATTCTTTGGTTTTTCAGCTTGGTGGCAAAATTCATTTGACAGCTTGGTCTCATCATGATAAACAGAAAACAAGGTATGCTTATTATGAACGCCATGTCGCCATTTTGGAAAACGGATGACGTAGTAGTCATCTCCGATGCTGACAATGTTTTTTTTTCAGTTTCATTGTTGTTGTTTTCAATTAAAAAAAATATTTTTTCCAAATCCATAACTGACGTTCGGGCGAACTGCCCATGAGAAAGATGACTATTACGTCACAGAAAACCTGCCAAAAATCTAATGAGCATACCTTGTTTTCTGTTTATCATGGGTCTCATATCTTGGTATTGGTTTATCTATGCTAAGTATGCTGTTCTTTTGGGTAATAAATAATGAGCCAGAAAATAGTCGATTCAGGGAGAGTTGGCAATTCAGAGCGTCTCGACTGAACTAGAATTTCAAAAATGTGTATTGTTTGTTTATTTAAAAATAATTCAGTTCGAGCATTAGGGTCGCTAACGGAAATACAATCGCATTTGTTTAGACCACCATTCTTTCCGTGCCATCTATTCGCCAAGCCAAGATTGACTTGTATCACCCAGCCTATCATAAAGATCACCACACACTTATTTTCAAAATTATTTTTTTGGCCAGAAAATATGAAGATTTATCGGATTTTATTGAATTTTTGTGAGAACCTTTATTTGAAGGTCCAGTACATGCAATAAATTTTATTTTTTATTATTCTGATCGTTAGTTTTTTTCTGAGGGGGGAAACAGCGGGAAAGGGGTTTTCTTGCAGTATTTTTTTGTTTCTGAATAATCACTTTAAAGGAAAAATGTGGTATGCAGATTTATGCAATTCTACACAAAAATGATCATGGAGGTTTTTTGCATAGGTTTCAAGGGTAGAAGATGATTTATGAGCATCCAACTGTCCCTTATTTTTGGACTGGAAATTCCGAGATAGATTATGACACTTACGTTATTTGAAAATATATGGGTATAAGAATACATGAGGAATAAACAACACAAAAGTATTCTGGATGTAAAAAATAGCTAGAAATTAATTCAAAGGTACCCACACACTTTTAGTATACGTTGTATAGGGTTTTAGTAGGAACTAGTTTCCGAAGATACGAAGTTTTGATTTTTCGGTTCATTGTTTCAAAATATGAAACATTGAAAAAAAATTTTGTTTTTTCCGCGGTATTTTACGCTTTTTTCCGCGCTAGTAAGTGCTTTTTTCACGACTTCCCATGCTGTATTTCGCTATCATTTACATACGTGTGATGTAAAGTTCTTTCACTACTTAACCAGTATTCCGCGCTTTTTCACGACTTTTCAGGCTTCTCTGTGACTTTCTTCACTTTTCTCCGCGATATTATACGCTTTTTCTCAGGTTTTCAACGACCTCCCACCAGTATTCCGCGGTTTTTGTCATGTTACTCCGCGTCGCGCCTTTTCTCGCTTTTTTTATGACTTCGTGTACCCGTATTCATTCAAAGCGAATTCAAATGAAATATCGAAAACTCAAAAAAAATCCTGACAAAGAGAAAGACTTGGTAACTGCATTAACTCTCAAAATAAAATGCACATATGCTGGCATTTTTCAACCCAGCATTCCGTGTTCTGTGTGTTTATTGTGTATCAGATGGTGTTGTACAGGGATTTATTTTTTTTTGTCATATTTTTCTTTTCTTTCGGAAAACTTCTCAAGACCATAATTTTCCGAACTTTTAAAAGTTATTCTGTTATTCCTAAGGAAGACGAATCCAACTATTCAGAGATCATTAAAATTTGTTGAGTAGTTCTTGAGTTATAAAACCCGACTTTGTTTTATATATTTAGAAGAAGAAGTAGATGTAAACAATGTTTTTCATTTCGATAATCAATTTCTGAGACACGTTTGCACAAGATTTTCAGAAGTTAAATATTTCAAATTCCATTCAAATGGGAAACCTGAGCTTACGTTCTTTAACTCTCGCATCGAGAAATCGCACAGTGGCCATTACTAATCTTCTAAACAACGCCTACGAGGCATGTTGGTTGAGGCCGTTATCCATCCTTGATTGTAAGCGCCACCTTAAGTAAGTAAGTAAGTAAGTTAGTAAACTACTGCTACGTACTTATAGGTTCAATACACTATACCGCCGTTTACACTACGCGAAGCAATAGTAGTAATACAAATCTATAGCACTAAGGAGCGAAATATGCCATTTCTGATTTTTATATTTAGGACTTCGAGGAACAATAAAATACAAAGAAACCCCATTTTATACAAACCATTTGTAAAACATTACCTACAAGTTGGCACTTCATAGCACAATAAATTTAATTTTTGAACCACGGCACTATCAAACACTTAACACTGACCTAACTAATCAAGATTAAATTATAGACTTTTTGTTTCAAGGGTTTTTGCATTTCCACTACACCAAAAGACTTATCCAATAAATACGTTTACCTCTTCTTAGCGATGTTAATCCAGTCGAAGCCTTTTCAAATTTATTTAAATGGAGCATTTAATTACGTGAACGATTGCAAGATAATTCGAAAGAAAACGTTTTTGTGGCAGACTAAGCAGCACTAGGCAATGAAGTGTAAATGAATATAATTCAATTACAAAAACTATAAACATCACAAGTTTTGAGTATTTTCTTCTAGATCTTAGCAAAGTGCCTAACAGTTAAATTACTACAAGCTTACAAGAATGAAGTAAGTTTTCTCCAGGATATTGGTTGTGACTGACAACACACAAAGGAATTTTAATTTTCTTAACAAAATGGAAAGGTGTTTTTAGATTTTTTATTTGAAAAATATTGGATTTTTGAAAAGAATTCTTTTGTTTAAAGCATTCATGATTGGATCGGACCGCATTATTCAGCTCACGTAAATGGCTCTCTCACAGATAAGGTAAATTGTATTCAAAGGAATTTAAGGCTTAAACTTAACATAACTTTTATTTTAGGTCACACCCGATATGGCACACCTTATCCATCCATACTGGAATCGATTTCCAGCAATTGAACCGAAGATGACGAGACTTCTTGGCGTTTTCTTGGGATCAGCGGCCATAATATCGTTTTGTGGAAACGGCTTGGTCGTCTGGATATTTTCGACCACAAAAACACTTCGAACGCCAGCCAATTTATTAGTTTTAAATTTGGCTTTCTCCGACTTTTCTATGATGGCAACAAACTGTCCAATGATGACGATAAATCTATTTTTTGAAACATGGATACTTGGGCCATTTATGTGTGATATATACGGAATGTTGGGTTCTGTTTTTGGTTGTGCATCAATTTGGTCAATGTGCATGATAGCATTGGACAGATATGAAGTGATTGTGAAAGGTGTTAATGGTCGACGTATGACTATTAAATTGGCGATTATTAAAATTATCGCTATTTGGACATTTTCCTTATTTTGGACATTAGCACCTATGATGGGATGGAGCAGGTATTCTTTGTGGTTTTTGTTGCTTTTGGAAAACTAATAGTTTTTTTTGTTTTCTTACATAGGTATGTTCCAGAAGGAAATTTAACATCGTGTGGATTGGATTATCTGGAGCAGGATTGGAATCCAAAAAGCTATTTGATATTTTATACGATATTCGTGTATTTGATGCCGTTGTTTTTAATATGCCGATCCTATTGGTACATAATTGCGGTAAGACATCTTAATTTCTGTAAGTTATTCTTAATTTATACAAAGTAATAATGACATAATAAGAGGAACGCAGGCAAAAAGTGTTAGGTAATACATTTTAATTGTTTATTAAGTTTATTAACTCAACCCGAACGTTTCGCTACAAAAGCTTTCCTGTCATATGTTAAAGATGTAACTGACAAAATGGGGAAAATCTTAAAGAGATGTGGTGTAAAATCTATATAATTACCACCAAAAAAGGTGATAGGCTGCTTACGATAACCAAATATTCAGGACAAACTCAGAGGAGTATTACTACGCGCCTAAAGGAACACATCAGCGCTGTAAGCAAACAACAAAGACAAAAGTCGGCCATAGGTATATGAGCATATACTCGATCATCCAGATGAAAACCACTGGATCCACCTTGATCAAACTAAGGTTCTAGCCACAGTGCCTCATCATAAGTCGGCTTATCCGAAAACTTAAAATGTCTTTTGTAAATTATCGTGAAAACCTCCAAAGTACTAGGTACCTAATTTTAACCCATTTAAAACCAAAGTAGTTTAAAGTTTTCAATTTTTTTAACACAGTTTTATTGAATATAAAACAAAGTCGGGTTAGTTACACCATTTATAACTCAAGAACTGCTAGACCGATTTTAATAATCTCTGATTAGTTGGATTTGTCTCCCCTCCGAATAACAGAATACACTTTGAGAGTTAATTGAGTTGCAAAGTCCTTTCATTGCATACCATTGAGCAAGCTGTTGAGAGATGCACGACGATTTATCAGAATTTTTTAGTTTCGAGTCTTCGATAGTTATTTCATTTGAATTTGATTTGAATGAATACTGGTTAAAGATCGCGAAATGCCGCATAGAAGAATTGAAGATAATGAAAAAAGAGCTTTTTACCTTGAGAAAAACGTAAATTACACCACAAAAAAAAAGAACTTCACAGAAAAAAACTTGAAAATTCGGGGGAAAATATTTAAAATAAGGCGTTAAAAAGCGTGGAATACCATGAAAAAATCGCGAAATACTGGTGGAATATTGTGGAATACCTCGGAGAATACCTCAGAGAAAGATAGGTCACGAAAGGGGCGTTTAATACCACGGAAAAAAGTGTAAGATATTGCGAAGAAAGGCGAAGAAAGGCGAAGAAAGTCACAGAGAAAAGACTGGAAAGTCGCGGAAAAAATCCTGAAAAGTTGTGGAAAAATATTCACGACAAAAAGCGCGGAATCACGTGGACAAAAGTGCGGAATACTGGTAAAGTGAAACTTCACGGAAGAATATGCGAAATATCACGGACTAGCACGGTAAAAAGCGTCTGGAATACTGGTGAATGAACTTATATACTCACCATGCTTTTTTCACGACAAACATGTTTCTTTCTTTGGTATTCCACACTTTTTTTGCGACTTTTCACTTATTTTTCTACACGTTTTTTTATGGATATTCCGCATTGTGCCATGTTTCTCAAACAGACATGGAAAATTAGGTCTGTTTGGTAACGCAAACATTGTAATCGTTGTACGACGTTGTACTCACTGATCTCTATACAACACTGGATAGTGGATTCCCTTCTAAGTATGAAAATTTTACTGAGTCAAATTGAAGATGACATTTTATGGTAACAACGCAAAGTTGTATCTTGCTCTATACAGGAATAAGAGAGAGACAAATTGGTTTTGCTTGTCACTTTGACACATAAAACTGTTCTACAGCTAAAAAATGTTATACTGACAAGGTACCTCAGCAGAGTTCTATCTCTCTCTCTTCTAAAAAAAAAGACGAGATAGATTGATTATAATAGTTTATAATGAATATATGAATTCAGTGTTTTATAGAGATCAGTGGTTGTACTTCGTTTTTCCATTCTTTTTTGTTAACAACAACTTGCTACAAAAGAGAGAATCGAGAGAGAATCTGTAACAACGAAAATTCATCTGTCAAATGATATTTGCACCCCATTTATAAGGAAGATTGATTCCGAATTGAACCAGGAGCTAACTTCTTGTACATTAGATCAAATTAAATCGTACTTTTATTGTAAGTAAATGAACAAATAAACTACACAGAATGAAAGGAAATAACTAAGTGCGATTTTGTTTATGTATTTTTTCTATTCCAAGCTGTTTGTAGATCAAAATTATTAAATGTTTATCATGTTTAGAGGAATGTCACTATTGACATTTTGTAAACAAAGTGCTACAAGTTGATACAGGGCGTTTGTTAACTCATTAGCTAGTTTTTCTCTTTCTGAGAGAATTTTTCACTCTCTTTTAATAATTTGACAGATATCGAACCAGTTGTAACAAAAAGTAACCAAACAGACCTAATGAAAGCACGACTACTATACACAAAACCAGTGTAACCACTTATACTCTGCAAAACAGTTAACTTCTTCGAATATATATTTCTCTTTCTATTTCAGGCTGTTGCAGCTCACGAAAATGCTATGCGAGAACAAGCAAAGAAGATGAATGTGAAATCGTTGCGTTCTTCTGAAGACACAGAGAAGAGTGCCGAAGGAAAGCTGGCTAAAGTAGCCTTAGTTACAATTTCTCTTTGGTTTATGGCCTGGACTCCATATGGTATCCTTAATTTTTTGGGTTTTTTCCAATCAGACCTCCTCACTCCGTTGGCAACAATATGGGGTGCAGTATTTGCAAAAGCATGTTCCGCATACAATCCCATAGTTTATGGAATAAGGTACAAATATTGATAACCCGTTCTAAGAAAACAATTTTATTAATTTTAAAAATTATTTTTAAGTCATCCAAAATATCGTATTGCTCTAAAAGAAAAATGTCCTTGCTGTGTTTGTGGAGAAACTGAAGACCCGAAAAAGAGTGAAGCAGCATCACAGCCATCAACAAATGGGGAAACCACTGCGTAAATTTGTATAAAGCAGTAATTTTTCATGTTAAAAACTATTCTTACTTTAAATATTAAATAAAAAGACGAGCATTGACATCAATTTATTTTGTGTTATTTTATTGCATTCATGTTTCCTTTCATTGATCCGTTCATGCGGACACGTTTAAGGTTCCAGATTTCCATTTATTTACAATTGAATTTAAATATGGGAAACCACTGACAACAGAAAGGTGTAAAATGAAGCTACAGATATAGACTTAGATTAAAAAATGTGGTTTCTATTTTGTTGATAATTAGTTACACCAATTTAAATTTTGTTGCTATGGTATTTTTACGTTTTCTTGGGGTGCTTCGCTAAGTTCATATTAATATAGCGAAGTTAATATTTTTTTTATATAGTTCTTCCTTAGTATTTATGGATTTTTATTTTTTTATCTACCTTTATTTATTGTAATATGCACTGTGTGCACAAGTAAAGTTTATACCTAAAGGTTATTTTAAATTCCTAAAACAGAAATCGAAGTCGAGATAGCAAGTAAGTTTGACTTTTTAGTAAAGAATGTTATTAAGTGGCCAATCTGTCTGCCTGTTTTTACCACATAAACCACTGTAAGGATTATTTTTTTCAATGAATAATAATTAAACAAAAACTACAACTATAGAGAGCCAATTAAATGAAAACACCTGCAAGAAGTCAAAAAATAATTTAAGACCATGACAGTCTATTCCATCGAAGTAATCCAATTTTTCGGAGGGTTCTCAACTTCATTCATGTTTTTCTCGTCGGCAGCCATATTTGGCATTCAAATTGTTTTTTTAAGCTTCGATGCCGAATCTCAATTTCTAGCGTTGTTTCGGTTATCATCTTCTTCATCAAACCAACTGCCGTTATAAAAGATGGTGCTCCATCTCGAACGGATTATATTGTTGATATGAGCAGCAAAAGCTTTTATTATTTTAGTGGCTTTTGTTTGACTTCTACACAAAATCAATTGGACGTTGCGAAACATGAAAAATGTTTTAACTTCCTTTTTTTCCACAGCCTAAAATTTTGCTCATATTATAAGTTAGCTACATCCACAACCACATCAATTCTAATTTTACATATTGGCAAAACGCTGCTCAGGCATGCTTTTCCATAAGATTTAGTAGTTTGGTGGCCCGTAAATACCCAACAGCAAGCATTCAGTAGCGCCGTATGCCCACACCCACAGTGTATATTACAATAGATGAAAAAATAAAAATCCAAAAGTTCTATGTACAAAGTGAGAAAGTATAAGTTTCGCTATTTTCATATGCACTTAGCGAAGCACCGCCAAAAAAAACATAAAACACCATAGCAACAAAATTAAAATTGGTGTAACTAATTAGCAACAAAATGTTTATATTTTCTACATTTTAATCTGATACAAGGGGGTGCTTCGCTAAGTTCATATGAAGTTAGCGAAAAACACGAAATACCATAAGATTATATGAACTGAGCGAGGCACTCCATAAAACGGTAAATACTAGAGCAAAAAAATCAAAATATCCGTTACTAATTACCAACAAAATAACAAACTAATACCATTTTGACATGCGAAAGTTGCTTCGCTAAGTTCACAGTCATTTATGTCTGTCATTTTAAGCTTTTACTTTTAACCAGGTATTTATTCCAAGTGACAAAATCTCATAGTTAAATACATAAACACGAACGACTGCAAAAATAGATAGAAGACACTTGAAACTAATTGCTTTGGTAAAGGGTGTTTCTTTTTTTAAATAAGCTAGGAACTAAAGAAAAAAAAAAAACTATAAAATAACATTTATGCATTAGGGTAACACATCTTTAACAAACCAAAGCGCAAAGGTGTCAATAGACAGGGATTCCCAAAGAGTTATACCATTTTTACAGTCCTAGTTCGAGAAGCCCCTTGACCTCAGCCTCAGCATATTCCATCACTATTATAACCTCATATATGTATATTTTTGAGCAACAGGAGCAGTGGCATATTTAGAAAAAAGTTTGGGGGAGGGGGGGCTCTAATACCTGAGCCCCCTCTAAATCTCTAAGATTTACGAAAAAATTCAGTAGATCATGTAAATTATGATGAAATTACCTAAATACTATGATGATTTTGCAAGCTTGGGGAGGGTTTAAGACCCCCAAGCCTCTCCCCCTCCCCCTCAATACGCCACTGAGCAGGAGGCAACAACAACCCGAAATGAAAGCTTTAGCTCAAACTATTCAGCGGAAAAAAAGATGGAAGGAAGCTTAAATTTATGTTTGTGATTGAGGCTGATGATAAAAATAAAAGAGGTGCGTTAAGATACCAATGCCTTGAAGTTTAACCCCACCCAGGTACTTTAAAGTTACTACCTTTTGGCGATTTAGGAAAAAAAAATTTGAATAAAATGTATGCGAGATTGGTTTAGTCTAAGAAACACCCTTTTGTTAAGTCAAGTGAATGCATGTGAAAGAATAATGATTACACGGGGGTTGAACACTTGAGGAATTATATACATATGTTGTATGGTTCAACAGCACCATAATGGTTATTTTATAAATTGCATTAGCTTCCTCACCCAATAACGTTATATGAACTGTTCTTGTATGAGCATAATCAATATATACGGGCAAAAATGCCTTGCAACGCCATTAGGGGTGTTATACGCTAATAACACCAAACGATTTATAAAATAATCCAATTGTTTTAGGAAATTATTTTAAATTTGAAATTGCTAGGTGTAAATTATTTAATGCCGTTTATATTCTGGTAGGATTGTAAAAGAAAACGCAAATAATCACATTTATAAGCCGACAAAAAGTAAAAAGGCTTTTTAAACAATTTAAGCCAAAGTCAAAGTAGTCTAGGTATATTATATTTTATTATGTAATAATTTTATTGCGCTACTTATAAGAAAAATGCAGCATGTAGGAAGAAATATTATTTTATTTTTAATCGACTTTAAAAAAGGAGGAGGTTATAAATGCGATAGTACCTACTTTTTATTTCTCATGTTTGTTACCTCAGAACTTTTGACTGGGTGGATCCGATTTTGATGATTCTTTTTGAAAAGCTGGTGGTCCCCATGGGCCATTTCAATTTGGTCCAGTTCTGACACTTAGACGCTGGCATTCATGAGAAAATATAAAAATTTTAAATTTGAAATCGTTCTCGGAATAGACCAACGCACGTCCCAACGTCTCTTGGGTTTTTCGAAGAAGGAAAGTTGCGTTTACCATCTCAAGATCGATTTGCAATATCTCATCACCTTTACCATAATGTTTAAGTCGATACATTTTCAGATAAGCGCCCGGTTTTTCCGAGTCCATTCCGATCAAAGTCCAGAAATTTCGGCTTCATTACTTCCAAATCCAAAGCTTACCACTCGACAGTCGAAAGCCCCGTCCCCAGGTCTGCGTGGCTCTCCAGAATTGACTTTCACGGGAGCAGCAACTTACACACAAACACTGTATAAAACATCCTGTCCAGGTATCATAACAACTCATAGTAAACAGGAATAATATTCTGTCGGAAAATCTTGATCAGCAAGGTAAGCGTCGATTATTTTTGTTTAAGAACAGACCCCTCTTCCGTATTGGTCCCCATCCCAGGGCATGTTTCATGATAATTTGTTGTTTTTATCGGAGTTTTTCTTTGTCCTTTTTTTATTTTATCCTCTCATTTAAACCTTAAAACCTGAAACACAATCACGCTTTGCGAAAGATTTAGTCGCGTTACGTTGGAAGATCTTCAACGTTCGATCCTGCTATTGTGACTCAACAGCTGATTGAAATATAAAATAAATTGCACGACTGGATCGCCGTACTTGCTCTTATAGATAAAGTTACTATATATGCTACGCCTTTTTAATTGAAAATTTGTAAATGCAGTTTTGAAAAAAAAAAATTAAAAAAGCATAAAATTCGACGAATAAAACAGCTTTTTAAAGAATTTAACCTCAAAACGAAGTATGCAATTTGATTTCTTCTATAATGATACATTTTTAGAAAAAAAAAAAAATGAAAATCGTTAGGGCAGTTTTTTTTTAAACTATTTTTTTTATATAAAATTTAGCAAGGACTTTTATTAAACAAAAATTGGTAGGCCATTTTTAAAATATTATTTATCAAGATCTAAAAACTAAACTTTGAAAAAAAAATATTGAGTAGTTTTCGAAAAAATGATTTTTCAAAAAAAAAATATTTTTTTTTTTAATCAAAAAAAAATAATTTTAGATTTTTTTTACTAAGCATTATTACGGCAACTTAAAAGCTTTCGTGCTAAAAAATGGTTGAAATTGATTGAAATATGAAAGAGAAAATCGGAATTTAAAAAAACGGTTGTACGGCAGGTACCGTTAGTTCCGATTTTTGAAAATAAGGTTTTCATTTAAAGATAGACCTTAACCAAAAAAATTACCATGATTTTTTTAATCAAAATCGTAGGAACAGTTTTTGAGAAAAACTAGTTTTTCTAAGACCGGTATATGCAGGTATCGTTAGTTTTGGTAAAAAAAAATCAAAAACGTCTTGGGATAGTCTCCAAAAAAGCCATAAACTAAGTTTGTAGTAAATCGACCTATCCGTTTAGGCTGTGGCTTCTGATACATACAGACAGACGACGGACAGACAAACGGACACACAGAATTTTCGGACCCACTTTTTTCTCATTCTCTAGTGTATTTCGCACTTCTCAGGCTTAAATAAAAAGAACTACAAAAAAGATAAATTTAAAAAAAATAAGCCACGAGTTAAGCTTCAATCCCTGCTATAGCTCTGTTTTATTGGTAGATGGGTAAAGCACAGCAATCGAATGCAATAAAACGATTTTACATGTTTCATGTTTTTTGAAAAAATAATGGCGAAACAAAACCAGCTTAGGGCTGTGTTCGCAAACTTTATCGAATGTAAATCTCGATTTGCAGCTTTGAGTCCTTTTTGTCCTTTTTTCATTTTTAAATAAAGTACGAATAAGCAAATATTTTTTTTTATTCTGCACGATGGTAAAGATAAAATAACCCCTTAATTAAATCAAATTTAAAGTAACTTTCGTTATTTAATTTTTTTTTTTTCAATTCAAAACGTGTTTTATTAAAAAAATAAAAATCAACGAACGCATCCTTCGCCCGTCAAGGCTCTGTAGCCAGCATCGCCATCTTGATTTTTGCTGCCTTATTTTTCGGCAGCATTCGTTTTGTTTTTGTTTCCCATGCAAACCTGCTTACCCAACAACCAATAAAACACGGCTTATAGTAAAACCATGCTTGTACATAAAATACATACACCATTGGTTAAAACTGGGTTTGAAAGTATAGCTCGTCATACACAATCAAACCACACACATTACTCGACCACCAACCCTATTTCAAGTAGAAGATTTTATATGATGACTTAACATAATATCTTATATCCAATAAAATGTAATACTGAAAAAGTAAATGTATTACTCCTGGTCCAGGGTGAACACCTTGTAGAAATTTGTCCGAAACCCCCAAAATGCGTTAAGCTCTTGAATCACCATCTTCCATTCCCATCCGTTGATCGATTTCAAATTGAAATAATAATTCAATCCAATAATAATGAGCTATTTCCGTTTTATATATTATGGCAACGCTTAAAGCGATTGGTATATGAACGGCCACCAATGAGATTTGTTGACACATGTAATTGAATTAAACAAAAGAAGGTATAAAAATCGGTGCTAAAACCAATTGCTCTCAGATCATTCGCAGTTGGTCTAGACGTCGAAAGTGCACTCTTGAAATATTAAGAGTGCCATAGTGAATTTATTACACGAACGAATTTAATCCTGCGAAATGGAAAGGTATTTTATCCTAATTTAAAGGAGAACATTGTCATAAAATTACTTTTTATTTTGTTAAATTTGACAGTTTGCAATACATTGGTCCACACTTTTCACGCCTGTCAAATGGCTCCCTGGTGGACAAGGTAAGTTTCATCAGGATGTGTTCCTGTAATTTAAATTATGAGTATCAACATAAATCAATTTTAGGTTACGCCCGATATGGCTCATCTGATACATCCCTATTGGAATAAATTCGAACCTGTTGATAATTATATGACGAAACTATTAGGCACATTTCTGGGCGTTATGGCCTGCCTATCGTTTGTTGGAAACGGATTGGTTGTGTACATATTTTCTACAACAAAATCATTGAGAACACCTGCCAACTTGTTGATTCTGAATTTGGCATTTTCTGACTTTTGTATGATGGCCACAAATGCCCCAATGATGTCAATTAATTTATTCTTTGGAACATGGGTATTGGGGCCCTTCATGTGTGACATGTATGCCATGCTGGGCTCAGTTTTTGGTGCTAATTCAATTTGGTCAATGAGTATGATAGCTTTGGACCGATATGAAGTTATTGTGAAAGGTGTTAATGGACGACCAATGACAATCAAATTGGCAGTGATTAAAATTGTTATGATATGGACGATGGCACTCTTTTGGACTGTTGCCCCAATGATGGGATGGAGCCGGTAATTTTTGATTTTTTTTAAATTTTAACGGAGGAAATATAAATTTTTTTAATTTTTATTTTTTTAAGATATGTACCTGAGGGAAATTTAACATCATGCGGCTTAGATTATCTCGAACAAGATTGGAATCCAAAAAGTTATTTGATTTTCTATACAATTTTCGTATACCTCCTACCTCTGTTTGTTATATGCTATTCTTACTGGTTCATTATTTCGGTAAGTAAAATTTTATTAATTTTCAAAACGTGAGATGAAATATATTTACAAATATCACAACTATCTGTCTACCAGTCTGAAGCATATTTGTCAAGAAAAATGTGTGTTTTATTGATCTTTACGAAGAATTTCTAAAAACAGTCCAAACGAACACAAAACCCACATAATATTGACAGATTCAAGACCTTTCATACAAAGAAAATAACAAGTCTGGTGCATATTGTTAGTGAACTAAACTAAGCCAGCCAGTAGTATTCTTGATGCAATTGCTAGTGTGGTGGACTATTGCACTATTGAAATAATAACCAATCTCAATCTACCCTACTAGCAAAGTTTGTTCAACTATTCTCATCATTCTAGTTATGCATTCCAATTGCATTTAAAAACCTAAGATCGTACAGGCATTATTTTTTAAAAGTATGTCTCTAGCACTCTAGCGGACTTTTTCCGTACCATGCGTAGCTTACCGCATGAAAACATGTATATTTTTATATTTAGAAAAATATTTGTTCAGGTACTTCCATTACATATTTGATTATATATTTAAAGGCTGTTGCAGCTCACGAAAAAGCCATGCGCGAACAAGCCAAGAAAATGAATGTCAAATCATTGCGTTCCTCAGAGGATGCCGAAAAGAGCGCCGAAGGCAAACTAGCCAAAATTGCTTTAGTCACAATTTCCTTATGGTTCTTTGCATGGACACCATATGGAATCTTAAACTTTTTCGGATTTTTCGGTTCGGATGTGCTAACACCAACAATGACCATCTGGGGTGCAGTATTTGCTAAGGCTGGTTCTTCATACAATCCCATTGTGTATGGTATAAGGTACAAATATTTAAAAAAATGTTTTTTTTTTAATTTTCATTTATTTAAAAATATTTTCATCTATTTTTTCTAGCCATCCAAAATACCGCATTGCTCTTAAAGAAAAATGCCCATGCTGTATATGTGGCGAAACTGAAGATCCAAATGCAAAAGCTAGTGATGCAACTTCACAAGCAACAAATAATAATGAGACACCAGCATAAGCTGGTGATGCAACTTTACAAGCAACAACTGCTAATAATAAAAAAACACCAGCATAAGTTTAACACAGACTTTCTACTCTAAAATGTGTGTGTGATTTAATTATTAATTTACTTTGTTATGTTAAGTTACCATTCTTACTTTGAACAAACTGAAATAAAGCATTGATATTTTGAAGAACAATTTTAGTTTTTGATTTTATTTCCTTTTTTCTTTGTTTACTTGAAGCAAAACAAATAAGTAAATGCACCTGTGCAGCGACGGGTTAAGAATATCACTGCAGCGCATCCCAGCAAACAGCGCTTGTCGTAAGAGGCGACTAAGGGATTTAAACTACATCCAAAATTCAATTTAGGGAGCTTCCGAAGGAGCCAAGTGGAGATGAATAGAACATCTTCAAACTATTAACTCAGTCAACTGAGCATTATTGACGTTGGTTCCTTGATAACTTAATGTGTAAGTAAATAGAAATTCTTATTAACTTTTATTATTTTACTAGCTGACCAGGCATACTGAGTTTTATTTTGTAGGTACTTACATTTAGTGTCTTATTAAACAATATTTATAAAATTTATTAGTTTATGGACGATATGTGTAGGGACCCGACAGATTTATCATTCTTTTATTTTCAGTATTTGGCTTAATAATTTTAGTATTTTAAATCTTTTTATTCAATTGCTTTTGGATTTATAATATTATTGGTTTTTAGAGAAATCAGTTTTGAAGTGATTTTCTAACGGAAATGGCTTTAAATAAGAGCTAATTGAAACATTCTGATATTGGATTCGGGTTAAGCATATCGAAAGCCTTTAAAAAAATTTGTTATATTCCTGCAAGAAACAAGAAACTTTGTTGACCAGTACCTAATGAAAAAAACATTAATTTCAACTTTAGATTTCTCGGAGGAGAAATGAGGTATCGAAATGCTTTAAACTGAATAAAAAAGAAGAAAACCAGTACTTTCATAACCCTTTAAAACTTTTGCTGCAAGAGGTTTCCTCAAGTTATAACATCGCTTCTGAAATATTGAAAAATGCTTTTTTTGTGATTTTTGAAAATTCTGACTTCAGAGTCAAGTTCAGCACGCCGAAAACCTTTAGAAACGTTTTTCAAAGTTGACCTGTGTTATCATTACTATAGAAAAATTTTCGATTTTTTGTAGTGGACTTATCCCTTTTTCGAAATTTATGATTATTCACTGTTGTTTTAATAAAACAACGTAAATGGCTGGAATCAAGACCAAACAACTGAGCTTAGGTTCAGTTCAGTTGGTCGTTGAACGGAAAATAATTTGACATTTCAGTTGAAATATTTTAAAAAAGCATCTACATTGTTCTGTGTTTGAGATAGAACTTTTATTTTTCAAAGCTTTACAAAATGAATCTATTGATTGTAAAAACGAAATTATTTATTAAAACTTCCATTGAGTTCACTTCAGTAGTAATTTTTTTTTTTTAAATATGCATTTAGACTCATAAAAATTGTCACCACATGTTTTAAATTTATACTTTGGTTTTTAATTTTACATAATTATTTTTCTTTGAACTTTTGTTATAAATGTCTTGTTTATTTTGTTTATCAATTTATGAACCTACACATACGGAGAATAAAAACGAACTTTTGCAATAGAATATTCCCTTCTTGCTTAAATAATTTTTAATTATGAATTACATTTTGTAATCTGAACCAAAACAATATCAAACACAAAATTATTAAAAACACAGAAAACAAAGTTCAGTTCGAACGTACAGCGGATTTGCTGCTTTCTTCATTTGCGCTAACAAATACATAATCAACTGAATTTTCAGATGAGAAATTCCCATCTGAAAATCGTAACTAAATGTCACTAAACGTAACTGAAAGCATCTAACTTTTTTTGCAATTTGACCAATTAGAGCCTCTCAACTGAACTGAACTGAATGTTCTTGAACCCGGCCATTTTCATTATTTATATTTTTTTCTCCTATTAAAACATCGCTTAAAATTAACAATGAATAGACGTAAATAGTTCTGTTGGTTTTTTAACTTTTAGAGTTGCTAAGGATGGAATTAGCATATCAATGCAAAGGGTTTCATGACCTTGTAGCATTTTCTTTAAAATGCTTTATCAGAAACCGAAAGTTTTGCATTTTAGTTTTTTTGCAAAGCTAATCTAGTTTATTTTCCATCTCAAAAATGTATGTGTTATTAATAGAAAGAGTTCCAACGAGTAACCACTGAAGAGTCCAGTGGTTACTCGCTGCAACATTTTAGAAGATTCTTAATTGTTTCTTGTTATTTCATTAAAATCTACAAAATCTCAGTCCTAGTTGTTGAACTATTGTCTTTTGTCTGTTTCGGGAATCTGGTGACTTCGGTAAGGTAACAGTCTTCTTTTCTGGATTCGACATAATACAATTACTTCTATCACGAGGAAAAAACTCCATCCTTTATGAAGCTTACAAGTAATAACATATCAATGTCCAATCATTTGAAGAAACAATATTGGATTATAAGGGTTATTATAGTTGTGGAAGAGTTTTGAATAACTGATCTTATAGTGGAGGTCTAGTGACAATTAACTAGTCATCGCAAAAAATCGCAGTATGGCAGGGTTGCCATGATTGTAAGACTGTCAAACATATAGATATTATTTTCAAGATTATGACCCCGTAAATCTACCATTACACTGTTGAAGACAACTAGAAATTATGCCTACTAATTAAAAATTTCACATATTTTTGTTTTCCTAAAGATGTCAATGCTTTATTTCGATTATTTCTAAAGTAAGAATAGTTTTATATACATACTTCTAAACATTTACATACATATTTATCTTAATAAATAAATATTTTACAAATTTATAAAAAAAAAAACAATAATAATTGCCGTACTCTCCGTGGCATAAAATTAATTTATGCTGGCGTTTCAGCAGCGGTTGCTTGTGATGTTGCTTCACTAGCTTTTGCATTTGGATCTTCGGTATCTCCACAAATGCAGCAGGGGCATTTCTCCTTGAGAGCAATGCGATATTTTGGATGACTAAAAACATTATTGGTAGAGTTTTTTTTTTTGTTTTTAAATTACATCAAAAAACAAAAAATTACCTTATGCCATACACTATCGGATTATATGATGAACCCGATTTTGCAAATACTGCACCCCAGATTGTCATTGTTGGTGTGAGCACATCGGATCCGAAAAATCCCAAAAAGTTCAAAATTCCATATGGTGTCCATGCAAAGAACCATAGTGAAATTGTTACTAAGGCGATTTTGGCGAGTTTGCCTTCGGCGCTCTTTTCGCTATCCTCTGAAGAACGCAATGATTTGACATTCATTTTCTTGGCTTGTTCGCGCATAGCTTTTTCGTGAGCTGCTACAGCCTTTAAAAATAGAAATAAAATTTATTTTTTTTAGTTTAAAACGTGCACTTTATATTTATTTTTCGAATGCAAGTCACTGTTTTCTTTCTTTGCTTTAAATGTAAGCAAAGCAGGATGCTTCTCTTCCTGATGTTTAGTCTAAGGTCCTTAGCAAAAGAAACACTTAAGCGCACTTTGCAAGAATTGTCGGCTAAACAGAGCCTTTTCACTCATAGCAAATAATTTGATATTAAGCTTAAGCACTCTGTGTCCCATTTAATTGGACTTTGTGAATAAATTTGAAGAAGTCTTTCACAAATCTTTCTATTAGTAACTCACTAGAAGCAGTTCCAATTCATTTTATTCCTGGTATGTATTGACGGTTGACTGAAAAAAAGAGTTCTTACTTACCGCAATTATGAACCAATAAGAGTAGCAAATTGTAAATAGTGGCATCAAATATACGAATATCGTATAAAATACCAAATAGCTCTTTGGATTCCAATCTTGTTCGAGATAATCTAAGCCACATGATGTTAAATTTCCCTCAGGTACATATCTTAAAAATTAGAAAAGAACATGTTTTCTTGATAAAAAAAACCATTGACTTGCAAATTTAATTTTATTTACCTGCTCCATCCCATCATTGGGGCAATTGTCCAAAAGAGTGCCATCGTCCAGATCATAAGAATTTTAATCACAGCCAATTTGATTGTCATTGGTCGTCCATTAACACCTTTGACAATAACTTCATATCGGTCCAAAGCTATCATACTCATTGACCAAATTGAATTAGCACCAAAAACTGAACCCAACATTGCATACATGTCGCACATGAAGGGTCCCAATACCCATGTACCGAAGAAAAGATTTATTGCCATCATGGGGCAATTTGAAGCCATCATACAAAAGTCAGAAAATGCCAGATTCAGAATCAATAAGTTGGCTGGTGTCCGCAATGATTTTGTTGTTGAAAATATGTACACAACCAATCCGTTTCCAACGAACGACAGACAACCCATAACGCCCAAAAATGTGCCAAGTAATTTCGTCATAAAGGGATCGACTGGGGGGAATCTATTCCAATAGGGATGGATAAGATGGGCCATGTCGGGTGTTACCTAGAATTGATAATTTGATTGTTTTGTAGCTCCTTACTGAAATAGATCCTTGATCGACTTGCCTTGTCCGTAACAGAGCCATTTTGTAGGGCTGCAAAGTGTGGCCCGAAATATTCCAAACTGCAACAGCAAATCAAAAATGTTCACATATGGAAATAAAATTATTGAATTCTATAATACTGTCCGTACCTTTCCATGTTGCAGGACGATCGTTTTTTAACTAAGGAGTTTTGAAAAAAAAACTTCTTCGATGCGCGTGCACTCTATTTTTTTAATAGAGTGCCTCTTCGACTGTTGAGCAAAGTGCTGTGTATATTTGAAAGAAACACATGCCAGCACTGATTCTTATAGTTTTCAGTCTTCATAATTAAATTACAAGCTTGGTTCATTGTCTGGTTTTTTTCTCTATCCTTCTTCGCAACTATCGTTTTTCGATTGTACAAAAATAAATCTAATTTTTTTTTTTTTTTCATTGTTTCTGTGCAATAAAACACATTTACAACCAACATATTAGCATTGAAAAGGCTTCAAATGTTTAAATATTAAAAATTTCCAGCATAGCACCCTTATAATGTGGTGAAAACCCTATCAGCGAATATATTTTAATGCTGCAAGAATAAAAATGACAAAATATTTAAACATGCCAATAGTCAGAGAGAAGGCGTTGCAATTTTTGGTAAGAAAAAAAACTTGTTCTGAGGGAAATAAGGAGATGGCCTGTCATTTTTCCCAGTGTGAAGCTTTAAATAAAAACTACAGGAAGAGGTGTATCTAATATCTTTTTTCAATCACAAGTGCCAGGATATATCTGAAATTTCCAGATTTTTGATGGCAAATGGAAGAAAAAATCTGATTTTGTGATTGTGTTCAAAACTTGTTCATATAAAAAAGCCTTGTCAAAAATTAACAACAACAAATGTTCAGATAATTGTCAAATACAGAAGTATGTGTGAAAGTCTGTGAACAGTTATGTGTGAATCTTGCTAAAAGTCGAGTCAAAAAATCTGTACTAGCCTTTTTTGACTCTGAGAGAGGCAAATGGGACATGACACATGAGAGATCCCCCTATTTTAGACAGTGAAGCAACAAATAGGGTAGGATGGTCTAAGAGTACGCGGTCGATGAGAGGGCGTAGACAACTGAATGAACTCGCTTTGGAGAGTTCTAATTTAAGTTGATCATCTGTTGAAATTTCATGAAAATGTGATTGTAAACAGAGGTGCTAGGTAGGTTTAATTTTTTAGCTCTTTTTTTGGATTGTTTTAATAAAACAAATTTAATCTTCAGTCAAACTATAAACTTAAGTACAAGGTATTGAAAAGGCGAAAAAAACAACATTAGAGTATTAGGTATGTTCAGTTATAAGTGTGGTACGAAATATATATATATTTTTAAATACATGTCCGAACGTGTAATAATGCGCACCATAATGAAGTATAAGAGTACGCGTGCGCACTCTTATACGACATGGTAAGTTTCGTAGAAGATTTTAATTATTTTCGGGATGTCTAAAATGTGTAGGACATCTGAGCGAAAATTGTGTCTTTCTTCAGTAATTGAAGAGGCACGATTACGTAATTTGTCCATATAATCCCTATATTTTTCCATAAGAGGACTTCTTACCCACTTCAGTGACGGGAAGGCCGCTTCCCGAAGAGCTAGCAACATCTAATGCTGATACACTCACATCTGTCGTAGAATCAGATGGGATAAGGAACACTTCACCAATCTTACCACCAGAAGAAGGGAACTTTTCACCAATTCTGGAGGCAGTACCTAGTACATGAGCCTTAGAGTCTATGTTTCATCTATCAATTGATTCTTTGGACAATGCTGCTCAAGAAATAGTCTCAGAAGTAGTCACTGACCCACTTACAAATAAGCCTAATGGATCCGAATCAATAAATGATTCCTTTTATCGGTATTCGATGTAGCACCCTATGCCGTGGTGATCTTACAAGGTCAAACAGAAAGAAGAAAAGATGGGACATAATAAGCAGCTCTATATTTAAAAAGCAGCTGGAAGAATCAATTCCTACCAAAAAGAAATGAAAGACAACTAGAGGCGAATGGAATTATCCAGGATGTACGGAAATTTACTCAGAACCTTTAATCGAAGACTGAATAGAATGTTCGCCATGCAAGGAATAGTGGCACGAAAAATGCACTTATTTTAAGACAGGCATTTTTATCTCCGACTTTTGTGTGAAATAGCTCCCGCGCATTCTTACAAATCAAGCCGCTCCTGACACATCATCAATTACGATAAAATTCCTGAACATTTATGAAAAAAATCAATGTAATCCACATTCCATAGATGGTACAGGTAGTTTTTAGTTCATAAATGCCTCAGGTTAGGAAGCGTTTTCTGTATACGTCATCATTTGTTATGATATCATTTGTTATGATAGGTGCTGCAAATTTGAGGGGTAAGTTTTTCAGTGCGAAATCATCTTGAGCCCTATTTCACAAAATTAAACAAAACTCGGACAGTAAAATATCAAAGGAATCTGCTCCGTTTACCTAGAGTTAGCTCATAGAATTTGAGGAGTTGACTTCGGTTTAGGTAAAATCTCACTAAGAGTTTGGTAATGTTTTGCTTTCATAACTGCCTAAAATAAACTCTTTTTCTCAGACTATTACCAACCACTTTTTAATTTTCTCAGCATTATAAATGCATGAAGACATCAATAATACTAAGGTGTTTATTATTTGTCTTCAGTTTTGTAAGTTCCTAATGTTCCTATACGATCGCCCATGAATAGAATTTTTTTTTAATTTTGTTTTATTGACATGATATTATGCAATGACAGAATTGTTAGGACATAGGGGGTCTAAGGTTATACAATGGTTAAGGTTATAAATAATATTTTAAATGTCAAAAAAAGGTTTAATATGTATTTAAAATCTGTTGACTTTGGGACTTCTCAAGGTGGTCCTTCCCAGTTGTAAAGTAACAGTGCTGTTTGGCTTTTTTGGTAGGCGATTGGTAGGATGGTGTTGTCTTAAAGTCACAATAGTGAACTGACCCAATGTAAGTGTAGAAGCTTAACTGCTTCGTCGTTGTTTGCTGGAACAATATCCTCGTTCAATATTTCTATTACGGCTCGAGAGGGCTGTGTTGAGTGTTGAGACTTACTTACTTGCTTACGATGGCGCATACAATCCAGGGTGGATCTCGGCCTCCAGTTTCGCACACCAAGTTGCTTGAGGTCGTCCACCACTTGATGAGGTCTTCCTCTGTCGCGTTGTCCATCGGGGTTGGATGCGAAGCGTTGGTGTCCATACGCTTCACGTGACCCAGCCATCTCAATCGCTGTATTTTCAGCTTGTTCACAAGGTCGATGTCGCTGTAAAGCCCGTACAGTTCGTGTTGTATCTTCTTCTCCATTCTCCATCGATGCACACTGGACCAAATATCACTCGAAGAATCTTTCTCTCAAAGAAACCCAGCTGATTTTCATCCGAAACTGATAGTGTCCATGCCTCTGCTCTATACAGCAGGACCGGGATGATTAAGGTCTTATATAGGGTCTCCTTGGTTCTTTGAGAGAGGGCTTTACAACAAATGCCTCCTAAGCCCAAAGGCTAGTGTGACTCTTCGCTTGATCTCTACACTGATGTTGTTGTGCGATGTAATAGTGGAGTGAGTGTTGAGACAGGTTATATATAATATAGAAAATACTTTGAAAAGAAAGCAAATTATAACACCATAAAACTTGACACGAACGTTTCTTACCGTAAAAAGGAATCAAAAGAGTCCATAAAAAAACCTCGTTCTGCTCCTTGCTTATTCTTATGATACTGAAACTGGACCATTGCACACTGGGGAACTTAATTAATCTACTCCAACATGTATGGTACGTTTTGCTTGTTTCATTCTATATCATTCCGAAATCAGGTAGTGCATTTTCAAAAACTGAAGCAGAGACCACAAAAATGCGTTTAACTTTTAATGTCAAAGTTATGAAATACTTATCACTATCAGCACGGACGAAACGTCAAAATGGAGATTTACTTAGAAGTAGTTAAAGACATTTTGTGCTTAAGATACACTATTAGTTTGCAAAACGAAATAAAACGAAACCAGTGCTGAACCAGTTTTTTGGGGTAAGAATGATTTAACCAGTAAAGCTCGATGACTAATCTCAAGGAGCCATGTTGAACTTGTTTTGAATAACTTAAGCAATTCTGCTGTATGCATTTTACATGAACATTATCAAGATCGGAGGAAACCAGCTGAGAAAAATTCTTCTCAGTGATGTTCAGTTCAGTGTGTATTGGCCAAGACTGAAGAAGAATATTCTAAGACGACCTCAATGACGTTGGCCTCGTCATTCGTCAACATGCTAAGAATACAGCGGTAAAGATGCAAAGGAGCGTATTCAAATTGACGCTCATGTTTGACCAGTCATGCATGGCGACGGCGTAACTGCCAGCTGAGGAACATATTTTAGATAGCACACGCATGTGGATAATGAACTCAACTAACTCGATATGCGTAATTGAAGATCTATCTTCAGCTTTCCATTGTTAAGTTGAAAGCCATCCTTAGTTGGGAACCATCGTTAAGTTGGGAACTGACAATGGAAAGCTGAAGATGTCTCTGGCATGCTGTCTTCAGTCTTCTATACCACCTGCTCTGGCATCCGGTATGACCTGTTTCTTGCAGTGGAGGTTTAGTCTTTTTTTACTTCTGAACGTAATGGACTTTGGAAGATCTTCTTGGCTGAAACGCCCGTCTAATTGCTCGCGGTGGCCTAGCCAATGGAGTCTAAGTATTTTAGATGCTAAAATTAAGTCAAGATCCACACCTTTCTATTGTACATTCACAGACTCATCTTCTTCTCAACTCTCTCCACTTGAATATTTAATAAATTGTGCGCCCTGTCTCACTTTATCATATCTATTATACCACACCTATTTATGACAAAGAAAACAGGGCGCTGACAGTTTATTAATTTCTTTGTCAATGTTATAACTATTCTTGAAAGAAATTGGATTATATTTGAAATCGGTAAAACAGAAGAAAAAAAAGTCATAACATTATCACGCTTGACATTGATGTTGTAGAAGTGCAAAGCAGAAAAATTGCAATCCATTATCGAACTGTTGGTGCATGTATAATCCTTGGGGTGTTCAACCGAGGTGCAAAATTTGTTTCCATAATATTCTATTCGTTTTCTTTTTGTACAAGAAAGAATAATATAAAAAAAAATTAGCATAATACATACATAAATGTATGTACCTACTTTGTGTACCTACACGACATATTGTATTTACAAAAAGTCAATCCCCTATGAAAACCTAGCCCTGTCTTGTCTTAAAGTATTTTTGAGTTATTGTTTCTATAGTTCTTTTGCTTTCAAGCAAATTGTGGACATTAATAATGCATTTTAAATCACTTGTAAAAAGTAGCTTACTGAAGTGAAGATAAATTCAAATTATAATGGATTAAAGATAGAACTATAATAGACGGACTTGTTCGGAAGCAAGGGGTAAAAACGAATGAAAATAAGGTCTCAGAAGCTACAGGCACACAAGATAATGAACGAGAGTAATTTGGCTTTGTACAACAACAATTGCAACTAGCTGTCAATTTTTTTTCCGTAGGAGCGGTCTATAAGTGCTCTTCCTCTCATGTACATTGAATTGCTTGTATTCGCTTGGTTGTGTACGACTGCGTACGGTGGGAGTGGGATCCGTCTATTATAGTTCTACCTTAAAGGGTCACCAAAGCCCAGAGATTCTAGTGGGAAGCGGTGGAAGTTTTTTGAAGATACTAAGAAAACTCAACGAATTCAATAATAAGTAATAATTTAGTCGATAAAGGTTGAGCGACTCCCACGTCAGGATACGGTAGCTCTATAATCACACTCAGAGAAAAAACAACGAAAAATCAATTCTTTAACTATTTTTTTGGAATGTGACATAGTTGCGAAGATGAAAATTTTAAAATCAAAGATGAACAAATAATAATTTTTGTGCCAGAGAAAAGTTGTTAAATTTTTGAAATCGTTCGTGGGAGAGTCGATATACTTGAGCTTGAAGCGGCCAACTCAAAAGAACTTGGGTCCCTTGAGTTACCGATCAAGTGCCTTACCCATCATACTACCTTTTTATTGTAAATTACTTGTAATGTTGAAACTTGAACCTTGGAATCGACAGTAATTTTTAGATTTACGTTAAAGAACTTAAAAGTATGTGGATCAAATCAAGTTAGAAATAAAAAAAATGGAAAAAGCCGACCCGAGCAAAAAAGGCGAAGAAACCTAAAGAACTGAAAGATCAGAGAGGAATACTGAAAGAAGTAGCAGACGCGGTCTGAGAAAAACCTTCAGTTCACTAAACCACAGCCAAGCATCGACCTAACGCTATCTCCAACGCTCCGGAGAAGGTATTACCGATGGATGCGCCAGAGGAAAACACCAAGCCCGAAAAAACACCACCACATAAGTCTCCCAAGACTGGAAAACGAAGGCCCAGGATACTGAAAATATGTACCCCTCAAGTTTCTATAGCGCTGGAAATTAGGTGAAGTTGGGCTTATGCGCACTTTCTTAATGAAAATATATCCAAAAATTTTGCACAGTTGTTCGGTCAACTCCAAATAGAAATGTTAAATCAAGAAAAACAAATAGTAAATACTTTTTGAGGCTTCAAAAGCAAGGATGATCCCTTATTATATGTACATACAATATACATGTTCCATACAATTTTCCCTTAAGTCTATTAAGTCTATATTTAGTCGTGAAAAAAACCTGTATCAGTGACTATAGGTATAGTAAGAAAAACTATTGAGGGATGCGAAGTTGTTTGAGTGTATTGCAAAATTGTTTCTTTGGCGAACCAAGTTTTTAAATCTTTGGTTCAAAAAAAAGAATTTACGTTTGACTAAACGCTCAAGAAAAGATGTCTCTTTGTCGGCATTTAACTGGAGATTTGGTATATGAATTGAACTAATCAAGAAAACAGAGCATTTCTTTTTCATAACCATCACCAACCTGTTAAATACGGTTCATCACTTCATTAATGTGCACCTGTATGAGTAGATCAGCTTGATGGGCAGCAAGTTTCTTACCTTTAGAAGGTGAAACATGAAAATAATTATGCTCACGCTACTTGCATCGAAGGGGATCACGTGAATGTCTATTTCCACCTCATTTAGCAAAGATTCTTCTAGCAGGTAGCAGGTATGGGGTCCTGCTTCATTTGCGATAGCGTTGGATAAGTTCACCAGCAGAAAGTAATTTCAACATAATTAAATTAAATTTGCTGAAATACGGTGTGTCAGGTGTTACTAATGCGAGTGGATGTTTTCTGAAGAAGCACTGCGTATTTCTGTGTGGTCAAATTAAAATTCCGGAATCTGCTTGCTAATAATGGTACGAGTAAAGTTATGTTTATAAATGAGAACTTATTCGAGTTTTTTTTTTTTATTATTACCGAGAAAAAGCCTCTTATTTAAACTCCAAATACGCTAGAAATTCAAACGTGTGTTTTGAATTCTGATTTCCTTCAGTTTTCAAACACGATAAATGTCTTTTTAAAATTTTGAACTATTTAAACGATCACGATTCATTGTATTTTAAAGAAAACTTTTCGAACCACGAGTTGTATAGGTAATCAATTCGAAACGTCGAGAAATTAAGCAAACAAACAAATAAAAACACGTTGAGTCCGAAAGGGTTTCTTTTTAATAGGATATGAAGAGTCCAGGGGAAAAACGGCATAAATCCATACCAACACATGCCGAGAAAAACGCAATTTAAAATTTTGTTTAGTTCAAGAGGCACATCTTTTTTTTAGTTTTAAAGAACGAATTGAATTGTTTTTCTAAAAGTTGGGATACCCTCAGACAGTAGTCAATGTATACTACGAGCCCTCATCATTAGTTTAATTTCGACAAAAAATTGACATGTGCCGTTTTTCCCCTGATGTATCATGTTTCTAAGCTATATTTCAAGATTTATTTAATCAACAGTTCAAGAGTTGCGTTTCAAACTGCGAGCCAAATTATGAAGAAAGTTTCAAAAGCAAGGCACCTCTTATTAAATTTCGGCTAGTAATATTAATTTCCTGGAAAAGATGAGCCTTGGAATGGAAATGAGCTGATTGAAATTGAAGCTTTGATCCTTAAGCATGTTTATGGTGAAAATAGCGAATCAAAAAACAAAAATTAACCAAACGAAAGTCGATTTACGAATTGCAGCGAATTTATCGTTAACGTTCGCGAACAATTAGTAGGTAAGTTTATCTAAGTACAAAATAAATCAACTTACCATTTTCATCTAATTTCTTCTCAACTTCTTTCCACTTTTTGTCCACTTTTCAAACTTTTAAGGACCACGAGAATATTTGTCTCAACCACATCTCAAAAAAATTACTACAAAACTAACTATATGTCTTTTAGAAATCAACCGCTAAGTACGAGTACTGAGAAAATTTAATGAACACTAAGCGCATTTCAACTCCCAACTATAAAACCGATATTCCGATTCACAATCATATCATATATCCATCCTTCTTCACTAGTTTCTTAAAAATCATCATCGACAGGTGAATAAAGTGAATGTGGCTTTTTTAAGCTTATCCAACCGACAAAGGGATTTGAAAAAGTATTGCGAAGCCATTTCAATGAATGGTTGATGGTAATTAGACGTGCAGAAGATAGAATTAGAATTCGTATTAAAGATAATCAAACACAATTTTTGATGACATGGGCAGCATTAAAACAAATACTTACAGTAAAACCCCTTTGAGGTCATCAGTTGAATGGAAAAAAATGATAAAAAAAGTAGGCAAGGGAGTTAATCGTCTAAAAAATATATACACAGTGATTTACAAAAAAAAACAGTATGTGTAAAAAATATAGCGATGTGCGTTAAAACCAAGTTTCATCAAAATCTAACAATTTTTGAAAAAAGATACAAATAAAAACAAAATAAATAGTTTTTGACATTTTTCACAATTTTTTTGAAAGTTTATCGAATCAAAGTTGTAGATCTTTTTACTATTTACAACTTTTGTATTGAACTTTTTTTGTTACTTCAGATAGAAATCGTAAATAACCACGATTTCGACACCCACCCAACTTTTTCGCCCACCCACCGCCTTTCCCCCAATCTGTTGGTGGGCAATTGATTTTTCCTGTGAAAACGACAAAAAAGTTCCCAACGGCGGCGTTGATCGATGATCAAACCCCGATCCATTCGAAAACGACGACTTCAATCGTGTTGCCATCTCACGGGCAATTAAAAAAAATGAATCTTCCCTGAAAGCCATTTCAATTATACTTAAATTGCTCAATGAGCTCATTCAGATTATGCAAAATAAAAAACCCAGTACCAAAATTAAAACAATCTAATGAGGGATAAATAAAAATTGGTATTGGCTGCATGCTACGAGCAATTATGTTCTACACCAGAGTACCTTCTACCAAAAATTATATTGGTCTAAAAATGCCTCGCTTAGAAATGAAGCAATATTTCGCGGGATTTTCGAGTTGTTATTCTTATTTCCAAAATGTATTTCGCCCCGCCAGAAAAGCCTGATAGAGCATAAAAACTTGAAGCATCAGTTCTTGAGAGTAAGACAAGAATGCCTATTCCAGAGCATTGACAAGTCTATGACCCAAATGCCGTTCACTGCTGAAGCAGTACAATAACATGCTACTAAAGCCTATTAAACGCGGAATACAAATGTGGCTGCGTTTTGATGCTTTGAGTGGTTATAAATATGACTTCAATATTTAGAGCGGTCGTGAAGAACGAATATGAGTGAAGAAACCTTAGGAGAAGGTATTGTTAATATTCTGACGAGAAGAAAAACGTTACACTTTTTTACAAGTGTAGATTTGCTTGAGAGCGTGAAACATGCTGCTCTTGGTTCTGTAATAGTACTAACCGAAAAGGACCTACTAGGAGGCGTTGCACTGATTGCAGTATATCAAATAAAACGCTGAGGCCCACTTAAAATATGCAAAGAGTTTCAAATTTAAAGGTAATGGTGCATGTGGTCATCGGTTTGTATCAAGCCCAAATAGAAAAGCCGTTGTATTGGAGCTTAACGAAAATAAAAATCCATTGGTTTTCCGGGTGAAGAAAACAATTTAAGTCATGTATTAGGCATATCCTGATACTCGTTACTCGTTACTCGTTTACAATAAAATGTTTACAAGGTATTTTCAAGTGGGAAAATAATGTCGATGCGTGCTTTGCCAACTTATGCTATAAATAAGCTTCCTCGGCAATGAAGAAAACTTATCGATTATTTTGGTAAGTTTAGTGTTGAAAAAATCTAAAAAAGGAGTGATCTCTTAAAAACACCGAAAACCAGAAGAGCAAATACTTAGTCCATTTGAGCTACAGTTAAATGAATTCAAAAACAATACCAAACGATACTCTTAAACATTAGCGCTTGCAAGTTTATTAATTTGAAATGTTGGTCCTGTCAAAAAGAAAACAAAAAAAAGGTCTCAAAGAAATATTGCTGTTCAGACGGTTGTTGTTCGGAAACTACATATGTATAAAGCTTAACAATTCCCTCGCAAGAAGAATTGTATGCTCTTCATCATCAGGCATTTCTAACACCCAGGCAGAATTCATAACTAAAATAGATGAAATCCAAAGCAATTCAGACATCGAATCTGTGATATCAATTAAAAAAAAAAAAACCGTTTAGAGAACTTTGATCCAAACAAAAACTGCCGGTGGAGGAGCACATGTGTTAACTGGAAAACCTGATAGCCAGTACCTGGTGCATGACACGTTGTTACACAGATGATGTGCAAGCAGACACAATTACATACGAATTAAATGCTAACTTTCTGGAAAAATCTTTTATGTTTATTTATTGAAGCTTAATACAAGCTCTACTAAACGCGAAACTCAACCTTATATACCGTGTTAAGAGTTGTAATTGCTGGGAAGATTTAATTAAAGCAGCTCAGGGAGTCATCCTTGGACCAGTAAAAATAGAAAAGAACTGGAAACAGATGTCATCGGTATGGAAACGTGGTCCCTTACGGATAGCCAGCTGTTCTGGTAGTCGCAGGTGTAACACTAATAGACCTCTTGGCAGCACAACAAAAGATCGCACACGAAAAGAAAGTGGAAATTGGGACGACCGACAGCGCGATGGCACAAGCGAAATCGCTCACACAACAAAAGTGCCAGCAAACGGTGGGAGTCTGAAAGTAGAGGGCGCTGGACTGCGTGACTTATAGGAGATGTAAACGAATGGAGTAACCGAAAACACGGTAAAGTGAACTATTACGTAACCCAGTTCTTCACTGACCACGGCTACTTCAACGCCTTCCTGCCTAAGATAGGAACAAAAAGAAGCCCTTCCTGCCAGTACGGAGTCGCGACATTGGATGACGTCGACAACACTGTCTTCGAATGCAGCAGATGGGAATGGCCACTCCAGAGTCTAAATAGAATTTTAGGAGAAATCTGTCAGGATAACATTATCCAGAAGATGCTTGAGAATGAAGAGCAATGGATTCGAATAACCGCTTATCTGACCCAGATCCTAAAAACTAAAAAACGAGAGAAGCCAGTTCCAGAAATCGAAATCACCTAGACAAAAATACAGCAACATCAAAAATGAAACTAACTTATCACATTAAGACAACATTTTTGAAGAACCTGTAGAAGATTTCCAATATCTGGGTATTTGTTTGTATAGAAGGCAAAACAAAGATATCAACATAAAACCTTCTCATAGCAACTCAATTGATGCAGCGATAGTTAAAGAATCAATTTTTTTTTTTTGTAAATTTAGTCACTGGCACATGTACAGCACATTGTACTGAAACTAGCGAGAAGGCATATAATGTGGTCTTACTGTTGAGCAATAAAATAAAAATGCGGCTACCATAAGACATAATTAAGTTAATAAGCAAAGAATATCCAGAAGCTTAAAAGACAAGTTGATAGAATATATAATGCTCAGACTATGGTTTCTTCGAGTCAAATGAAATAATACAACCTGAAGAGGTAGATATGGATATTTTTGAAAAGTAAAGTTTTAAAATTCTAAAAAATAAGGAAAAGAGATTTGTCCTTTACAGGATGCCATCCTTAATTGGACCGCATTACCTGGGTCTTACAAACGGGTCCGTTGTTGACAAAGTAAGTTTAAACACATCTCCTCTGGATTCACATATTTTATTTAAAAAAAAACTTTAGGTCACTCCTGACATGTTACACTTAATACATCCCTATTGGAATAGATTTCCTCCTATGGACCCTTTGATGACCAAAATCCTTGGCACTTTCCTTGCAATGGCTGGGGTATTATCATTTTTCGGTAACGGCATGGTGGTTTATATATTCTCAACAACAAAAGCTTTAAGGACACCAGCCAATTTGCTTGTTCTAAATTTGGCATTTTCGGATTTTTCAATGATGGCAACTGCTTGTCCCATGATAACAATAAATTTATTCCACGAAACTTGGGTTCTGGGGCCTTTGGTTTGTGATATTTATGGCATGTTGGGCTCAATATTTGGGTGTACATCGATCTGGACTATGTGCATGATAGCCGTGGATAGATTCGAAGTAATAGTGAAGGGCGTTGCAGGACGTCCGATGACAGTGAAACTAGCTGTAGTAAAAATTGCAGCCATATGGATTTTTTCAGCTTTTTGGACCATTGCACCAATTCTTGGATGGAGCAGGTATTTTAGTCATAATCATTTTTAAAAAATACGATACTGTGACATTGGTGGTTTTCAGATATGTTCCCGAAGGAAATTTGACTTCATGTGGAGTTGATTATCTGACGCAAGACTGGAACCCCAAGAGCTACCTGATAGCTTACACAATTTTTTGCTATGTCATCCCATTGTTTTTAATATGCTATTCTTATTGGTTTATTATGGCAGTAAGTTTGAACTAACATAAGTCGCGACTAAACAAAATTATTATTCTTCTTTTACATTAAGGCTGTATCAGCTCATGAAAAAGCAATGCGTGAACAAGCAAAGAAAATGAATGTCAAGTCATTGCGATCTTCAGAAGATGCCAATAAAAGTACCGAAGGAAAGTTAGCTAAAATAGCCTTGGTTTCTATTTCACTTTGGTTTTTGTCCTGGACACCCTATGGAATTTTGAATTTTATGGGATTTTTTGAATCCGATGCTTTAACTCCAACAATTTCAATTTGGGGAGCAGCATTTGCCAAAGCTGGATCTTCTTATAATCCAGTTGTTTATGGAATAAGGTAAAAGTTTTGCGTATCTTATTGATGGACTAAAATGTTGTATGTTTTTTTTTTATGGGGAAATATAAAGCCATCCGAAGTATCGTGTGGCACTGAGGGAACGATTTTCTTGTCTAGTTTGTGGCAAAACGAAGGAACCAATAAAAAGTGAACTTTCTTCAGAAGGCACTATCAAAGAACAGGAAACTACTACATAAATATTTAAATAAAAAAAAAAAAAAAACAACCCAACGCATCATACTTACTTTAAATAAAATTAGCATTGACAATCTTTAAGTTTTTTAATCGTTTTATCTTTGATTACCTATTTATGTTATAATTATGCGCAAGGAATTTGTACGACTATAGAAAAAAGTCAACACAGTTAATATAATTATTATATTATAATTAATATACGGAAAGTCCACAGCAGATTTTGGGTGTGAGTTATAGCATAAAATGATTGGTATTTTTGTAAAGGGTTTTCCAATAAGGGCTTGACATCTTTTTTTTTGAAATAAAACGCAAACATTTTGAGATATTTCAAAAATTTTATTATTAGCTTGAATAACAATCAAAACATTTATGAATGGAACTTGACTTCGTTCATATGGCCACTGCGGTCACGTTTGAAGCGATCAATTTGTTGTTCCCAATTTTCGACGACTCGGCCACACATTTTGGCCGAAACAGCCACTATTTCGCCTTCGATGTTTGTTCTGAGCTCTTTCAACGTCGTCGACTTGTTGGCATAAGCCAATGATTTAACGTAACCCCAAGAAAATAAGTCTCGAGGCGTTAAATCGCATTTCTTGAAATAACACGCGCATCAAAAATACTCATCAATAATTTGATTGTAAGGTGTGCTATGTGGCTTGTGGCACCATCCTGTTGAAACCACATGTCGTCCAAGTCCATATCTTGCAATTCGTGCCAAAAATAATCGGTAATCATGGCGCGATAACGCTGGTCATTCACAGTAACATCGACGAAAAAATATGGCTCAATAACGCCGCCGGCATGCAAACCGCCTCAAACAGTTATTTTTTTGTGGATGAAGTGGTGTTTCTTGAATTAAATGTCGATTTTCAAAGTATAATATATTTTATATTTTTTTTTTTTTTTAAAGTTCGTACTTAAACAATAAAAAAAAAAACTTTTAAAAGAAATCAAGCACAGGAACCTTCATTTGTACTTCAAATTTTCACTTTTGTCGAGGAGGCTCAATTTATGTAGCTTCAATGTAGTGTTTTTAAAACAAATACAAAATTAAATACTAAAAAAAAATTTTTTTTAAACCCAGAAATAAAATGTTTGCAATTTCAAAACCAACTCTTTAAAACTTTGAAAACAAAAACTAAAAATCTTGTTTTAAAAAAAAAATTTGACAAAAGTCAAACACATAACTTAATATGTCGGGCTTCAGGTCAATTGACCTCGAGCCCGACATATTAAGTGTTGTCTGTTTACTCGAAGAGGTTACCAATAAATTCCTATAATCAAATAAGCTACAAATAATATGAAAAAAACATACTTGTTTTGAACAAGCCATACAAATGGACAGCTTGCATTTAGCACTCAAATGTACCGAGTAAGTAAGTAACGTAATTAATGTTGTTGGTCCAGCGGACCCATGCACATGCCAATACACACCTAAGGAGAAGCGAGCGAAATGCGTCCTTCTCACTACACACACATTGGCTTACTTCACGAAGGTACTGAGCAGTTGAAAGAGCTGCGCCTGCGGTGACTATTTAAAGAATGTGTTCGGGTCCACTGGACCCACGATATTAGTTAAGGGTTAAAATTCCTTTCCACTTATGTAAAGCCTAGTACGCAGATCCCGTTAAATTTTAGCCAGCAATTTACTCGCCAAACATCAGCTAAAATCCTAGCTTAATTTTGACATTTATCAGAGTTATGGAAACTTAGAAATTTCGTTTTACATTTGCCACTCGGGGAATCTGCTCTTTTGTCCCTGTTTGCACATTTGTTACCCTTTTTGCGTTTGCAAATCTTCCTAAACATATATTTTCATAATAAAAAGTTTACACAAAGTCCAATAACAAACAAGAATGTACAAATTTAGCTCGAAACCAATGTGCCAAGCATTGATTGCTGGAACTGAGACTTTTTTAGTTCCGCTAAATTTTGGAGAGTATTTTGTATGAATGCAAAAATTTAGTGTGAGCTGCGTACTAGGCTTAAACCAAAAACCCGTCTTCACTCTTACTTTCATTTGGATTTGAGTAGTCTTCATCATTTGCACAAAGCACGAATCATTCCGTCACCCGCAATGAAATAAATGACATAGAAGAGTCATTATTCTATGATTTAATTATTATGAGACTAAAAAACAACACTAAGCTCTCCGGGTTCTGGAAGCCTTATGATAAAGGGGCCAACCCATAGAATCAGTTGCGTGTGTTACGTCGACGCTTTCAACTGACAGCTCGATAAAATACACACGTTCTTATGCGAAGCGACCCATGAGAACGGACGCGACGGAAAAAGTAGCCGAACTTTTAACTTCATCGACAACGGATTCTTTGACGGAACGGACGCGACGGATTCTATGGGGTGGCCCCTTAAGGATACCAAAGTCAAGCACATATTACAAGAAAGTTACAAAAATCTGCTCTTAAATAAAAACAGTCACAATCTTTATATTCTGAATTAATTTTTTTTTTAATTCTTACATTATGCAATAAGATGTTTAGATTTTTTGCTGGATAATAAGATTGAAGCAATTTTAAATTGACTTCTTAACACTTGGTCCATTCTGAAAAATTAAATTGGTAAGTTAAACAAATAAATTCGACAAGTTGTTTTCAGTGAAACTTACTTTCTCCATCGGCGCACATGTTAGCAGCATTCAAACGGCAAGGACTAGAGAAAATCTTCTTGACAGAACCACGTTTGGCACAAACTGGCTCTTCAACGTCGGGACAGTAAATTTGGCATAAACGTGCTGGTTTCTTTTGCTGTGATGATGGTGCTGCAGCACTCAATTGAACAGCAACAAAGATCAAAGCGAACAACAGATATAATAATTTCATATTGTGAGATTGTATTTTATGATACCTAATCGAATTCTTAGACTGCTCTTTATATAGCAAAATTTTCTAGGCCCCATCAGATTCACCTGAATAAATAGAAATAGCCTCAAGTGGTTGTAGTTTGAGTAAATATTGACATACAGTCTGGTTGAATATTAGAAACAATAGATACATGCGATATGAGTGACAAAGATGTTACAAGTTAAATAATTGAATGAACTCAACAATAAGTTCTCGACACGAGCGCTTTGTTTTATAATGTAACTCTTATAAATTACAAGAAAATTGGAAAGATAAGCTAAGAAATTATTTTTCAAACCTTATTAAATCGATAAGTGCAACTCAGTCGCAATGTATGTATAAACACATTTAAGGTGCATGCGGGAAATGCAATAGTTACCAAATTCCCTCTTATCTTTAAAGCGTCATCGTTAGTTGGAATATCAATTAAATTTTTCAATGATTTCACCCTTTTTCTCGCATCATTTGGTGCTGAGGATCTGAAAAGAACGCTTCTCCAATATTCTAAATATAAGACAGAGCCAACCATCCACTGTTTATCACTTGGACCTTAAGGAATTTAAACAGTGATACCTGCCCAAGCCTTAATCACATATAAGGATAAGGTTGCTGGTGTGGATGATCTTCCTGATGGTCGAATAGTTTAAGGCCGGCTGGTGATGACTTGGTCAGGGAATGTTTACCTCGGATTTTATTGGTATTGGCCCAGAGAGCAATGATTTCGGTGATTTGATGCGATTTTCTACACCACTCATTTGAGAAAGCACTATTATCCAGTAACAGTTAAACATCAGAGGTTTTTGATTCGAAGTCCTCTGACATTTTGGTAGTAAACTAAAAGAGATTGAAGGGACGAGTTTTTTGTTAGGAGATAGTTGAAGGCCATTGACGATACAATTATTTTGCAAATTCTTCATCCACTTCTCTACGACCGGTATTTATATCGATAACTTAAGAGCACAGAATACATCGTTCGTGCGTCGCTGACAAATGAAATTTGTATGGACATCGCCCGTCGCTAACAGAATGACGTCGCTCATCGCTCAGCGAATCGCCCATAAGTTCAATTTTTTTTAATTTTTTCGCGCGACGAATCTGACATAATGTCAGCGACGAGCGATACATTCTGTTCAGCTCTTTAAGTGGCTCTTTTCGGAGTCAGCGCTCACAAGAGCTTAAGAGCGGTCGAGACCATTCATAATGTAGTATTTTTTGGTTTATGAGATTATGAGATCATTTTAGTTATTGGTGCTCCTTGAAAAATATGCTTATGTGTGCTCTTAAATTATGGCTGCTTGTTAAATCCAGCACTAAAGTGGGGAGCGCTGACTCCGAAAAACTCTTTTAAGTAATTGATGTCAATAAGACTCTTGAATATAATTTCCAGGACGTGCGGTACTCATGAAACTGGGTAGACACATTGTTTTTGGCATTTTAAAAATTCTAATCATTAGCTTTCTCTAATCTAATCTAATCTCAGCAACTTTCATATGATTCCTCAATAAATAGCATGTCAAAAACTAAGTAGAAAACATTTTGGATTCCTTTTTCAGCTGCTGTCAAGAAAAATCTATGAGATGCTTAAAAAAATTTAACTGGCTTACTTATATTTTTTTTATAATTGTAAATTGGTCATATTTTCTTTAACGCTGATTAATAGTCAACGGCTTTGTTTTTTTAATTCTTTTGAAACATATTAGATATTTTACAAAAGTATCATAGCAAACTTTAAAGTTATTTACAAGGATTCTACCAATTCTCATTACATCCACGTGTGTTACATACTCATTGTTTTTTTAAAGTGCGTTTTCTTTCGTAGTCCAAAAACTAACAAAGTTCAATAGCCTTAAAAAAAAAACAATTTTGGCCAAATTGCAAGTTATGCTAAAATACTGCCAAATAACACGCACTCATAAGATCATGGTCGATTCAGTGTTTTTCTTTTTTAATTTTTTGCCATTTATACATGTTTTTTTGTCTTGGACAATTTTTAAAAAAATGTAAGATCAATCTTCCCAAAACAGAGAATCTTTACATAATCAAACAAGAATATAAAGACACGTTGGTAGCTTTTTCTACCATGTATTGAAAATTAAAATTCACCATCCTGGAATAAATTGTTACTCTACTCAATACCTACCTAGATTACATTGACATTTTGTCTCTTAACTATAATAAAAGATAGGATTTGATTTTCCTGAAAAAAATCATTGAATAGGTTTTAACGTGCCTCCAATTTGTTTTATAATCCAAACACATAAATCTATAGATTACTTCACAATGAAAATGAGACCAAATACAAATGCTGTCCATTGATCTACTCAAACTCTCAATAGAACTAGTTTTACTCAAAACAAGGGATGAAAGACAAATTCAATTTTGTCTAACATAATCCATCCATACATTTCTTTGTCCGGTATTACACGGCGCGTATTTGGTCTCGCGTCAATGAAGTGTAAAAGAGAAAGCAAGAACGAAAGAACGAGACAGAAATGAATCTGTCTGGACACGCGCGGGTAGAAATTTTCTTGCGTGTTTTTGACGTTTCTCTTTGTACTCCTTCTTTTTTTCTTGAATTTGTTTCAATTCATGTTGTTATGTTATGAATGAATGATGAATTAAAATGACTGAAGAATTCAAATGGAGCAAAGATTTAACATCTGTTAAATCTTCGCCTTAAATTTTCAATATTTTTAATTTTTTTTTAATTTTTAATAGGTATCAATTTTTTTTTTTCTTGAATGCAAAAATAAATGTCAAATTAACGCGCAATAATGAAATGAGAAAAAGGCTTCGTATAATAACGAGCGCGTCACGGAATGAATGTTCAAAAGAAAATAACCAAGAGTTGCGCGTTAAACTCACGCGACGTGTAATACCGGACTTTCTGAGTGAATGTTATTCAAAGGAATTCCCTTCATATATTTTGGCTGGCGAGAAAGACACTGTCTTCGTTACGAATGGAAACGAGCTATTTTTTTTTTTTAATTTTTGAATTTAATGGATTCTTTTTTTTTTTAATTTAAACTTCACCCTAAACTGTTAAAATTTACGTTAAAATCATACTTTAGAACGAACCTAAAAACGTATACATGAAATCACGTCTACAATTATTACGCCTTAAATCTTGCCTAAGACCGCACCTTAGATATCACCTAAGAACGCGCCTGAAATCATGCACTGAATGAACTGATATTGGGATGAAAGGTGTGTTTTTTTGTACGCCCGGGCTAAGTTGGACGAAAAAAACGCCTCGGGGCTTAACGAAAACACTTGGCAGCATTCCGAATGAATTGACACAAAAAAAATGAAAACAAAGTTTCCAATATACAAAATGAAATAAACAAAAAATTGTTTGAATTTGGTGTTTTAATAAATTCAATAACAAATTTATAAACAAATTTCCGAGCATTAAATGCACATACTTTAAAATTTAAATGAAATAATTTGTAAGAGTTAAGAAAAATACATAATTTAATTTTTTTTTTCTACACCAAACGCCATCTTTGTGTTTTTATGTTCATACAATTCATCGATAATTTTGGTGTTTTCATACAACTTATCGATGATTTAACAGAAAATGAATTGGCAGCACAGATTTTAACCGCTTCAAAGAGTTTAGCCCCGAGAATTCTCGGGGCTAAACAGCTAAGCCCCTCGGGCTAATTTGTTGTTGTATTTGACAAGTAAATTGTTTAGCCCCGAAAGCGTTTTTTTCGTCCAACTTAGCCCGGTCGTACAAAAAAACACACCTGAAGTACCCCATTGTGTATGTCTGTCAATAATTTAGTATAATCTTCAAATTCACTATAATACAGGCAATATGAAGTCAAAATATCTACAATCTGAGAAAAAGGTTTTCAACACTGTTGGCAGCGTTTTTTTCTCGTCGGAGCATTTGAAGTGATGTGCATTCGTATTTTTATAATATTATAGCACCTTATTTGCTTAAAGGGTGTAACTGTACCCTGATTCGTAGAGTACTTTTCATGTGGTGAATATAAAAACTGTGTCTAGCGCCACGTACAAGCGAAAGAGAAAATCTATGTTATTAATTGTTGAATGCTTTCATTTCTATGTTTTTATTTTGTTTTTGTAATTTGCCAACTTTCATCACTTGATGGCGTCCGATTCGGTTATTTATTTTATTTCATTATTCCTCAACTGCTCGTCTTCTCGTTGGTTCGGCTGCAACTGTAGTTTCTCTAGCTCAGCGTAATTTTGGCAATTTTTATTCTTTTTTTTTATTATTCTAATTGAATTAATTTGTTGAGTCAATTAATACTTAAATTATTAAAAGAAATGCAAAAATAAAGTAAATTTTGTTTGATAATGTATTAATATAAAATAATGTGTTCAAAAGATGGATGCCGTATCGTCTACAGCATCAACTACAGCAGTTAAAGGTAAGCAAATTTCTTTTAATTTTATTTTAAGTGCGTTACATTTAGAAAATAGTTCACGCAAATATAAATTTATTAGTATATTCCCAAATATTTATCCATTATGTACATAATTATATTGATTTCCATTATCTTCATAAATCTGCCTCTAACCACTATACATATATATGTATGTACGTTTTAATACGTTATTTGAATTGTAAAATTCGTTAAATCACCGTTCGTTATAGTATGTAGTATCTATATTCGTAGAAACATGTCGAAGCGGGATGAATTTAAAGAAAAATTAATGAAAATATGTGTCCATCCTTGTCTAGGGGAGTGCTAACTTGCTCTCCTTCCAAATACTGCAGCGTTGTATAAGCACGTAATCGCTTTTGACAATAGCCGTCTCTTTCTAGTCGTTTCGTAGCGTGGGGTTTGCGCGGAGTTTCTATGAATGTTCCAAGCCGCCTAACATGAGCGTTGAATTTTATTTTCCAAAATCCAAATGGTAATGTGCGCATCCCAAAGTCAACATTTCTAACTATAAACCTTGAAACTGATGTTTCCTAATTCTCATTGCCATTTCTTTTCGGGTTTATTTGTAAATTTGTAGGTATGTATATATTTTTTTTGGATAGGTCTATTTTATGTACGTATGAGACTTGTAAACTATTAGGGGCTTGGTGTGGTTTGTGAACTGTGACAAGGAGTTATCTGCTTCCAATATTCATTATGCACTCATGAGCAGAAGATCTTAAACCAAACTCAAGAATAGTCTCTGTTTTTATTTTTTGCTCCCTTTAGCTCTTAGGTATTACCACTTTTACGCTATTTTGATCGGTCTGCTGAGTTTCTAGGCCTCTCTTAAGGTGCTACTATCAAGAAAGTACATTTTGAGATCTTATCCTTAACTCCAGCACATCCCACAAATATTTGGTAGTCCTGGGAAGAGTCGTATCTATCAAGGAGTAGGGACATTTTAAAAAGAGACATGAAAAAACGCATTAGCAAAAGAGAGATAGTTTCGTACCTACCGTTTTTAAAAACTTAGTGTGCAAAAAATTGTGTGCCGCCGCCGTTAGGAGAGTCTCCCTAGTCTTTGGTCTCTGGTCCTGGGGCTCTAGCACGTAACTTTAAACTTTAGTTTGAAATACCACAGTGTCGAATTAAGTCTTATCTTCCATTAATATGAATTGTTTGTTTATAAATTAAGCATAAGCAGAATATGTACTGAACAACAGTTAAACTTTATCAATTGATAATATTGACAAGACAATCACTCTTGAATCTTGTTGTTGATTTATAGTCCTTTGGAAGCATCTGTCATATCTCTTAGCACAAAGGCAACATCCTCATTTTTGCCTTGGGACAAAGTCGCCACTTTCCATACAATTGCTAAATTTCTTTTTACAAAAGCTTGTTTGAGTTTGTCATTGATTTATTTTGAATTTGTTTTTAAATCGAATGATAAAATTATAAAAATCCATTTGAAATTTTTTCTTGATTCGTTTTCTTGATCGCTATAACCGGCCTTATATTAAAGTTTTCTCAAAAATTTCTTTAACGATTTCAATAAAAAGTTGGTTTAAGTGATGTACAGATTTTTTTTTCTGTTTTTCTAAAAACAAAGGTAACACTCTTTTTTTTCAAAACACGGTCTTCTCTAAACTGGTTTCGTATTTTGAAAATGGCTTTTAAGCTTATAAAAATACTGAACCAAACTGGTATACGTACCTATTAATACAAATCATTTTGTAGGCATTGTGAAGGGCACTGGCCATGCGGAGCTGCATAAAAAGTAATACATGCTGTCAGTTTTACAGTGAAGTGTATTGAAAAACCGCAACTCCTTTGACCGTAGATCAGTTTTCGAAAGAATTACTGATGTAGTCCTTTTCTTTTTGGAATATCCATTTTAACGATACAAAATCCCTGGTCCAACTTTCCTATTATTAAGTTGTAGATCCAAGTAGGTACCATAATAAAACTGCCACATGCAATAACATTAGTACCTCCATCTTCAACCGTCTTCACGCTGAACTAACGCTTATATTCAGACTGATGGGAGTCTGACATACTGTCTCCACCTGTCAGTCTATCTGTTTCTATCTTCAGTTACAGCCTAAAGTACCGAAGCGATTTCTTTCAAACTTGGTACACTAGAGAGTACATTTTAGGCCTAAAATTAACGGTACCTGCCATACAACCTACCGATGGCTTTACCGATTTTGGTTAAAATTTGTATTTGCTAATATGGACCTCCATGCTGAATAGCTTCCCAATTGCCTAAAATCCACTGTTATTCGTTGGTTTGACACTTCCAAATCAATATTTCTGCAAAGGTTTTCTCTAAGGTTGCTGTGAGTGTAATGACAACTCCATCATATTTACTCTTATTGCCAGAAACCACTGTTTCAGAAGTTTATTTGTATCTTTTGGGTTACTGAATTGCTGAACGACCCATTTCAGTGGCTTTTCATCTGCAGCATATGAGAACGTTACATTCTTTATAATCTTCATAAAGACAAGCTCTTCCATGATGTCTTCAATACGGTGTATGAGACTGACAACATAAAATGAGAAACATGCTCATGGATCCTCCATGTTTAAATGTCTTTGTTGTGAAACTTGGATTATATTGTGTGTTCGGAAGCCGTCTTACATATTCAAGCGGTCTACTCACCATGGCAAACTATCTAGGAATCGTCTGACCTCAGAGGATTTCTCTACTTTCATGAAGGCCAGTCAAGGTTTACTTTTGCTAGTGTAATTTTTTGTCAGCAAAGGTACCTTTCGCGGACTGTGGGCTATTTTATCATATTCTGGTGATCGCTTACGAACTTTTTCAATACCAGTTTTAACGAAAAACATGTCCTTTATTTCTTACGCTGGCGTAAGAGGATGGACTTTGGAATGCCTGCAACCCTTTTTAGCGGTTTGTATTGCCTTTGGTAAGTAAATTATTTTATTTTTATCGTTGTTGACAATTCAACTAGATTTTGAATCTCTGAATGAGCTTTGCCTCTCAAATATCTATGGATATTTTCAATAAAATAAATAAAGATCTAATGGATAAACAAGCACTGATCTTTTTACATGCTTCAATTCTACAAATAAATTGTATTTAATTGCGATGCACCGAAGAACTACTATTATTTTGAACGACAAAATTAGCAGCTTCGTTTGTTTGTTTCTCCTATTTACAAAGGAAGACAAATTTCTGGGATGCATGATAGTTGAAAAACTGTTACTTTACGAAATGGACAAAGAAGAGCTTTACAAATATCTTACTTCCACTACTATTATTTTGACCGCAACTGTAAGTACTTAAGAAAAAAACAACCAGGCACAAGCGTCGTGCAAATGAATTCTCTGTCATCACAGGTACAGTGACGAGCAAAAGTGGTCAAATGTTTCAACTTTTTTGAAAGCGTTGGTCAAACTAAGTGTTGTTAACAGAAAGGTTTTTATTTTGTATCGTTTCTTTTTTTTTTTCAAAAAAAATAAGCTAAAATGTTTTATTATTCAGAAATAAAAACATTTCATAAGTTTTGGGACTTGTCCAAATTTGCCCGTTTTGGAATAGAGTTCGGGTTTTAATATTTTGTTCACTGGGATTTGTTTTTTATAACTTGTACACAATGCCTTTGAGAAAAATTTTAATAATTCGTTCCCATTATAGCTTAATTCAAGACCATTAGCGTTGGATTTATGATTTTCGTAGTGCCCTTATCAGATGGAGTCCTAGGGTTTGTGCTACCATCGTCTAAACAGGCTAAGAGGTTTTTCTAGAGTATTCATCTATTCAAAGTTCAAACTCAAAAATTTAGATACATTTTTCCGCCAAGATAACATTTCTTGTTTATTATTCTCTCAAATTGAATTGAAGGTCCGAAAGGGACACGTAGTTTTGTCACCGCTTTCAAAAAAAGTGAAACATTTTACCACTTTTGCTCGTCATTGTATGTTATTTAGGTTCACTGTATGTAGGTTCCTTGCTCTTAGTATTCTTAGAAAAATGTATACCGAGCCAGAATTGGCGATGTGACACTCTCTTGCTTCTTTGACACGGAAATTTTTAATATGACCCTTTGTTTACTTTCGCTACTTTACCTTAACACACATAACATAAGATGAATTAACATAAGATTTTAACCCTAGATAATGATAAAACTGCCGAAAATACCTTTTTCTGTATCTACACCATATTGCATTTTTGTTTGTATAGCATAAAAGTTTTATCAAAGTAAATTTCTTTTTAAAGAATAATTTATCTTTTTTCTTTTTAATTTATGAGTATCTACTACTAAGAAATAGTTTACGCTTCATATTATTATTTAGGTATTTTCAATCTGATTAAAAATGTATTATTAATTAAGCACATTTGCATTGAGTTTATTTTCAGGTGATCATAAATCATATCTCGCCACTAAAAATTCATGGAATCGACAAATAACTACTCAATTGCATATTCTAACTGAGCATTTATTTTTATTGGATCTCATCGTTCGAGCAAAAATGAATGAAAGTTGTTTTATGATAAAAAAAAAAATTAAGTACAAAAATTTCATTGGGAGCGAAACTGTGTTTTCGAGTTTCAATAATGAAAGCTTTGCCTAGTTTTAAAGATGAGAAAAACAAAGATTTTATCGCATTTAAGCTGGTTCCACACTTGGCTGGTTGAAGCGAGCTATCAGTAAGATTGTTGTGAGTGTTTTTATAATAAGTTAAAATACTCGTGTGGACCGGCAACCAAAGCAAACGGAAAAACTGAACTTATAAATACAACCATGAAATGCATTGATTCCTACTTGAATTAAAATTACAATAATGGAAAATTTAAACTGTCCACCTTGATCAGTTTGATTGATTCGGGATATGTTGCATAAAAGCCAACAAATAAAAATAGATGCTGAAGAAATGTAACGTATGATGAGGTTTTATGTTTTGATTCTGAGCTCTCAACAAGGGCACAAATGGTACGTTTTCGAGGATATGATATTCCATCTGATCTCTGATCGAAAGAAATCATAAAAAAAATTTCAGTATTGCAAATGCAATGAAAAAAAAAATGTTCTAATTGTGTACATGTCATAAAGCTGGTGTGCTCTGCTCTTCGACTTGTTGGAATTGTAAATGGTACACCTGTAAAACTTATTCCTCGATTGTAACAAGGGTTGTTCAATTGTTTCTAGAGTGTTCATACAACGAAAATATATATTTCTGGAGAAGGAGAAGAATACTATGAGCCGTGGCCAATATTACATCTATAAGCAATATTCATTCCATCTTGTAAGTAATCCTAACTATTAAATTCACTAGGCCAATGTATGTTGTATGTTTTGAACGTTTCTACTTCAAAAATTCAATACTTATCACTTTTCGCTTACATTTGTTTCTCTCAAATCTAGAATATTCTATGAAGAACAACCAAAAACGAGCGAAGTTTAAAAAAGAAGAAAAAACAAGAAGAAATTGTGCATCCTCTCAACCAACAAAATGGGTTGGTGATAAACTAGTAATAGAAGAAGTATCATGCATTGAAATATAAAAAAGTAGGTACTTTATGAGAGAAATAAATCTTTTTTGAACTAAACTTAACTTATTTTTTTGTTTCAGTTTTGCTTTTCAAATCGGAATGCTGCAGTTGTTTAACAGACGGTTTAAGATCCTTCGTTTAATGCAAATGAAGAAATTAGTCGTGCAAGTCTGAAGCATCAGGAAAATGTAAGCAATATTTTTACTAATGTCGTTTTGGATTGGAAGTCCAGAAGACTCCGGAAGCATCCATAAATCTTCTGAAACTGTTTTACTGGCGAAAAAATGACATATGACACAATAAAATAGTTTCAGGAGACTTCTGGGGTGGAATAGGCTGAGGTGATAGTTAATTGTTGTTCATTTTGATAATCGTTTTTGATTTTCAATTTCTATTTGTTCTGTGTAATTCGATCATTTTATGAATCTTCAAATGACATATTCATAAAATTTTATTATTATTTTATATACTTTTAACTCTTTTACACTAAAAATGTGATTTCAAAGAAATTGAGCCCGATGTCCATTTTAAAATCCAAGAAATATTCGAAAACGACACCTTAATAGGTGGCAGCTGAAAAACGACTGTCCGTTTGATAATCACCTTACATGGAGCAAAAGTGTCGCTTTTGACTATCAACTGTCAGCTATCACCTTAGTCGATTCCAGTCCTGTACTTTTCTGGATGTCCAATCGAAAACGACTTCTCTTTAATCTTCAAATCGTCGTTACTCACCAATTACTAAGGGATTTTTATAGAAGATCTTTGATGCTTAAAAATGAATTGAAAAAAACTATACAGTAGCCGTGTTTTATTCAACACTGGGTAGCTACTCAGTGTTTCATTTTATTCGCAAAACAAAAATAAAAAAATGCTGAGTAGTCTAATTGGCTTTTTTTTCGCGAATAAAATGAAACACTGAGTGGCTCCTCAGTGTTTAATAAAACACGGCTAGTTTATTTTTAATCTGCGTTTTTCTTGTGAAAGCCCTTGTCGCGCTACAGAGTGCAACTTTTATTCGGGCAAGGCCTTACATCGGTTTTGACAAAAAAAAGAGAGAGTCTTATTACTTTTATTTCCAACAAATTAACACCAAAATATCAGAACTTTCGTTCTGAACGAATTTATCAGTTTAGAAATTATTACAATTTGAAGCCATACAAACAGAGACAGGAGAAAAAACAAACAAAATATAAACAATTTTGTTCGACTTACAGAACTCGGTATTCTTAAAACATCTAGAATGTTTGTGCACTCATGGCATCAAGTACAACTTTTTAAAACACAGATGCCTTTATTCAATTAAACTCATTGGGCATTTTAGTCAAAAGCACTTCAGTACCATACATTTCTTGCATTTTGTGCATTTGTATTTTATCCGTTTTTTGTCCTGGGTACTTAATAAAATAATCTTAACGTAAGAAATACTCTTTTTGGTAGACTCACCAAGTATAGATTTATTTTAAAAATTTAAGGTTCGATTTTAATTATATTGCCAGGCAAAAAGTCATTTTTTTTATAATAACGCGTAAATATTTTTTTGTTTTCGAATTTTTTATTTTATTTTTTGTTAACAAATAAGTATGAAGCTTAATAAACGATCATTAAAACCGCATCATCAAAATGTGTTTCAAAGTTATTAGCATCAAATCAAAAGCCTTGGTTCGCAGCAAATGACCGCATTCTAAATTAGTTCGCCATAACTGTATATCCTTATATCCTCATATCATTGGTGCCATCGGAAATTCTTTTTTCAGCTTCACAAAATAAATACATTTTTCTTATTAAATATTAAATATTTTGTTTTTTTTTTCCTTTTTCAGATGATGAATCTACACAATCTTTTAAAAGAAAATTCAAGTATGTTTTCAAATATTTTTTTTTTATTTAATTATTATTTACATAATATTTATCCTTTATATTATAATATAATAATAATATAATATATATATAATAATAATATTATCTATTGCTAAGTTTAGGAAACAAAAATTGTGAATAATTTCCTTATAATGCTCAAGTAATGACTACATACACTAAATCAAAAAAGTCTTCGTACAGCTTCAACTTTTAATTTTTTCCCAGTAAGGGTTAAATCATTCGTGTTCACGTCGGTATTAAAGTCCCAACCCATAGAATCCGTTGCGTCCGTTTCGTCAACGAATACTACAACTTTTTCAGTTGCGTCCGTTCGATCCGTAGCTTATGGGTCGCTTTCATAAGCTACGTGTGTACTTCATAGAGCTTTCAGTTGAAAATGTCGACGAAACGCACGCGACGGATTCTATGGGTTCATTTAGGCTTTTTTTTTCAATTCGATGTCCATCTGATCCGATAATGTTATGATTTACAAAAATTAATTTGCGTTGTACTAGCAAGTTAATACTATTTTGTATCACTGTACGGAGACTTTTTGTACACGATGTATTTAAAGTACCTACAAATACTTCTTCAAACTCATTAACAAATCTCACCAATACTCATCACACAATAAATGGTGATCGTGCATTTCAAAGCCTCATTCACTATAGCATCGACAACACTGTTTAAGAGAATGGATTAAATTTAGTTCTCGACCCCGTTTTTTTTCGCTTTTTATCATTATAAAAAGTAAACCTTCATATACTGTTTCTTTGTAGCATTATTAGTATCACGAACTCTAATTGAAATTTTCTTGTGAAGATTGATCAGTTGTTTGCCTATCACAACCTCAAAATCGTAATCGTCGTGGCTCTTGTCTGAATTTTGGTGAATACTTTGAATGTTCGAAAGTGCAATTTCAACGTCTGCCTCTTCTACTTGTTTATTTTCTTGATAGCTTGAAACGGTACTGTATTTTGAAATTAAATTAAGGTATTTAGGGTCTACAAGTAGCTTGAAGTATTTACTATAGAAAATCAGACACAAACTTTTTATGTGGTGGTGGAATAAATTTGACTTGTGACAGCCTCACATTCCATGTGCGCCCTCCAACTTGTAAGGCCCCGGTTAACGATGATTACACCATTGTTACAGCTGATAAGTGTTTTTGAAATCTGTGGGATGTAGGAAAAAGTTTGAGCCGTCATGAAATTACATCTTTTTTTTTTTTAATTTTTTTTTTTTTTTTATTTTACAAGTTTGACTCCCCCTCGCGGCCACACCTACCACTACTTGAGAAGCTGGCTTGCAGACTTATATTTGAATAAGGAATTCCACATTCGTGTAGTTCGACATAAAAAAGATTCTCTATACGACTGAAGTTTGACTCAAGGGTATAACGATTGGCAATCTTGACAGAGCGGGTATAACGGGAAAATTGGTTCAGGGGAATAATGCATCTGGCTTTTTCACTAGAGCACTGACCACAAAAATAGCGGTAAAACAATGGGAGACAGGAGACATTATATCTATCAGCTGTAAGGTTTTTTTCTGGTCTGGGTAAGTTAATGACGTTTTAGGTGCTCCAGACCAGATATGAGAGTTGTACTCGTCGTTTGAAACGTTTTGAATTCTTCCATTATTTTGGGACTGTTTTGAATTTAGTTATCAACGTTTTTATTATTTTGTACTAAAATATCCAAAATTGTTTTTGCACCTAATTAACATAAACTGCGGTACACTGCAAATGTCTTAAGAGTAACTCACTTCCATATTTATTCAAGAAAGGACAACTTTTTGTTGTGCCACTTGAAAAGAAACATTTGCTTGGAGAAGAAAAAAAAAAAAAACATTTCCACTTTATATGAAATTCATACATATATAAAAACCAAAAAACAAAACAATATTTCATAAAAAAAAACCTAAAAATAAAATTTGGAGTTATCCGTTTCTTCCACCGTAATTTATGAAATTCAATAAGAAGCCTGCATATTATCATCTTCATAGTCGGAGATTTCATCAACAGAATGCTGCTCTCCAAACTTTCATAAAAATTTATATCAGCAGGAGGAACATATTTCTTGGCCAATAAAATGACATCCTCGTACTTTTTTGGGTTGAGGGCAAGTGGGCGCGTGTACATTGTTTGGAGTGTAAATAATGGATTGCCTTGAACGCTTGTTTTAGTTTCGGCTTCGAAGCTTGTTAGTGGCCCATGATGACTGATTGAAGCGGACAAAGTAGTAATATTACCTTCTTTAGCATAAACAAATCTTCGATATTTGGATATAGTCCATTTTATTTTAATTTTGTTAGTGATTGTTTTTTTGAAAAAAGGACATAGGCTTGTTTTAAAATCAAATATGTAACTTTTGGTCACGGGTATTATGTTAAATCTTTTGGAACACTTTGCAACTAAGTTTTGCCAATCTTTTGGTAAATATAGGGGTTCAACTCTTCTCTTTTGCTTTTCGATTACACCAAAAGAGCGGTCGCATGGCAAAAAACTATGTCCAGGTTCTGGTAAATGGTGTTCAATAACACCAATATTTCTAAACTTAACAAGTGCATATAAGTATTGGACGAGAGTATTGTTCTTATTTTGAGCACCACAATAATCTGAAAAATAAAAATAATTTGGTAACACTTTCACTCAAAAAGTTGTGAATAAAATGGTGTAAAAAGCTGATGACTTCGTTTGGACCTTTTTTGCTGATTGTTTCATCGTACATGAACATGTGGCTTTTTTCATTACTGCATTGGTAAATGCAAAAATTGAAAACCCATAGCTGTCTTTTATAAAAAACATCACCAGATGGTATAAGTGGAAGTGACAAATTTAGCTGGAAGTCAAAAGTTAAAACCTCGACAGTGTTATCTATTATGCATAAAGCACTTTTTTCTCGTAGGTCATCATAAAAAGCTTTAGCTTTCCTTTCGTGTAGACTTTTTGCTAGTTTAAGAGAGGTTCTTCTTCTGTCTCGGCTGCAGAAATTTTTTTTACATGGGTGTCACACGTCTGACAAGTATCGGATCTAGGTGAACCAAAGGAAAGCTTGAAATTTTTAGAGAAATATTCCCTGTAGAAATCGTATGTTACTCTGGGCTTTGGCTTTAGGTTCATATTTTGTTCATTTAGCAAAGCAAAAACTTCAGGTGCGGAATAAAAACAAGACAACCTCAGGAGTTGTCTTATTTTTCTTCCGTTTTGAAATCGAAGATAACTCCAAAACTTTTCTTTTGTACCAAACAAACAAAATATTCGCCCTTTTACTATACCAAATTACGCAGGATTTTTTTCTCTAAAAATCTACAGCAAAAAACGGTTTTTTAAAAAAAAAGTGGAGTTATCCGGTTCTTGATCTGGGGGCTTCAATTACTCTCCTGGCGGTTCTTGCTTTGCTGTCCTTCATGTGTTTCGCAGTGGCGACTTCAGTCAACTTCAAAATCACTTCAAATATTCTTTATGAAAATGGGCAAATTAAGACACATAGTTTGATCTCAGCTCATACAACCTTTCTTCTCATTTTCTAAATGTGTCGCATGTCCAGGATACTGCCAGTCATGACAATTGCGTGACGTTCTGGGCTATACTCGTTTTAAAATCCACCTTGTAAATCTAGTTGATATTGACGTTTGCTTCCTTATGGCGGTATGTATGACATTTAAATTTATCTTAAACTCTTTTTTCATATGTTTGAATTAATTTTATTTATATTTCGTATAAATTTGTTCGTACCTCTATTTCTTTATTAGTTTATTTCATTATGTGACCTCAATAAAGTAGCTGCTTGGTCACACAATACTGAATCCCGAATAAAAACGAAAGAAAAAAACCCATACAAAAAAACGTAAACGTTGTTTGTCTTTTGACTTCCTTGTATATGATTTGTTCGTTTGGTCGCCAGTATTACCAGAAGTTGGATAGGAGGTTGTTTCAATATTTTTGAATTGGAAGATGTTGCATGGGTCGTTATGATTGAATTTTCGCTTTGTTTGATTAGGTAAACAAGGGAGGCACATCTCTTCGATGCTTCAGAGGCTCATTCAACATTCAAAGGCGTAGATGTAGTATTGCTTGATGACGATGGTTCACATTCATAGGAGTTGACAAATCGTTGTTTCATGTTCGTCGTTTTAAACACAGTTCAAATGCTGGAGTTAAAAACAAACAATTCTCGTTATTTTCTTGTCTGGCTTTAAGCGTGAGTTGACTCCCCAAATAGCAACATGAAAGAGTAATCTCCTCGTCCCTTTTTTTATTTTAAATTTTGGATAATTTCGAAACAATGAACAAAATTTGTTGCGGCCGCCCTGACGGACTTAGCGGATCCATTCAGTTTAAATCCTAAATTCGACATTGTTGTGTGATTTTATAAGATGGGGGTGAAAAATCACGAGATTCGGCAATTCTGATTATGACAGTTTATTAAATCACTTCCGACATTCGCATTTGTTTTGCTTCAGGAAAAGTATCATGCAGGAAATCTGAAAATGACTTGAGAAATTTTGTAACCTCATCATCATCTCATTTTATACTCACGAGTCTCTGGCACCTACATGCTGATGTTTTGTATCCATTTGTCAAATAGTTTCAATTGCATGCATACCGTGTAGCAATTACACTTTCTTGAGTGCTTCTACCAAGAGAAAAAAATGAACCCATCTGTTTTAAAAAATTTCAGTAATGATTGCTCAACGATCATATCTATCGAAGTTCCACCATTTAATTTATCAGAGAGACTCTTACTGTTACCATGAAGAATCCGTTTTTAAATCTTTCCTGATTCATGAAAATAAGTAAGCATTTATTACACATTATTCAAATTTGCCTGCAAATTTTCCATACCTTTAGCTTTTATGAACTCCTTTGCAATTGGTACCATATGAAAATATTCGGCCCTATCATTGTATCCGTTAACGTCGCCAGGTTAACGTCGCTGTATAGACCCCCATTAAGCTTGTGGTTCGATCTTCTTCAAACTCTTAAAAAAAAAAATCACTAGAAAAATTTTTCTCTCAAAGCAGTCGAATCAACTTTTCATACGACTCTTTAACGTCCGAGTTACTCTCTCTGATGTCATTTTTCGTGTTGTTGGTGGATTTCAGGTCGACAAGGTCCTTGACTGCTTCGAAGTTGAGTATGTATAAATTTCGATGTTTAGTTTAGGACAAATGGATGATGTTGAGATTCCCTTTTGGTTGATCGCATTGATCGCAATCCTTTTTGTCTTCATTAACAGCCATTACCACTATTCTGACCTCTGATTAAATACCGGCAAATGGGAATATAGGTCTATGTTGGACCATTATAGTTCTTGCTTCGATTCGATAGACTCGTTCTGGGTTGATAGGAACTCAAAGCTTTGATCTCAACTTCTTTTGTTTGCAGTTAATTTTTACTCTTTTATTTTCCTTTTTCTTTTAAAAAGTCATTGCTTAAAATTACTACTAATTAAATATGTTCAATGTAAAGCATGTTTTTAGCTTTAATGCAGATCCTGAAATCAATCCATAACGAATAGCTCTGTAGCATTCTAAAGGGTTTTCCAATAAGAGGTGTTATTTTGATATTCAAAGAAAAATAGCATTTTTGGAGATAAATGATAGGATGTTTATTTCATTATAAAGAGGAAGGTATGCCGTTAATAATGGAACACAACATCAGCCAAATGGCCGCCAAGACCACGCTTACAGGACCATATCCTTTTCATGAAATTTTCCATAACCAAATCGCAAAGTGGCTGCCCTATGTCCTCGATAGCCTCACGAATTTCATCTTTGAGGTCTTGAATCGACGCTGGGCTGTTGGCGTAGATCTTATCTTTCACGTGGCCCCAAAGGAAGAAGTCGCAAGGTGTTAAATCACAAGATCTCGGTGGCCAATTGTGATCACCTCTTCGAGAGATAACACGGTCCGGAAACTTTTCCCGTAAAAGATCGATGGTTTCATTGCTTGTGTGGCACGTAGCGCCGTCTTGTTGAAAGTAAACGTTGTCCAGATCAATACCATCCAATTCAGGCCATAAAAAATCATTAATCATCTTTCGTTCGCTAAATAAATTATTTCAGCAAACTTGACATCGAAACTATGCCTGCTCATTCTAGTTACGCTAGTTAAGTTCCGGAAAGAATTTAAAATTGTTGCCCTCTAAACTTTACTTCACTTCACTTCACTTCACTTCACTGCACTTCACGCTTCACTTTATTTTATTTTCGTGAGACTTAATTGTATCTATATTTCCTGACTTTTGCAAGCGAATCAAAACCTTAAGCTTCTCACCTTCCGGTGATATTTGTATGCCATTCCAAGACTGCCACTTTTCGCCAAATAATTTCGCCAAAGTGAATAAGGGATTTTCATATTTACCTTTACAATATTACCAATATAATTACTATCGATCCTAATGGATATTTTTTCTTCTCTAAAGTTGGAAATAGTTAATTCATCCGCTATCAAAACAGGAAAGTTATTTCAATCCACGCTGTCACTGTTTTGGTTACTTCTTTCAAGCTTTAGGTGACGCTGCAATGTGAAATATGATGACTTCCCGCGACTCGGTCACCTCACCTTTTTGATGGTCGATATTGACGATTGAATTGAACACAGGCCATTATTTATTTCTGGTACAATTTATGATGGTAATTTTTCTTCTATTACTTATCCTTTGTAGTTCCTCACTTTGCTATATTCGTGGTGCTATTTCAAATACCACGTTTCTTTATCTTTAGTCTCATGGTTTATGCTCTTGAAAATTGTAGAAGAGTTTTTTGCTCGTATGTGTTGAATCGTAAAAGTATTACTTGATTATCCCCTTGTCCCATGATGTACACTCAGTTTACAAATTTCTGCAGCTAGCTTGATGGCTGATTATCTTGTGTCCATTTCATCTGCTGAAAGCCCCCTGGTCCATAAATGTGGTTGTTCATAAAATTCATATGGACCGGAAATCGCTTTTCTCAACGAGTCATAGTAAGAGACAATCTTAAATTGCAAAATACATTGCATCCGATGAAAAGACAGTAGCTATTCTCTAATATTCCGTTAAATCAAAATATGATTTGCTACAACACGCGATTAAAATTTTTCACCTCCATCGATCATTTATTGCGCCGGTACATATTCTCTAAGATAGTTTAATTAAACTTTTGGTTTACTGTTTGTTTTGTGAATGCTCTCCCATGTTAAGGTATTTGATCATATGCTTTTTCACTTTGAGACACTGATGTGGTCTTCTTCACTGTATTTAACGCGCTCTCGTAGATTGATCTGCTTTCTTATAGCGTCCTCTTCGGAAGCCAGGGGGGTTTGAATAACTATACTGGGTTATAGAACTTGAGGGAGGACTGTCTTTCCCATTTAAAATTTTGAAAGAACAAGCATCATACATTGTTTCATATGCACTTAAATTTAAAGCTGCAGAATCTTTGACCAGTTCGTAACCATGACGGCAGAAATCAAATTTGTTCAAATTATATGTAAATAGCTAACCCGGCAGACGTTATCCTTTTTACCGCGCTAGTCGCTGGTGTTTCGCATATTTTTCCGCGACTTTTCACGTTATTAAAAACTTGCTATTCACCACTATTCTGCGCTTCATTCGTGCTATCGCGGTACTACGCTTCACACTTTTCCCTCTGACCTTCTTTGTTGTGTTTATCTACAAAGTTGATGTTCAGAAACTTGCTCCACATATTAAAAAAAATAATGTTAGAGACTCGTTGTAAGGTATGTTCGATTTAACCGTTATTCGTTTTAAATGATAACGTGTTAAGACACATGCATTAAAAAAAAAGAAACATAAGCACGCTTTGTGTATTGCTTCCAGTCTCTTGATCTTTCATTAGTCCTGCTAAACCACTCGATATATATTTTTATATTTGTGCTGCTTTCAATCACAACTTTGTAAAGGGTTTTCCAATAAAGACTTGACAATTTTTTTTTTTGAAATAAAACGCAAACCATTTGAGATATTTCAAAAATTTTATTATTGGCTTGAAGTTTAATCAAAACATTTATGAATAGAACTCGACTTCGTTCATATGGCCACCGCGGGCACGTTTGCAGCGGTCGATTCGTTGGACAACTCGGCCACACATTTCGGCCGAAACGGCCGCTATTTCGGTTTCAATGTTGGCTCTGAGCTCTTCGTCGGCTTGTTGGCATAACCCTTGAGAACGCCTTGGAATTGACAGTTTTGGGTCGTTTTCTACGGACGCCTGAAGGGCATCGATATTTTCGACACTTCGACCAACCCGTTGTCTGACTGGCACGGCAACATCACACAACGAATATGTAGACTTAAATTTTTGCACTAAACTTGTTATTGCATGTCTACTAAGGCGAGAATTACGACCGAAAATTGGATGAGCATCAAGTTAGCGAAACACCCATCACGGATCAAAACGGGACTAGGTGAATAAATTGCCGCTATTTTGTCGCTAATTAGTTGTAATAATTTAAATTTTGTCATTCACTGTTTTCAGAAAAAAATGGCGTTGATGTTTTGCTTACATGACACGTCAAATTACATATGTACAATACAACATATAATTTAAATGAACAACTACTTCTGCACCTCGTTTCCGATGGCGATGGCGTTGCTCTAACGTATATGTCTGGTGCAGGCCACTCCATGACATCTATTCTTTTGTCTTAAAAATGTTTGCTCGTTTTGACATAATCTTTGGATCTTTCATGTTATTTTTTGTTTTTTTTTTTTATTTATTGTATTTATTTTGCAAGATTTTTTAAATTCGAACTAGCAGGGGTAAGTTCGATGAGTCACTTTTCGCCGATAATATATTTAGCTCCTAAAAGTAAGCTAGTGGGTTAGCGGAATAAGATGTTACATTACTGGTCTGGTTTTTATAAAATTTTGTAACGTTCAATAATGTCTTCTTTGGACTAGGGCAAATGAGATATTAATGCGAATAAAGTTTAATTTATGATGAGCATTATTATCACTACCAAAAAAATTGTGAATCAACGATGGAATGAGCACGATGAATGGCATTTATAGATGTCGTTCAGTTAGATGGGCAATACGTTCAGGAAACAATGTTATTTGATGTGATTTTTTCACTGCGATTTAATTTCGAACATATCCACGACAATCTCATTTCAGTAATTGAAATAGCAAAATCTCAAGTGAATAACTGGTGAGTGGTGACGCCAATTCGCTAAAACAATTAAATTTGTCTGAATATGGCGGCGGGTGTGTTCGTGCACTTGGCAATTGCATACGGAGACTTATCATGCATGCGATTTACAAATTAAACGAAAACATAGTCGCAATAAGCTACTTTCCAATATTTGTTCAGTCACTCTGAATAGTGAAGACTTTGAACTTGAGGATTATTTAGTTGTTTCTTCTTAATTCCGAAATCTGAAAATCAATAAAAATTAACATCTCTGGTATTGTACTATTATCCTTTTTATTACCATTTCACTTAATAATAGCAGTACACTTTATTTATGCATTTCTTCAAATCTTCCTTGAACAATTCCATTATCCCATGAGCCCATAACCGCTGGAAATCTTCGTTCGATCGCAACGATGCAATTTATTTTATTGAAAAACTGTGCATCAACATTATTTCAGTTTCGATACATATTTTTGCCACAGACTTATTTGCAAATATCAATCTGCCACTAGTCTTCGCTTGTACTAACGTTTTTTCTGGAACCTTTGAAATAGAGCTTTTCGGCACCACTCACATTTCACTATTGTTTTTTTTTTTTATCTACCAGTTTTTTCCCATGTTGCCAACATTCTTCGAAAGGGTTTCAGGAAGTCTGGCTACTATTTCATTGTCCTTGATAAAGATTGGGTTTCTTCGTCTTTTCTATTCTTTCTTGAAAGCCTTTTTTTTGACAGTTTTTCAAAAATTGTATGTATCGTTCAGGTCAATCTTAACTAAGAAAGTAAGTGACGTAAAGGATGACCATTGCAGTGACATTTCCGTTTGCGGCCGTTACTTCGTAATGAATTAATAATTTCGTTAAAGTGGGTGTGAATTGTTCATCTGTTGTGTTCAGCCATCAATAACCTCACAAAAAAAATAAACTTCAACAAATACATATTTCATTTCCATTTGCGTTTGATCAGATCATTCAAAATCTCCATTTGTGATGAGACCAACGAAGGGGATATTTCTTCCGTGAACTTTTCCGTTACCCCTTGGCAAATTCCATCGCAAGACGTATCTCCGAATGCCATCGGTTAACCGACAATATTACTTTTATGTAAAAGCTGGGACCTGCTTAAACGGTAAAATCGGTTGGCATATCGTGTCCCTGTCAAATATCACAAATGCAGTTTTTTTTTTGCATAAAACTTCATAAGTTATATGCAAAACAAAAAAAAAAAAAAAAAAATCAGTTCAAATCGAAAATGTTTCTTAAAACAAATGTTAAAATATTGTTTCAAATTTGTCTTTTTCAGAAATATTATCCACTCACACAAATGTATGCTTAAAAGATTCGTGTATGGAAGCCACTTGTGGATTCCAAGTGACTGAATAAATTTGTTGCTTTTGTACCTTCCGCAGCACTTAATTGAAAACATGGGCACTGGGCACAGCGATGAATGAAAATTTATTTGGCACCTCTTCTTTAATTTAAGCTTGAAGACCAAAATATATTGTACATATTTCCTGCACCAATCAAAAGACACGCTTCTAAGATTTTGTAAATGTAAGTTTTCCAACAAGTGATCTCTATGCTTCGGGCACTATTCCACAGCCCATTAGAGTTGCTTGTAGAATTCTATATTGTACGTAACGAACTCAAATTTCTGCTTGGTCAACTACTCCAACATTCTATAAATAATACAAGTTTAGGTTAAAAAAATTCTTTTCAGATGTTCTACATCTTCCCTTAATTTTTGGAGGTTTTTTGGACGTGCTGATGTACCTACTAGTTTTTGGATAGCAAAGAATATTGATGTGTTGCAAATTATCGGGAATTATCAAAATGCTTCCATGTTTAATATCACTTGTGTTGCCGTAGTAAATGAAATGAAACACTTTACTTTGAATTTTTAAGTTTTATGATTTAATTCAGTTTTTAATTTTTTTAATTTCTAAAGTGAAGTAAGAGAACTAAAAATTTCGTTTTGAACGTTTTTCTTTGGTGGCAACTTCTGTTCGAATCTTCTTAAATGTGCGCCAAATCTTTTGAGGTTAATGTCTAACTTTGCCTTTATTCGTTTTCTTTGACATTTGCTTGAACTGAAAGTGCTGCCAGGTTTGGCAACACTCCCGACTTTAATCCAGTGAAAAAAATTGTAGCATTTTGCCACAAAGAAGCTGTAATTTTTAACAAAATCGTTTTGAACAAGTATTTCACTTCCTTTATTTTAATCCTCTAATTACGTTTGGATTGTGAACTCCTAGATCCGAGTCTCTTGCAAACTGAGGTTGAACATGTCAGTACATACATTTTCACTCATAAGAACTAGAGTAGAGATGAAAATCGCAGTAACACTTATGCTTCCATTCCGCAATCTTCTATTCCAGAGTGCTTGTCTGCAAATCGAGTTGCTCTTTCTTCGTTGTGAGATATTCCCACATCTACATAATTCCCCTTTGCTTACATTTTTTTTTAAACAAACAATTTCAAGCTTTCGCTTCTACTTTTTTTAAGAACCTTTCTATTATTAAATCAGTACTTATTGTTATGTCTTTATGAACATACAACAATGCCATTCCTGTTAATCTATATTCGTCTATTCATTGTCGAAAAGTATCTTTCTGCTCTTGCAGCACTTAAGTGAAACGTTGTTAAAATAGGTTCATTGGAGTATATGAATTGCTGGAAACATCAGGGTCTGATACTTCAAAAACTGTATTTAGAGGGATTTTTTGTTCCTTAACCTCGCGTTTCCATTTCCATAGCTGGAATGTTTGTATAATGGTGGATATGGATTTGTCTAGAGTTAAGCTCTACAATAGTCTTAATTTATTCCAGACGGATTAATTTGAGAAAGCATTAAAAAACGAAGACCGTATTTTCTAATCTTACAAGCGAGATCAAAGCTCAGTTAAAATTCCATCCAATAAAGTTATGTAAAAAAATACTTGCAATAAAGTATTCCTCACCATTCGCATCAACCATTTGGTTCGCTCTATTTATTTGTCCTCTTATAGTTTTTGAATTCCTAATGACCGAGCAATTAGTTAAGTTTCCTCTAATAATTAAGAAAAAAACGTCATTACCATTTACACTTTTGCTTTCTGTTGAATTTATTCAGTGAAGATGAAAAGCTTTTTTTTCGATGAAAGTGAAACCTTAACACTTTCAAGAACAGAAATGGTATCACTGACAGCGTTACTTGCACACTGTAGCGCTTTGACAGCTTTTTTATGGGCACACACAAAAGAGAATCCCCTTGTCCTTTCCAATTTTCAAATTCTCTCAAGCCAGTATGTAAGAATTTCTGTGTGCAGTTAGCAGTTATCCCGTTCCAGACCATGAAACGATTTCAACTTTTATCCTTGTCGAACTGTTTCAGTTCGAACTGTTAGCAGTTTTAGCTAATTCCTATTTCGACTTTTTGGAAAAATAACATTCTATGCGGCCATAACCCCACTGACTGTTGGGTTGTGAATGCCTCTTCTTGGGCGTCAATTCAATTTTCATCAAATTGGAGGCGAACTTGTACCTACCTTGAAGAGTTAATATTACTCTGCTCTATTACTGAACTTAATTTGAAGAATTCATTTTAACTCAACTGAAACCGGCGGGTGTGTTCGTGCATTTGACATTCGCATTTGGAGACTTTTTTTCATCGCATGCACAATTTATTACACGAACAATATTACTATTTTAACTTAAGTAACCTGCAATTGATACTTTCCTTTGACCTGTTTTCGTAGCGATGATCAGTCAACTGTTAAACTTTGTTCTTTATCAAATAGATTTTCAAAAAATGTACAAATAATAGATCAGATCCGTCTTGGAATTTCTGAAAACAAAATTCTACGCCTTGCATTTTTAATTTGTCATTAATGTTGTTGTGAATCAGGTACTTTTTAAAAATTGTCTCTCAAATGAGTACTTTTATATAGAAGACTTCATCCGCCGCCGCTTGACTTAATTTCCAACTTCTTCCATAAGTAGTTCTGTTCCGTAGTCTTCTAATCCAGAGTATTCATTTGCAATCCGAGTTGCTATTTTTTCGCTTTTGAGATATTCCGACATCTTCATAATTCCCAGGAACGTTTGCCTTAATTCTGACAATTGTTTGATCAACAAGTCGATCTCAGTCAATAACCTTGCGCTCTTATTATTATTGAGTCAAGAGTAAGAGTTTCTGTTGTATTTGGTAAAGTTTGTTTGAAATAATCAAACAAATAAATCCATCAATAGCATCAGCAACTCTTTAATTTTCCTTCCTTTATTTATATACGCCTTTTCGGTAAAATCTGCTTAGCCCAGTCTTTCGAAACTATCGCCACGAATATTAGTCTACGTTTGTTTGTAATGGAATTTGTACGATTCCTTTGTATTTTGTCGATGACTAGCCAATCTATATTATCATTTTTATGTATATGCTACCCAGCCTTTAAAGCATAATGTCGCTTTTCATACAGTATTTCTATGAGATCGGCTAGTGTATCCTTCATTTATAAGCTGTACATTGTTGTTTTAGCTTGTTAATCCAGCTCGTTTCAGCAAATGTTGGTGACGTTCAATTTTGATTTCAGCTACATAATGTCGTTCCTTAATGTTGTATTTCAGTCCCTTATCAATGGTCATTTCATTTTCAAAGTCCTACGCATTTGTTATTCACTAAATATGTAATAAATTGTAGAACGCTATGCAATTGGACGTTACCCCTCATGATTTAAGACTATTAGTTTTGCACTGTGTCACTATCAAAATGTCCGTAACAAGTCCATTGCACTATCCAAACTTCTTGTCCGCGTAAGATAACGTATAGCAGCGTATTTTAATTTTTTTTTACCAGGCCTTCCGTTCCATCAATCGAAAGTGATAACGGTTCTTTTTTTTTATTTGGAAATTGGTCCAGTATTGCACATAACGATTGTTTGTGAATAGTGTTTTTCTGTATGTTTGCAGATGAACATTCTCATTGCTTTTAATAGTTTGTTTGCACTTTTGGATATAATGAAATGGAGAATAAATTGAAATTTCGAATTAGAGACTTCCACTTGGCGAATTGCATTAATCTCATCAGGGTTGGTTAAGAGCATTGGTTGCACATTACTGCGGAAAGGTGGCGCTTACAGCTTATCTTTTATATTTTTTTATATTGGGGTACATTTGTTATTAATTCTTTCTCCGTCTTAACAGCAACCCTAAAATTTTCTGGAATTGTTATGATGCAATCGGTATTTTTGTAGTTTCTATTGCTAACATTCAAAGCTGATTCGTCACCACCTAACACGCATGTTTTCGTTAAGAGCAATTTTCTTAACTGAAGGTTATGGCCTGCAATTCAATTTTTTGAACTTATACTTCTTTACCGGGGATTAAATTTTTTTTTTCAAACCAGTAGTAGCGGAGATTTTTGGATTCAAATATAATGAATCTACTTCTGCGCAGGGTCGCCATTCCATCTTGGCTGATAGAAGGAGTAACCCCAACTGTCGCTGCGAGTGGTGCCTCTTGTGCCTCTGTACGTTGAAGGTTTGTGCCACACTCATGAAGCCCTTCAGATATCAGTGTAAGAATAAAAAGTAAAAAAAACACGTTGTAGCTTTAATACTTTAACATACCTCTTTACCTACAAAAGCCAAAATCATCTTGTTGTTTTCGTTCAGTAAATTAGACGTTGATGCACCATCAAATCCAGTTTTTCTTTCATTCTTTCTAATTTGTTCTTGAAATACAAAAATTAAATTAGTTAAAAAAACACCGAGACTTATCCACAATAAAATTTTCCTACTAAGGCACTCCTTTTCCATTTTTGCCAAGTTGTCCTTTGAAATTTATCCCCGTTGGTGTATGTAGCTCAATGACGCAAAGACGCAATCCAATACCATACCCTGTTAATGTCCGTTTTTGTTCCGGAGCCAGAGCACTATCGTAACAGGATATCTACTTAGAGGGTTATTTCTTGAAGGACAAACATTTGCTGGTCCTTTGAGAAACAGGCCCAAAAGTTAGTAAAATTAAATTTTTAATGCATGTGTTGATTTTGTCGGTACGTCTTCCTCGCAATATTTGACGAAAATCTCCAGCCAATAACACTGTAAAACCTCCTTTTGTAACACAACAGTTCCTTATATTCCCAAGGTTTCTATCAAGAACTTTAAATCCACGCTTGTGAGCCAATGTTCTTTCATCCCATACAATTAAACTACATTCAGTAAGCACATGCGCAAAACCGCTTTGCTTTTCTATTGCACTTAAATTAAGAGGAAGCATAAAAGTTAAATTCACTGCTCTTTTACCATCAAGTACAGAAGAAGAATTTTTGTCTTCTTTCCACTATTTTCCACTTTTTTTTTTTTACTTCTTTTTTTTTTGTTTCACCATTTTTCATTCTTTATAATTTTATTTTGATTAATTATCACTTTCCAATGTTTGTCAATGCGCTTTTAACACTTTAATGAACACCACTTAATTAAGTAATAGATTTCCAATTTAAATCTATTTGTCTATGTAGAAATGTAATAAATACTTGAAACATGATGGAATAGAACACAAAAATAAGTATGCTGATAGTTTAGACTATAAATACTACGAATTTTAAACCAATTTAAAAATTTGTTACGTATTTCGAACTTACAACTATCTGCTGATTTGTTATCCTCTATTAGAGTAGGAACTTGTCTTCTTCGCACGGAAGTTGTTATGAAACGTTTGTAGCCAATAACTTTTAAATCTGTCAAACTTTTAAAATCTCATTGTTTTTGCGGAACGGCCTTAACCTTTTCGAATTTCGAAACTACTAACAATACAGTTTTTTTTTTATTTTTTATGTTTCCCCTACCATCGATATTGGTATTTTTTTTTTTTTTTAATATGTCGCTTGCATTGTATTTCAGCAAGTTTGATGTAACTTAAGTAACCAGATCCTTCCAAATCCAATCCTGTCGCGAATTACACAGAACCACATCGGAAAATATCCCATATCTGCAATATAACCCTCTTCGCGAATTGATATGCGAAAAGTATTAACGCCGTTTCTTTTCGTGCAAAAAGCGCGTTCTCTGCCTCATTGATCTTAGACGACCAGTGAATTCACTTCGCGGCAAAGATGCGAATCACCCTGCTTAGTATATTTTTTCAATATCTCGAGTTTGTTTTCATGATTTCCGATTCCAATACATTTCCTTTTGCTCCTTCTAAGGGAACAACCCACTTCCTTTTGGCACCAGGTTTTTTGTCTGAAGGTGCAACTGTATTCCTTCCTTAATCTAAAGGGTTTCCCAATAAGAGGTGTTATTTTGATATTCAAAGAAAAATGGCATTTTTGGAGATAAATGATCGGATGTCGTCTTGTTGAAAGTAAACGTTGTCCAGATCAATACCATCCAATTCAGGCCATAAAAAATCATTAATCATCTCTCGATAGCGCAATCCATTGACCGTAACTGTTGCTCCAGCCTCATTTTCGAAAAAGTAAGGTCCAATGACCCCGCGGGACCATAAACCGCACCAAACAGTCACGCGTTGAGGATGGAGAGGCTTTTCAACAATAACTCTTGCGTTTTACGAGCCCCAGATGCGACAGTTTTGCTTGTTGAAGTAGCCTCCGAGGTGGAAATGGGCCTCATCAGTCAAGATGATTTTTCGATGAAATTCCGGTTCATTTTCATGCATTTCAAGGACCCAATCAGCAAAGACACGACGTTGTTGATGATCAGCCGGCTTGAGTTCTTATCATACACAGATACCTACGAGTTAATAATATATTCTTTGATCGATTTGAATAGCTCCTTAACATATGCAATTGAAAGTATTGCAATGGTTGCAAAATGGGGCTTTCAAAGTCGTCACTTTCATCAATTGAATGGTAACAGTAATGTTGCTTACATCCTTATAAGATATTCGTAGTTCAGTTTATTTTATTAGATCGTTATAGATCACCCATTTTCCCTGACTGCCATTCGTCGTAGCCATTCTCCTCTTAATATCGTGGGTAACTCCCCACATGTAACATGGAGTCCAGGTGACCTTCTGTGTCAGCATCAGCATTACCAGGGTAATACCTCCGCCGAAACTTTGTTGTGGACGCCTGGTAGCAGACTTTGGGTCCTGAATCCAATAATTAAAACACAAAGCACTATTGATTGATTCTGTCCCGCTTAATTTCGTGAGTAATTCCCTACATGGCAATATTTATAGAGGAGCGGAGTCTAGGCGACCTTTTGTGTCACCATCGGCATTTCCAGTGAAATACCTTTGCCGAAAATTTGTTGCGGACACCTGGTTGTAGACTTTGGGTCCTGAATCCAATAATTAAAACACAAAACACTATTTGATTGATTCCGTCCCGCTTAATCTCGTGGGTAATTCCCCACATGGCAATATTTATGGAGGAGCGGAGTTCAGGCGACCTTTTGTGTCACCATCGGCATTTCCAGGGAAATACTTTTGCCGCAAAATTTGTTGTGGACGCCTGGTAGTGATCCAATAATTTAAACACAAAGCACTATTTGATTGATTCTGTCCCGCTTAATTTCCTGGGTAACTCCCCACTGGTAATATTTATGGAGGAGTGGAGTCCAGGCGACCTATTGTGTCACCATCGGTATTGCCAGGGAAATACCTCCGGCGAAAATTTGGTGTGGACGCCTGGTAGAAGACTGGGTCCTGTATTATTTTTCCATAAGCTATGGTTGTTTTAGGTATTTTTTTTTTTGTTCGGTTGTTTCTTTCGGTACATGGTACGATCTTCCTTACCGACGATCTTCGCTAACGCAAAAACTTCAGAAAGATAAACGAACTCCCTTGATGAGTTAAAAAAAAAATGGAAAATTTATAACACATAGGAAAACCTTTATTGGCCCTGTATAAAATTTTGTTCTATAAATTTGTTGAATAAATCTTCCATAGGTAAAAAGGATTTTAGTTTTTCAGGATTTTTTTTTCAGGGACAACAACAGCAGGTTGTTGACTTGTAGAAGGCTGGTATATTGAAGGAGTTCCTTCAACAATGGTTGAAACCTCTAACAGTTGCGTTGTTGGTTGAGGTTCTTGAGCTTCTTCTTGAATGAAATCAGTCTCAGAAAAGACATTTCTGTTAAAATGAAATATCCCTGTGACTTTAAACCCGTTTACTGCAATAGTTGCGTTTTGACACCTGAGATATGCTCTTCCAAACAACTCAGCAATACCATACATATTCATCTGCTTCTCCGAATGTAGATACCACTGCCGGATCTCTTCACTATAATAGGTTTTCAAAGGTCCCAAAAATGTCCTGTCCAGTGGCTGCATTTTATGTGTCGTATGAGGAGGCAAGCTTATGATGGATACATGACTCTGCCGTACCCTTTCTCGAACATCTTAATTTCTGGTGTGTGTGTTATGTCCATCGAGAATCAAAAGAACTGGCGAAGCTTCAGATGGTCTAGTTTTTTTTTCAATAAAATGTTCAAACCATTCGGTGAACAGGTTCATTTGTATCCATCCCGAAGGATGACACCTGCCAATGGAACCTGGTGGAGCACCCTTCATCAAAAGATCCGTCATGTTTTTTCGTGGAAAAATCAGCATAGGTGGTATGTTAATTCCACTAGCGCTCATGGCACACACAATAGTTATCAATGAGCCCCGCTCTGCAGCAGTTAATGCACCTACTTGCTTCTTTCCTCGTGAAGCAATGATCTGTGGTATTTTGCTCTGAACCACCGAAATACCACTTTCATCCACATTGAAAATTCTGTCTGGGAGAAAGTTGTTCTTCCTATATTCTTCCTCCAAAATTGTATAAAAGCTTTCAACTGCTTCCCTTGTAAATCCTTGAGCTCGCGCGTTAGATGTCCCAGTTGGTCTTCGGAGGGATAATTTATTTCTATGTCGCAGCAAAAAGTGGTCCAACCAAGCTCGCCCAGCAATTTCATTTTTAAATGGATGCTGAATTCCATTTCTTATGGCTAATTGGAACGCCATTTTCCTCACATCTCTTCGAGTAAATCCGAAGTATTTTCTTTCCATTGTTAACAGATATGAAACCAAATGAGTTTCCATGTCAGGTGATAATATCGTTTTTCTCCCTAAATTGTTGGTCACGCATTCTTCTGGAGACTGTCCACTATGAACAAATCTCTCCAAAGTTGTTTGAAGGACTGAAAATAATTTCACAGCCTTCTTCAGGCTAATTTTGTTCCCCCTAACGTCCTGAATTGCATCAATCATTTTGTTTTTGTCCCACGACTTTCTTTTTGGATTGGTTGGTGATTTGATTTGGCTTCGTGGCATGATGTTGGCTAGAGGACAACAAAAAATAAATCTTTAGGTAAATAAAAAGGCGTAAGGTAATATGGAACCAGGTTCGATATTAGATTCCTCTAAGAGTTCCATATTACAAGACTTCATATTTTAATAAAAAAAATTGTTTTTCGTCACTTATTCAAGGAAATTAAAAAATTCTTACCTTAAAAATTATGAAACCCAAACACTAAATAATATTAATGAATTTTAAACCAGATAAAAACACGACCCGTTATAAACTTTCGAGACAAACAAAAACAATGAAAAAAGTTTTCATATTTGCCCGGTTGTTGGAAACAGCTTTACGGTGAAATGAACAAGGCGAAAGAGACTTCACTTGCTATTCGCTAAAAGATGGCACTGCCTGTTTTGGTTTTGTAGCAACCACAAACACATAACATATAAACACTTTACACAAAAACACTATACATTAAAACACTTAACATAAAAAGTATTAAAATTATCATAGATTATATTTGTTTTTCATGTTTCATTTACTTAAAATAAATTATTATTGTTGTAAAAATATTCAAATAGAAAACATTGCAATATTAAAAATATCTTAATTCTAAATATAAATAAGAGTTTTCATTTCGGACATTTTGGACATTTTTATGTGTTGTAACTGAAAAGTACAACTACAAAATTGGCGGCTTTCTTTAATTTGGATGGGATTTTACATCTTATCGCATGTTCTATTCTAACCCTAGATCTAGATCTTAGAGGTTCATTATTCGTAGGAATGGGAGGTTGATTGAGATGGCGTAATATAGAGTCTAAACCTTTAAACATTGTTGTCATAGTATATTGCAAAGTTTCAACTTGTAAAGATATCCCAGATACCATCCTGATTAGATAATCCATCTGCATTTCTTCATTATATTCACCTTTGTAATTATGTACAGAAAGGCATGTAATCCCATTCAAACATATAGATCCGGGGGTATAAAATGGACATAGCTTTCTAAGCTTTGGCTTAAAATCTTGAGTGATTAATCTAGGCTCATCATATTGTGGTTTACCAACTCTGGGTGCAACTTCTGGACATTCTGGATTCATATGAATTTTTCCTTGATAAAGAGGATTATTAGCAACATTCTCAGGATTTCCTCTATTACTTTTCTTGCTAGTAGATGGTAATTCAGGGGTAAAGTTAGCCATATCTATTATATCTTAGGTTTCTTTTATTTAGTATGTTTTTTGAATTATTGTAAGAGATTATTTATATTATTCTGTATTAGCTCATTTTGTAGTTGTACTTTTCAGTTACAACACATAAGAATGTCCGAAATGAAAACTCTAAATCTAAATAAGAGTTTTCATTTCGGACATTTTGGACATTCTTATGTGTTGTAACTGAAAAGTACAACTACAGTTTAAGAGAGGGGTTCCTATTTAACAACAGGTTCCATATTCCCACCTTTTCCTCTAGTATACTAAAGGTTTAACTATTGGAGGGTACTCCTTAAACCTGGTATCAAAATGTCGGGGGTCATGTTACTTATCTCGCAATACCTCATTATTTTTTATGACCTTAAGCGTAACAACCGGAAGCATTCAAGCGGTTACTGCTTTCAACTCTCTTTTTTAAGCCCCTTAATTGGGTCAGGGGGTCCCAAAAAATACAGGTCTAATGTCGAAATGTCGGGGTTCATGCAACCTATTCAGCAATACCTCATATTATTTTAAGGACCTCAGGTTAAAGCAGACAAAATGTTACTGTTTTCAGAACCCATTTTAAAGACCCCTTATGGGGTCAATGCAGTTCAGCTTTCAAGACAAGCGAAAAATCGTAGAACCATATTTTTCAAAATCGACTTCGTACTGTGGAGTACGAAATCGATTTTGAGTGAGAAAAGTCTCACCTTCATTTTGCGCTAATTCGTTTTTTTTTTATGGCACCTCTTTTTTTTTTTGCTTGTCAATGCATTTTGAAGGCTTTTCTCATTCCCGCTGATCCTCAACTACGAAATAAACCTGCGAATACCTAGCTTCCCGATTTGTGGAAGGTATTCATCTACGACCGTTATGGTAAATCTGACCCTGTACTAAGAAAATCTTTATGATTTATGATTTATTTGTCAAAATTGCGATAAGGTGAGAGTATCACTGCCATTTTGTAGGGTTATTCATATTCATCCTTTCATTTTTTTTTTTTTCAAATTTAAATTTGAGTCATGTGCCAATGTTTAGCACCTCATCCACTTCATATGACATTTTAGGATCGTACGAAAAACCTAATAATGTCATATTTGTCCATGAATGGAGACGCTTTTCTGAATATGTAGATCGTCCTCATCTTTTCTATGTGCTTCAATATTTTCAATTTTCTCTAGGTGCAATCGCACTTACGTTCCCAACATTTTTTAATAGCATTCCATAAATTAGATTCGTTTCGAAACGTTTTTCCTTTTTTTGTGTAGACTTTTTCCCAAATTTCTCCAGTTTTCTTCAGACCTTCCCACAAGGTTCTCTTCTTAGCGTGGAAAATGCAATTTGCAATTATTTCTTTATTTGAGGTATTCATCATCTCTTTTTTAACTGACGCGCTACTGGCAGGAAAGCGAACTTACTCAAAATCTTACATTCTCATATTGGGTAAATGTACATCTTTTAAAAAGTTTCCTCTTTCGGTTTGAATTATTTGTTACATACGGTTTGAAATATCAGTGCCCATTTTCCAATAACTTTGAACAATCTTGTTGGTGTCACCTTTTTTTCCATTGCCAATGTTATGTTCGCTATTAGCTTCAACTTTATATTTATCTTCAGTTTCTTCATTGATTGCTACTGATTTTATTTCCTTTCGACTATGTGTTTTTTCGGACACTTAAGACACGCATGTTTAAAGGCGGAGTTTAGTCTCCCATAGTATCGTTTGATGTTATCAAGAGATGAGACTTGGTTATAGTTTTAAGCTCCCTTTTGAATCAGTACAGACTATCAATGCCCCAACAACCGTGAACACGTTCTTGTTCACAATTTCCTCGAAAATTACACCAAGAGAGTTTAATGCAACCTTTTATTTTTTATTGGTGTGTACTCTTTCACGCTGTTAAATCTTGCTTTCATAATTCTAAATCGGTGCTTTTTTTTACTCGTTCGTCTACTGAAGCGCTGGTTGAATTTGTTCCTTTTTCAGTTGTCATTTCTGTTGAATTGTTTCTAAAAGGAGTGATACCAGTTGTCCTTAGCGCTGTATGCACTGCCTCTAACTATCCTTTCTGTAAACAACTCTTGGTTCTTAGTCGCAATTGTTTCAGATCCTTGCATCATGAGTACTACCAGTATATCCTAAAACCACGTTTCTGCCATTCTACAGTATATAAGTAACTTCTAACCTTACGAAATAGATGTCCCTTGTCTAACAACTCAATATACGTTTTCACTTTCAAATAGAAAACTATGATGGTTAAACCATTTTTGACCTGGGTAAAGTGCCTCAGAAATTTCGAGCCATTTTGGATTACATGTAAATGTTATGAATAGATGGGGTGCGCCATAATATCCTTCGTACATTATTGTATCCTGTGTGCGTTGGATATGTTGTCCTATCATAACAAATCCTACCTTATACTTAGTTGGGGCTTTGAAACAACTCCTGTGGAGATCAGCGAGAAACCTATTTGAATGTATAAGTACAGACATGAAAATTTTTGCAATCTGTTTTTTTTTTTTTTTTTTGCAAAACGCTTACAACGCAATTCGGTTTTCTGTGAACGTTTATTTTGTCTACCCCAAACAAGAGATTTGCGTTCCGAAACGCGAGACTAGTCTTGCACATACTTTAGCAGTTCAAACCAAAACGAACGATTTGTTTGTTTAAAACGCTTATTTATATTCAGTTGCCATTGACCAAAATATATTTTTCAGGAAATTGTTTCATTTTTTAAAGTTTTGGAAACGTAATTGATTCTTTTATTTTATTCGTTAACATATGTACATTTGCCAACTTTTATTTTAATGTCATATATGTTGTCATGGCTAGTAATGTCTTTGAACATAAGTGTCGCATTCTCGATTGGTAGACTTATGGATCCAGCGCTTTTACACGAAACTACTCTGCTTAAGGGGCACTTGGAACGAAAACTAAGAATTAAATCCCCCTTGTAACTACAACAAAAAAGAATTAATTTAAACGAGAACATCAACGTTGGCTTCTATATCTACTGCTACAGCCACTGCCTACATCCTACCTTATACCTAAATCTCACTCTATTCACAAAAAAAAAGCGCGAACCTTATCAGTATGTGTTACAACTTGGACATAATTTTTATGTTCCGGATGACTTATCTGTCAACAAACTAAGTAATGGTTCAGGTAAATTACGATAAGTTCCGAGTATAACTGCCATTTTGGCAGCACATTGTAAACTATTCAACCTTCCATCTTTTAACGGAACAATACACAAATTCGTGAGTTATTGTCCCAATGTTAAGCACCTCGGCCGCTTCATATGACATTTTAGGATCGTACGAAAAACTGTCGTATGTCATATATAATGTCATATTTTTCTATAAATGACGACGCCTTTCCTGAAGGTTATTGACATCATTTTCCCTATGTGCTTGAATATTTTATACTTGATCTTCTCAAGGGGTAATATCACTAGGGTTCCCAACATCTGCTAATTTGTCCTAAAATAAATCTCGCTTTGAAATTTGTTTATCCTTTTTCGTTGAGACTTTTTTTTAATCTTTCTTTTATAATTCCAAATTGGTGCTCTTTGCCTACTGATTAAATTTGGTCCTTTTTTCAGTTGTCATTTTTGTTCAATTATCTCTATAGATCCGCGCATCATGAACATATCCAGTATATCCCAAAACCATACATATTTCCGATTCGCGACCATAGCAGGCAGTCTGAAAGTCAGAGTCAGAGTCAAAGTCAAATTCAGTTCGGATGTGGATTTGCCAAGTTTCTAAGTTGATATTTCCTAATTATATTTGTAAATCTGGCCCTGCGAATAACTACCCTTTTGGGTTTAAGCCGTGTCACTGCCGTCAAGCTTTCCATATTCATTTTTGAAGAATGTGATAGATGTGGATCGACTAGGCGGTAAAGTCCTGTTATGTTAATACATCACAATGTCTATTTGAAGTATCCCCTAAATGTCTTCAGTCTTTGTTTCGTTCGCCAAAATTGAGGATGAGATTTCCATTTTAATAAACCTCAATTGTTGAACCGTATAGCTCCGAAGCAACCACCAACTCCAAATAGCCACCGTTTGAATGCAAGTGGGTAATTTTATTTAAATATTTCCCTGAACTCATATGTTACGAAATTGCATTAATGAGTAATTTTACTAAACCTATTCCAATGTTTGACCACATACCCTGCAATTTATTTCATAATTTCGCCATGCAAATATATAAGATATCCTATTTGAACAAAAAGACTATCTGCATTGTGCTCCATTGGCACAACAGATTAAAGCTAAGCACCTCCTCAAAATTTCCCCTTTCATCATTTATAACTTCATAAATGTACATCAAAATGACAATTCTATAAATTCCCATTAAACCTAAGACTTCGATTGGGATTATCGTGATCCCCGAATTATATACATAATTTCCTCTCTAGGTGAATCTAAAAACGATAATTCAATAATTGTCCGACTGCCTCAAGTTCGAAAAAAAACACAAAATTCATTGCGATTCATGTCTTCGAAGTAATCAGAAGAATTGCTTTGGTTATGTCCTCTGCTATCGTGAGTAAGAATACAAAATCTTTCCCAATTGTTAGCAACATGGTTAACTATCTGCTTCCCAATTAACTTAGCGTTAAGTTCTTAATCTCCAAAAATGAGAAGACAATGACCTAAATAAACATGCCCCCTCACCAATCTAAAGGGAAATGGTGGGGGCAATCCGACCACCACTTTTATTAATTTTTGTACGTACAGACATTGTTGGGGCTGATAAAAGCAATAACCCACTTACTTTATGGGTTATTTTTCGTTGCTTGATGGTGACGCTTATGGGCGCTTCGATCCACCCAACATCTTTTGTCGTTTTGTTGTTCTTATTGTTTGTTTTTTTATGTTATTTTCGTTTATATAAAGCACTTTATTAATTTGATTTGTCTTTTTGTTTCCTTTGTTTTAAAACAAAGCTAGGTTTAGATTTAAAGTTTTACAATTTTAATATTATGGGAGACGAAGTTGCACTAATCAACTGAACTGGACTCGAAGAATTCAGTGCGGCGGGTGTATTCGTGCACTCGTCAATTGCATGTGGAGACTTTTACCGCATGCCATTGCGAATACACGAAGAGACATGTTTATAAATTTAAATCAAAATGAATTAATATAATTTACAAAAGATTTTTTTTAAAGTATTCAGGTGTACGGTGAACACTGAATAATCATGAAACGGTGGTGACTGCTCCGAAACAATTATAATAATCTACGTTCAGTGTTTTTTTTTTCACCAATTTTCTGGACTATTGATGGAATATATTTTATATTATGAAAATAAATATAAAAGATTAAGAAACAAATAAAATGAAAAACAAAAAAAAAGAATATGTTATTAATAATAAATGACAAAACTCGGTTGTCTCTTATTTGTAAATTTCTGCCAAGGACCAATCTAAGTGTCACGCTTGTCCCCAGGTCACTCAAAAATTAAAATTCCTTTTTTTAAATCTTATATGTGGTGATTGTCTGCCTGACCCATCAATTCATAGGTATGTTTCAATATTTTCATGTTCCATTAATAATTGATCTCCTGAGGAATCCACACGTTCCAACGTCTGCTAGGTTGTCCTTCTGTAAACATGCTATGTATTCTGACTTTATTTTCAAGCCCGAATAGATGATCAAAGTCATAGACTATTCCTTTAGTTTTCTCCTCTCGCATGTTTGAGATCCATTTTTTAAAATCCTAATTGTGTACTGTTGTACATTAACTCTCGTATCCGATTTTCCAAATCTTTGTTTTACCTACGGTATTGATCTTTTGTAGAAAAATATCCGGGCTAGATTGCTAACACTTGATGACTACTGATCTTTGATAAGCTGCACCTATTAAACTTTACCGTTCTATATCGAATTGAGCAGTCAACACTAATAAACCTAGAAGCAGCACAGGCACTCTATTAACTGTAATATACTTTAAAAATAACTTTTAATGTCGATTTAAAGTTCAATTAACTAAGAAAATAAAAAAAACTTCGATTTTACTTTCACCGATGGTCGCACCAGAGTTGTGGGTGGGGCAGTTTAATACCAGCTTTTTTGCTGCCAAACGCAATGCAACCTTGGTTTACTATCCGCATGATATGAATTACTTTATTACCTGAATATCTGAATATGAATTGTTAACTTTCCAAATTCTAAAGTTATAGCGATGGGTTAGTTGATTTTTGGGGGATAAAGTACTGAGAGTAAACTTATCAGTTGTAAAAGTAAAAACCTGTTACGCAGAGTATGCGTAACAGCTTTACTCTAGGTCAACGAACCATTTTCTTTTTTCCATGGTAATATTGTCAAAAAAGTTATCATGTCATCATGCAATAAGCACAAATCGTGTTCAACCAAATGTAGATTTTCCGAAAAATGTACCGAAACGATAAAACAAATGAAATGAGTCAGTCACTTAACAAAATTTATCACTAAATGTATCACTTAAGTATCATTTAATTTATCACTCAATTTATAACTAACTGTATATGGATCACTTTAAGTATCACTCAAGTAGCACTCAATTTATAAATTAATTTATGATTTAATTTATCACTAAATGTATCACTCAAGTATCAATAAATTTATCACTCAATTTTTCACTTATTTTATCACTCAATTTATAAATTAATTTATCAATCAATTAATAAATTAATTTATCAATCAATTAATAAATTAATTTATCACTCACTTCATAAATTAATTAATTCAATAAGATTGTATAGTTATTTAATCCAAAAAGTTTTAAACTCACTGAACAAACTCCCAAATGAATGCTGACGATTTTAATATTTACAAGCAGCCTTGCAAAAACACAAATTAAAACTAAATCACAATTAAACGCACAATTAAATTAGGTAGGTATTATTGTTAAAATGAAATGGTGCAGGGGCACCCTATGGCTCCAAAAATTTAAAAAAGAACTATAGAATTAAAATCACTTCAAACTCACTGTCACTCAATCAATGAAATAGGTAGCTATTAAGTTTTATAGTAGTTTTATAGTGTTTGCAAGTAGTTTAAAAAAATAATGCTTAATATCAACTTCACAACTCACAATTTAAAGCTTAATTAGATATTATGTCACAATTAGAAGTCGTAATTAGCATCAACTGCACGGCATGAAATCACAAGTTTTCTGTTTTAAAAACATCTACACTTCCACTGATTAAAAAAATGCGTTACAAAATTACTTTTACAGCTTAACAAATACAATTTCATGATTTTGAATATTTTTTGAATTTTTTTCGTCTCCTTAATTGAATTTATTTGTATTATTTCATCGAAATGATTCTTAAATTAATAAGTTTTATTCATTCAAATATAAAAATTTGTATTGCTAATTCAAATTCAATAATAACTTTTAAAAACTTCTTAAAAAATATTTTAGAATCTTATTAATTATAAATGTACACATTAAATAGTATCTTAATAACCTTTTACAGCTAAACGTATTAGAAAATGTCGACATTTACATAAATTGCGTATAGTCCTTTATTACACATATGTCTATATAACCAATAAAATTAAAGGAACATTCTCGCAATAAAAATATTTCCATTAATTATTTTTCGCAAGTTATTTTTTATATTAATTTTTGTATCGCAAATTCTACCAACCCACACTTACAAACTCAGCTATTTCTTAAGTTCGCTTTTACTTCCAGTACACTAGAATAAAATCGTAGTTTTTGTCTGACAGTTATCTTAAATTGGAGCTACTAATTTCGTTGCCAGCTCTCAAGGCTAGATTTTTCTCCACAAAAGTAAGAGTTTCCATTTTTTTTTTTTTATTAATACGGACTAATCTTGAGCAATTGCTTAAGATTTTTCTCAAGGTACCTACGGGAGTTGAGAATAATCCTGACTCGAGTAACGATTATGAATTCCATCCCTAGTATCTTTTATTTTTTTGGTATTTTCGTCGATATACCTTTGATTTGACTTTTCCATTACGATTTTCCAAAACTAAACTTATATTCATGGTAAAACTTCAAAAATTAATTTTCAAATATTGTTTTTTCGGCTTAAATGCAGTTTATTGCAGAGCTCATCGTTTTGATTTTTTTCGTATAAAATATTTTCAATTGAAATGATTTTGTGTATATGAATAATGTTCACATGCAATTAGAAAAGTTTCTTTAATAGCAGGCAAACTCGGTAATGATCAGCATGTCGGATGTGAGAGTTTTTGTTGATAGTATGCGGTCTTAAACTATTTTGTCGACTTTTGTTTCAGCAGATGGGAATATATTTGAGACTAGGCGTCTTTTCTTTCCTTTTTTTTTTTTTTATTATTATGTTCAAGTCACTTCCTTTATTTAATTTTGATTTTATACTCTTACTCTTACACACTTTTTTTTCTCACAAAATGAACTATAATTTTAGATTTACTTTTATGATGGCGAACTTGTGCCTTGAGGGTGGATTTTATAATTTAATGAGCAACACATCCGTTGGCCGCCACACTGACCGAAAGTTTCATGAAAGTGATGCCAAAATACTTTCGTACGAATGTGACGGCGGACCGTTCAGCAATGTTTTTAACACTTTTTCAAGAATTTCGTACACATCGGCAGTTAAATAATTACCAACATTATAACTAACTTTCATTATAGCACTTAACAGCATTTGTGTATTTTGATAACAGTTTTTAAGATTTTGATCAGATTTCTTTAAGCTTTACAATGGTATTCGTAATTGTATTCTTGTTGGGAAGGACATATTTTGAATTCAATGCTCTGGCTGAGAGTTTGAACTGATATTTTTTTTTTTCATTTTTTTATATGAAGTTCCAGGATTTGAAAAGGATTGTAGAGCAGCTTTAATTTCAACGTCAACCCAGTTTTTTAATTTTTTTTAGTATATAATAAATAATTCTAACAAAGCATACTAGCATTCATAACGCGTAAATAGTGAAAAGTGCCATGCATATGGTTAAGTAACTCGGGATCAATTTCCTCATCGTTTCTGGTTCTCAATGAACGCTGAAAGCAGGGTCCATTCACACAAATGTGTCGCAAATTTTGTTTCCCGGGGAATTAAGCCTGCCTCAGTTTGTTTTCAGATGCCGGTTGGCCTGGTGCATCTTTTTCTCACAAGCTGATGGAGTGTGTCTGTGGGCCTGATTTGTTGGTGTTCATACATTCAACGGTCCCAGCCATCTCAGCCGCTGTGTAATCAGCTTTTTGGCTAGGTCAACGTGTCGCTGTACAGACCGTAAAATTCGTCCTTGTTCCCCCTTCTTTACACTCCTTCGGTACACAACGAATCAAAACAAATAACCCGAAGAATCTTTCTATCACTACACCCAAACAACTCTTCATTCGACTCTTGCTGGTGCTGGTGCGTTGGTGTCCATATGTTCCACGTGTCCCAGCATCTCAGCCGCTGTACAAACAGCTTATTTGGCAGGTGAAAGTGTTGCTGTTCAGCTCCTAACATTCTTCCTTGAACCTTCTTCTCTACACTCTTTCGGCACACACCGAATCCAAACAAATCGCCCGAAGAATCTTCCTATTAAAACCCCCAAAAAACTTTTCATTCGACTCTTTCAAAGCCTATGCTTGGGACCCGTACAGCAGTTCAGTCACGTTCTTTTTTGCTATTCTTGCTTACACACCCAAACAGCCGCTGACTGCTCCGTTGTTATGTTGCCGGAGAGTAGCACCCCCTTCGGTTTGTGTTTCAGATGCCAAATGAAAATTGTTTTCCCAAAGCTTCGTGCTCGTTCGAGTCTTGCACTGGAAATACCTTTTGTCGGCACAGCACCATTTTTTTTTTGTTCGGCATGGTAAAGGCCCTATCGAGTAAAAAAAAAACCTTCCTTATATTTTCACCCATAGTTTTATTGCATTTTTGTTTTGAAAACTCAACTTTTTATTATCCACTTGAAGAGTATTTTTCGTTATGTTATTAATTAATTTACGTTCTTGTCTTGTTTTTCTTTCTTCCTACATACATTTGTGTTAAGTCCTTCTCGTTATTGTTCAATTTTATTACCATTTTGATACAACGGTCATGTGGAGGTCAACATTGTATATATAAACTATAGTACTATTATGAAAGCGTAAACTTTAATAAACTAGGTGACCACTTTTGTGCTGGGGCGCTAATGAATGTGTATATATATTTTGAGAGAACCAAAATTGCAAGAAAGAGAGGGTGTAGTACATTTATTTTAATAACAATAGGCGAGTGAGGGAGTAAGAAATAATTTGCTTTTTACATTTTGACAGAGAGGAAATGCATTAAGGATCGTCACTTAAATGTTTAGGGATCGTCACTTATCTCTGTATGTAAGGATCAGTGTTAAAATTGTGCTTTTTTTGTTGGTATTTATTCTTGTAGGTATTTTTATGCTTGTCGGTATTTAATTTCGTTTTGTTACTATAATGTAACATTATCAATTCTCCGTATGGGTTAGATATGTATGTAGCCATATTTTAGTTTCAATTTTAAGGACCTATTAAAGGTATTTTTTTTTTTTTTTTTTTTTTTTTGTTGTTTTTTATTAAGTAAATAAATATTTTAGGATTAGTATATAATTTATATTTAGAATATGTACAGAGAAGATTTATTAATGTTCATAGAAAATCCTTTATAAAGGGTGATTTTTTAAGAGGTTTAGAACTTTAAAAAAAAAAAACACAAAAAATTCGAAAAAATGAATGAAATATTTATTTGAATCGATAGTTTGAACCTTGCAATTTAATGTTTAAAGATAATTTCATGCAAATGTTGACCGCGGCTGCGTCTCAGGTAGCCCATCCGCTGAGTCCAATTTTGGCATACTCTTTCACACATATCGGCCGGTATCTCACGATTGAATGCATGGATGTTGGCTTCCAGTGCGTCAATCGAAGCGGGCTTGTCCCTATAGACATTAGCCTTGACATACCCCCACAAAAAATAATCTAATGGTGTCAAATCGCACGATCTAGGCGGCCAATTGACCGGCCCGAAACGTGAAATTAACTGTTCACCAAACTCGCCTCGCAATTGCGCCATTGTTTCGCGTGCTGTGTGGCATGTGGCACCGTCTTGTTGAAACCACATATCATGCAAGTCAAGAACTTCCATTTCGGGCAAAAAAAAGTTTGTTATCATCGCTCGGTAGCGTTCACCATTGACAGTAACGCTGCGATTCGCATCATCTTTGAAGAAATATGGCCCAATAATGCCGCCGGCCCATAAACCGCACCAAACAGTGGCTTTTTCGGGATGCCTTGGTAGCTGTTGCAATGCTTCTGGCTAATGCGGCAATTTTGCTTATTTACGTACCCATTCAACCAAAAATGAGCCTCATCACTGAACACTTGGAAAGCTGGCCGAGAGCTTTCCAAGAGCCCATTCACCAAAAATTCGGCGTTGTGGTAGGTCGGCTGGCTTAAGTTCTTGTAGTTACAAGCGGCTGAATGCGTTCCATGTCCACCCTCGTCCATATCCACATCCATCTTGTCATCATCCAAATCCATGTTCTCCAACTTGTTGTCATCTAGATTTTCTGATTCCATGTTGTTTTCATCATCCTCATTTAAACACTCAGTAAGGATTAACTATATACCTAAAATTAAGTCGGCTATTGGGTCTTGAATTACGTATTCCTTCGCCGCCACCGCCTCATCGTCATCATCCTCCTCCTCCTTCTTCTCTTGCTCTTTCTCGTTCTTCTCCTTTGCTGTTTCCTTTTGTGCTGAGGAGGCTGAAGAAGAGGTTCCGCTTTAGCATCATCATATCCAGAATGTTCAGTTGAACATAATAATTTGTTTAAGATTTCTAATGAATCTCCAAGCAGATGGGTTTTTTTCGTATGATCCTTTGTTCGACCTCACCATTGAGAGCACATTTTCTGCGGCGTCCGTGTTTAAATGTGATAGTTAGTATGAAGTACTTTTGGTCCGCATCTTTGCTTTTTTGTTACTTCCACATCTCTTCTATTCCCAATAATGTTTGCTGCAATCCTTGGAAGCCAGGTGGGTATGGTTTCCTTTCCGATGTTGATTTCCATGTCGCTATCCAATGCCTTGCGCTTTGTCCTGTATCCAGATTGTCAAACAAATCGTCCAGGCTTTTAAGGAATGTTGAATTTGGAATATTGATTTCTTCTTCCGATCCATAGCAGCCTGTGCTTATAGCATACAAAATAACTTTTCATAACAATTCGGGTTTATGTGCTTTTTCATTAGCTTGTGCGCAACCTTAAAGGTTCCCTGCGAGTCCTGTTCAAAAAGATCTTTTACGACTTTCCAGTTTACAATATCGCAATATCGGAGCAATTGCAAATTGACGCAGAAGACATTATCAGGGCATATTTTGTAAGACATTTGCGCCACGACTGAGGTTTTATGTCTTTTTCATAGAAGTGTTTCTCACACATGTAGGATAAGGCTGGCTTATTCTTAATGCGTGAAACACTTCCATTTTCCATCCAAACTGCCGTTGACGTTTCTGTCAAAATACGGAAAGGTTCGTTTTAAAGTTGCTCCTGTAAAAAAGTATCATATTGCCATTTTTCAAACATTTAAAAGATATAAAAAGTGTTAAGAGTGTTGTGTTAAGAGAAAAAAAAACCATTCTTCTTAGTCTCATGTGAGTTTAAGACCTATAAGATTACGTATTCTTAGCTTTTAAATTGAGTGCTAACACCACTAAACATAACCACACTCTTCACATATCGATATACCTACATATATGTCAAAACAAAACAAACGAAATCTTTGCGAAACCTCTCCTGAAAACTTTAATTCAGAAAAAAGACCACAACTCCACGATAATATGCCTAGTGAACTAGTTGGAAATATGAGTAAATCAGATCTTACTAATCTGCTTTGTGATCTTCTCGACTCAAAAATGAAAAATACAGCCACCAAGAGTGACATTGAAGCAATAACAGTTGCACACCAGCAAATTATGGAGCTTGTTTAAACCCGAAACCCAAAATTGACTACTTTTTCTAGATAGAACAAAACAAAACCAAATAAATAAAACACTATGACTTTATTTGGGAAAAAGCATATAGCACAAAAAACCCAATTTATTTAACACAAAATAAAAACCTGGCCGAACTTGCCGTGTACAATGCTGATGTAAGACTAACAAATTCTATCAGAAATAAAAAGTATACAGTTTCTTTTGCCTGCACTTTCGTATAAGAGAATAGGTAAGAATACAAATATAAAATATAAAGGCGCCGTAGTTGCTTGCTGGATTTGCTGGTTTTTCCACATTGAATTAAAACTCGAACACTTGTGTTCGATACAGTCCCGACAAAAAGGGAACCTTTTTCCTCTAGGTGTCTGCTGGCTGCCGATTCTTATCGCTGATTGGTTGCTCTCCGCTTTGCTGCTTGCTATAGGTTAAAAGTCATTTCTTGCTATAATATAATGCTGTAACGAGACTGATAATTGGATTAAAGTAATTGTTTAAATAAGTTTTCACTAAGCCGAATGCACTTTCCAATCCTTATTCGATTGGTAGCACACATACTTTCTGAACTGGCCGTATTAGCTGTCCTGCTTCGGTCTGCAAAACCACAGACCTAACTATACCGTCTCTACTTTGAATTAGCTCACTGATTCTTCCCATTGCCCATTGTGCTGGTGGGAAGTTCTCGCTCTTTATAATCACTAGCTGACCTACTCTTAAACTCTCTTTCTCTCTGCGCCACTTTTTCCTCTCTTGTAAGGTTACCAAATACTCTTCTCGCCACCTTTCCCAGAAATGATCAAATATAACCTGCCTCTCTCTGAAAAGCTTCGTTCCCCCATTTCGTGATTCTCCTGCTGCCGAAAATGACGGCGGCAATACAATTGGCTCGCCTATCAAAAAATGACCTGGTGTCAACGCTTGCACGTCAGTGGGGTCGTCACTGAGAGGATGAATTGGACGGGAGTTTAATATACCTTCTATGCCAGTGAGCAATGTTAAAAATTGGTCACTTTCTAGCATACGCTGTCCCACTATACGCTTTAAATGATACTTCATTGATTTGACAGCGGCTTCATATATACCGCCCTGATGTGGTGCAGCAGGCACCATAAATATCCAGTCTGTACCCCTCATGTTGAGTTTGCTGAATAATTCATCCCTTTCCCATTCTTTCCAAGCTTGCTTGATTACCCTGGCTGCGCCAACAAATGACGTTCCATTGTCGCTATACATTCGCTGACAATGTCCTCGCCGACTAACAAATCGCTCATAACATGCTAAAAATGACAATGAAGACAAATCCCCAATCATATCAATGTGAACCGCTCTTGTCTTTAAGCACACAAATATTGCTACCCAAACTTTCTTTGTGCTGATTCGCTTGCCGTATTTATCTGCAATCTTAATTGAAAAAGGCCCGGCATAATCAACCCCGGTATGTAAGAACGGTTTACCTGGCCGCACCCTATCCGCTGGCAATTCTGACATAAGTTGCTGTTCTAATCTATAGTTATATCGTACACAAGTTATACACTTGTGCAAATAACCTCTTAGCTCGCTACGCAATCGTGGTATCCAATATTCCTGCCGAATGAACTGCATCATTACCTGGCTGGCTCCGTGTTTCGTTGCTCGATGAGCATGATCGATCACCAACCATGCCAATCTTGAACCGCGTGGTATAATCGCTGGATGTCGCATATCGTATGCCTCTGCTGACCGATGTAGACGCCCTCCTACTCGCAGAATACCTTCGCCGTCAAAAACTGGTTTGAGAGCCTCAATCTTGCTACCCTCCGCTAATTCTCCATTCGCTTGAAGTGATGCCATGTCCTTGCCGTAAGCCTCTTTCTGGGCCTTCATGATGAGATACTTCAATCCCTTCTTTCGATCAATTGCTGTAAGTGTTGAAGGGGACGGACCTGCATTATACCTTGCTCGCTTGCCTCTTCGCCACAACTTGCGTTGCTTTGCCTTTACCCTAAGCTGATTTACATAATGAAATATATAGCCCAGAACCCCTGTCGCCTTCTCTAGGCTACATGCATATTCTTCTATTGGTACAATAGCTTGCTGTTCAGGTACCCACATACCCAAAGTTTCATTTGTTTGTGTAACTATACATACTTGCAGTTCATTTGCTGCAGCTGGTAATATTTCCCCAACTATTGGATTGACTGGCCAATTGGCTTCTTTCTGAATTAGCCATGATGGCCCATATAACCATAACTTGCTCTCAATTAACTCCGCCGGTAGCAACCCTCTACTAAGTAAATCGGCTGGATTTTCCCTAGTCCCGACATGACGCCAATTTCCTACACAAGTATTCATCTGAATCGATGATACTCGATTCCCGACATACGTCTTCATATCACGAGGTAACTTTTTCAACCAATGCAGTACCACCATTGAATCTGTCCAGAGTATATACTCGGCATTTACCCAATCCATTGCCCTAAGTAATTCTACCAATAGCCGCCCGAGTAGCTCAGCCGCAGCTAACTCTAGCCGAGGTATGGTGATTGTCTTCAGAGGAGACACCCTTGTCTTTGAAGCAATCAACCTACTCGTAACCTTACCATTGGCTTGCTCTACCCTTGCATATAACACCGCCCCGTATGCCATTGTGGAAGCGTCGGAGAACCCATGTATTTGTACCTTAGCCGTGCCGCCTGTATTGAGCCATCGTGATATACGGAATTGCTCTAAGTGTTTTATCCCTTGCCAAAACGCTTGCCATCTTTTCGCTATCTCAATCGGTACTTCCTGGTCCCAACCTAAACCAGTTCGCCATAAGTCTTGTATCATAATTTTGCCGATTATTATTACTGGCGCTATATATCCATTAGGATCATATAGCTGCGCAATATAGCTAAGCAGATTTCTTTTTGTTACCTTGCCAACTATCTCTGGTGATTTCACTTCGAATGTGAATTCATCTTGGTGAACTAGCCATTTTAAACCTAATACGGAAGCTTGCTCTCTGTTATCAAACACCATTGCCTCCTCCCTAGCCGATGGTAACTTGCCTGCTAGCCATTGGCTGTTTGATTTCCATTTACGAAGTTCAAACCCAGCGGTCTGTAATACCCTATCCAAACGCTTCGCCGTATATAACGCTTGCTGTTCGCTATCGCAACCCGATACACAATCATCCATGTAAAAATCGTTACATATGACTTGCTCTATGTCTGGATATAACTCACTAGAATCTCTGCCGCATTGAATTAAAGCTCGCACTGCATTATATGCTGAAGATGTCATACCATAGGTCACGACTGTTAGCCGATACTCTTGCAACTTGTCTCTGGGAGATTCTCGCCAGAATATTCTTTGGTAGTCCCATTGCTGCCTAGCTATCTTGACTTGCCGGAACATCATCTTGATGTCTGCGCTGAAAGCTATTTTATGCCTGCGGAAACGCATGACAATTTCAAATAAATCTCGCTGAAGTTTTTCTCCTAGCTGCTGTACTTCATTTAATGAAATACCTTTATCCGTTTTACAACTACAATCAAAAACCACCCTGAATTTCTTCGTCACACAATGGTGTGGTATGTAATACACTAATTCCCCTTGCCGAAATGGCTGATCCACTTTTACCATATGCCCAAGGCCTTCATACTCTCGCATAAAACTAATGTATTTTTCTCTCAGAGCAGAATCTCTTTCCAACTTTCTTTCTAACATAAAGAACCTTCTTAAGGCTATTGCCCTTGAATCTCCTATGTCCTGAATACCAGGCTTGATAGGAATCGTAACAATGAAGCGTCCTTCATTGTCACGCCTTGCCGTATTTATAAAATTGTCTTCTACCTCCTGCTCTTCTGCCGATCTGAACTTGCTGTACCCAACTTGATCCATCTCCCAAAGTTTTCTTACCAGACTATCCAGTTTATCTAATTCAGCACATTGCAATAAATGTGTACTTTCGTCTTGCCGTTCTGTCGTATCGAGAGAATTAACCCCGAACATAACTATGCCGTAACTTGTCTCAATTGCCGCCATTTCCCCTATCGTACGTGGTATCGAACAAACCATTACTCTCGCAAAAAACTTTACCCCTAACAGTATATCAACCTTAGCTTGTCGCCAATAGGATGGATCAGCGAATGGGATTTCAAAACTTTCCTCCAATTGCTTCACATTGGATTGTGGAGTTACCAATGACCAACTTGCTTCTTTTGGCAATACCAAGAAATCTTCTTCAACGCATACCTCAGTATTGTACCATGGGACTATGCCTACCTTTACCTGCCTATGAATTTGCACGGCATTCCCCTCTATGCCGATAACTCTCTTCGGAGCTTGCCGTGTAAATATCTTAAACGTTTGCACCACTTGAAAAGGAATTAAATTCGGTTGAGCCCCTGAGTCTAACAGGGCTCGCACCGGTCCAACCAAACGACCATCGACGACCAACCTAACCAACATTGTTGGAATCAAAACCAAACTATCTGTAAAAGAAGCATTTAAATTAAAGACATTTAAATATGTTTCGAGCAAAGTTTTATTGGGTATCTGCACTTTTCGTCGCTTAGCTGGAATGGGTAATTGTCAATCACCCTTCCTCTTTACTTTCGCTGCTGCAACTGTGTTTGAAAGAGTTGCCTTGTGATTGGGGCACAATAAGCTGTTGTGCATGAGTCTGAAAGGACATCGTGGGCATGGAACCTGGAAGCACGCCTCACTGCTGTGCCCTCTCTTAAAACAATTTTCACATAGCACGTGCATACGCACAAAGCGAATTCTTGCTGCTTGACTTAGTTCTATGAATTGCCGGCAACGATACAGTTGATGCCCTTCGTTGCAAAGCTCACACCTATGCTGGATTCTTGCCGGTTTATTTTCATGTGTGACTTGCTGAATCAGAGGCTGTGCCCATGCTGAATGCTGTTGCTGTCTTGCCGTGTTAGCTTGCTGTGCTGTTCGCTCGTTACTAAATTTATCGTATCTTACTCTGGGTTCTGCCCTTGCTGCTGCTCCGCTCATGATAAAACTCGCTCTTACTTGCTGACTAGTCCCTGGCTGTGAACTTGCCGCTGCTTGCCGATCTAAAAATGCTAGCATCTCCTTGGCTGTAGGAGTCTCCGATTGGCGCTGCAGTTCCCATTGCCTAGCTGTATCAGCATCTAGCCGCTCGTGTAACATGTGGACGATAATCATGTCCCAGTGGTCCACTGGGATACCCTGAGCCTTGAGCTGCCGCATGGTTTAATGGGTGACATTAGATAATCTCTGGAGCTGATCTGCCCGCGGGACAACTGGCAGTGCTGGCAGGCTGAAAAATTGTTTCAGTAATTCACGGCAGGTTGGATATTTGCGGTCATAAAGCTCATTGAGCCTAGCCCAGGCTTCCAGATAATTACTATCGGTAAGTTGCCACTCTCCCATAGTCTGTGCTGCCTTGCCGACCAACGACCGTCTTAGGTGTTGGAATTTGAATGCTGGCGCTATCTGGTCGTTTGTATGTACCGCGGCTATGAAGCGATCGCGGAATCCCTGCCACTTAGTGAGGGAACCATCAAAATCCCCCCAGGTATTCTTAACTTCTTGCTGCGCTGGCATCTGGATTGACACTTCAATTGGCTGACTTGCTGCTCTGGACTCACTAGCTGATATTTGCTGCTCTTCGCTGCGCCTGACATCCGCCATCCGCTTGCGGATTTGCCATTTCGTGCGGAGGTATAACTCTTCAGCTACCGCTTGCTGTTCTTCTACGCTGCTTACATCGTTGGACTTGGCTGAAATCCACTTGATGTGGTTAGTGCTAAGCTGGCTCCAGACGTCCTCCAATCGCTCTAACCTAACTTGGAGATCGTCCAAGTCCTCCGGCTGTTCCCTGGATTGCTCCAAATAACTCGCAATCCGCTCCATTGCCTTAAGGCAGGTGGCGTGAATTTTATTATTCGCCATTACTATAAATAATAAATAGGAAACAAAGAAAACTTTCAGTATGACTATCGATATCCTAATGTAAGCCTGAGCGAATGTGCTGTGAGTTTTACGCAAAATACTTTGGTCGCTTTGCCGTGTAGGAACACTAAACGAAAATATATTCATTTTCAATTGAAATACACTTGACGCATAAAATCATCTTAGCCGATTATTTACTATCTCCAAGAGATAAATTTACTTTGCTGACTTGCCTCTTGAATCAAATTATTGATTATTTTGCTGACTAATAAATGCCTATTTATTACCTATGGGCGCTGATCTTCATCACTATCAAACTTGCTGCTAGAATCACCTCTTGCCGTACTGTATTGCTAACCAGCTTGGTTGCCATTATTATTTATTGCTATCTGTACTTTATTGTTTATTGAATTCAATTTTGAAATAAGCCGTAAGTAAATTTTCTTTCATTTACTTATTTCTTGCCGTAAATAATTTCTCCTTCCAATTATTTATTGTACTCGCTGTATAATAATTTTTCTTTTAAATTATTCACTTGCTTACTGCGTCGTAGCCACTACACTTGCCATCACTTGCCTGTTTTATTTTGAAACTATCTGTTTAAATGTCGCAATGCACTGCTTTACTATCGACTTTCTGATGGCTACGATCTCCGTTCCCTAACCGTGCGCACTGTTACTCCCTAATGTCTCGTCTGTGCTGTGTAAACGCAAACGCAAACGCAAAAATAAACGCAAAAAATATCCCCAATATGCCGCAAATATAACGCAAGAAAAATATCGCAATATAACGCAAAAAATAAACGCATACCCTACGATGATTCTTGTGACACACTGTACTTTACTCACGCAAGAGAAAGTCAGCGACGCATTGTACCTTTACCCCTTCCTACACACATGTATCTATCGAGACACACTACTACTTTGTCACAAAAATCACAGACACAGCACAGATTGAGACAACGCAAAACAAACCCAAAAGGAGAGAACAAAATGATGAAGACCACGCCGCCGCGCCGTTACTATGCCGTCATTTATTTATCAATGAATAAATATAAACTACCGAGGTGATTCACTTGCATGCCACTATACTCTTTTTTATGTACTCTACGTTATTTAATTTTATATTATCAACTTGCCGATAAATTTTATGATGCCGCCTACCACTCACAATTCACACATTAGCTCAATAAATATAGAGAAACTATTCTGTAATGGGAACTTACTTGTTTGTTTTTTTTTTAAAACACCAAATACTTAGATTGCTTTTTAATTTATTATTGAATTTAATGCACTTTAATTACCGCAAAATTTAAACGATCCGACTATCAACAAATCTTTTGCGAGAGTAAACAAAACAACACAACCAGACCAACACTGCGCAGCTGCAACCAGAAATTCCACCCCTCTTTTTACTTCGGTATTTTTTCTTTTTTCTTTCTCCCTTTTTTTTCTTTCTGACTTGCTGTGTGCGTGTGTGTATCTTGTTGCTGCCCTCAACTGCGAGAAATCGTTCTCGTCGTCTTTTCGTATTATTCTTTGTACTCATGTCTAGACATGAGACGCTTGCCGTGAAGAAATTTGTTTCTTCCCCTTATTTTATCTCAACGGCTGGCTTGCAGAATCATGTCGCGACTCGCACATGACCAAAAAAAAAATATAACACTAACAATACTAATACAAAACTATACATTACCATATAAGGGCTTACTGTAACGATGTTTCGTTTCTTCTGCTTCCTTTGTCAGGCTTCTTGCTGTATTGGAACTACGCCGCGTGTATAAAATAAATAAAAACACTATTCCGACCACGCACTAAAGGCTTTTTTTTACTTTAGGAATTTACTGATTGCCAGCCGGGGCTTTTTATTCTCTAGAATGAACCGCGAACTGTATATCCATAGGCCGTTTGCCGCCATCCGACTCGTATGGACCAAATGTTTAAACCCGAAACCCAAAATTGACTACTTTTTCTAGATAGAACAAAACAAAACCAAATAAATAAAACACTATGACTTTATTTGGGAAAAAGCATATAGCACAAAAAACCCAATTTATTTAACACAAAATAAAAACCTGGCCGAACTTGCCGTGTACAATGCTGATGTAAGACTAACAAATTCTATCAGAAATAAAAAGTATACAGTTTCTTTTGCCTGCACTTTCGTATAAGAGAATAGGTAAGAATACAAATATAAAATATAAAGGCGCCGTAGTTGCTTGCTGGATTTGCTGGTTTTTCCACATTGAATTAAAACTCGAACACTTGTGTTCGATACAGAGCTAAACAATAAATTGTCAAACAAAATTCTTGTTTTGGAAACAAAATATGAGATTCTAGAGAACCAAATGGATGAAATACTAAAGAAAAATACAGAAAAGAATCTGATGCTACGAATCGCGACACAGGATGATATGGATGAAAAAGATATCATCAAAAATACACTTTCGAGGCTTATTCAACCAAACCCTATCATTGAAGACCAAAATATCCGCGAAATAAGAACAAATAACCCGGACACCAAGAACTTTATTGTAAAGCTAGATTCAAAGCAACAATGATTGCAGCGCTCAAAGAATCCAAGTCACTACGAGGTACAGGTATCAATATATCCAAAGATCTGCCTTTAGCAATTCGACAGAAGCGAAATAAACTTCTAAAGATAAGATCCAGTCTTGTTGAAATGAATGCAAACATCAAAGTATTGGTTCGAGATGATAAAATGTATGTAGAGAAAAAAGTTTTTCGTTGGAGCTCTTCGCGGGGACTTTTACAAAACAATATCAATGGGATCTCGGTGTTAAATCAAATTTACAAGACAAATGTCAGCAATCAGCTGGGTCTCCACGTTGAAGAACAGATGACAGAAGATGACAACAACAGAGCTGAGGCAGTAGCGACACCTACAGCTCAAACCGCAAACTTAGCAAGGACACAATCCAATAATTATTATTCATCTATTAGGTCATAGGGTATAACTGCCGTCTGCCAAAATAAAATTAAATTAGTAGAAATAAGTAAAGTAAAAATATTAAGCTATAATATCAAAGGTCTTACTAATAAGTCAATTCAAGTAGGATTTTATGAATTTATAAATCAATTTGATATTATTTTTCTGTATGAAACATTTTTAGTTGAAGAAGATTATAAATTATATTTAAACCGTTTTAAAAGCTTCGAATTTGTTTGGATTTCCGCTTTAAAACAAAATATACGAGGAAGAGCAAGTGGAGGATGCTTCTTTGGATACAAAAAACAAAGTCTTAAAAACAACATATCCTTTGAATTCGAATCGGTATTTGAACTTAAAATTTTGAAAGTATCAATTGGATTAAATAAGCTATATATACTACCCATTTATATCAACTGTAATAACTGGGGAAGAGATTTTGTTGCCATGAATGAAGTAATTGAACATTGTAAATACGACGATATGATGATCATAGGTGATCTCAATGCTAGAATAGGGAAAGAAGAGGGAAGAGAGAATAGATTCGCAGGGAAAGTGAGAAAATCAGAAGATGGAACCACAAATGGAAATGGAAAAAAATTGATGGAATTGTGTGATTCTCACGGATTCCATATACTAAACGCTACAAGCACTTCAGACTCCAATGGAAAATATACGTTCGTAGGACAACAAGGATGTTCAGTCATAGATTACTGCTTGGTACGAGGATTATGGATATCTTTGGTTAATGACTTTGAAGTTTTGACTCAGCAGTACTCAGACCATATGCCTATTGTTGCCCATTTTGGTACTGCACCGACAGAAAGAGAAGATACAAGAACGATACAACTACCAAATAAGCTAATGTGGAAAGAATCAAATGCTTCCGAGTATAGACGCAAACTGGACCTCAACATGCAGGCAGGTGTACAACTTGATATAAGTGATATCGGCAATTTAGTAAAAATATCTTACCCGCCATCAACGCAAGTTTATCAAAATCGGCATATTTTCAAAGCAAAATGGTTTGACACTGAGTGTGAATCAGCCAGAAGAATATCTTTCGGATGGCTTAAGGTTTTTCGAAAGTTTGGATATCAGTTTTTCAAAAACATGTACTGTCAAACAAACACAGCCTTTAAGAAAATTTGTATGCAAAAGAAGAAAAGATATTTTGAAAACGAAGCCCTCAAATTGGTCGAATGCAAAGACACAAAGGAGTTCTGGTGGGCGATTAAAAAATTCAACTGTAGAGAACCCCAAATTGGAACTCAACTAGATGCTAGGACACTGATGCACCATTTTCAAACGCTGTTGAATCCACAATGTAGCGTACTACAACATCACTATGCAGTGCCATTCATTGATAATGAAATATTAGATGCACCTATTACACAGGAAGAAATTTGCAAGGTTATGGAAAAACTTAAGGATGGAAAGGCACCTGGAGCGGATCGTATACCTATTGAATTTTTTAAGTATGCGACAAGTAATTTTGTGCATAAAATCGCGGATATTTTCAATGCGATGCTGCAAACAGGTAACTTACCATCACAGTTCAAACAAGCCATAATATATCCGATCCACAAAAAAGGCAATATAGCTGATCCAGCAAATTATCGTGGAATATCCTTCCTTAACTCATCCTACAAGGTATTTACAAAACTTTTAAATGAACGTATGTCAATTTGGATCGAAAGCAACAAATTGATCAAAGAATTTCAAGCGGGTTTTCGGAATGGTTATTCAACCGTAGACAACATATTTGTACTGCAAAACATAGCTGGGACATTCCTCGAACAAAAAAAGAAATTATACGCCTTTTTTGTTGATTTCAAGGCAGCCTTCGATAATATCGACCGAAGAGCTTTAATATTTAAACTTTATAACGCTGGAATGAGCCATAAGTTCGGGAGGGTTATCGAAAGTATATACGAGGACAATCAATCGAGTGTGTGGAGCGGGGTCGAGACATCAGAATGGTTTGAAACAACCATGGGAGTAAGACAGGGATGTACATTAAGTCCGCATCTTTTTGCTATGTACATCGATGACCTAATCGACTTTCTACCTGGCGGAATAGAATTTGCCGGACAGCGGATAAAGGCACTTTTGTTTGCAGACGATGTGGTTCTATTTGCATATTCACCAGAATCCCTACAATTAATGATTAACCGCCTAGATTTGTACTGCCAATTATGGAATCTTACGGTTAATCTTACTAAATCAAAAGTTATGATCTTTAAGAAAGGAGCTGGTAGAGAGTGTAGAAATGAAAAATGGCACCTCAAACCAATAGATATTGTGAAAACATACAGATATCTCGGAGTCACAATAGCAAGTAATCTTAGCATGGAACCTCATCTAAAGGAAAGGCTAATGAAAGCAAAAAGTGCCATATCTGCTACTTGGAAAAGATGTTTTTCGAATCAACTAATTGACCACAGCATAAAGTACAAGGTTTTTCAAGCTGTATCAGAATCTGTTATGATGTACGCAGCTCAATCTTGGGGATATTGCCAATATGAAACAGTAGAGAAACTCCTTAGATACTACATAAAAAGATGCTTTAGCTTACCAAGTACAACGCCAAACTATATGATCAATATTGAAACAGGACTATCACCGCTTTTCATTAAATCCCTAAAACTGCATGTAGATTATATAAGGAAAGTTCTAGAATTGCCAAACGATAGACTTCCAAAAATAATTGCGAATAAGATAGTTGAGCGGAATACGCGCTGGTTTAAAAAACTGGAAGAGCTTGCAGTGTACTGTGGATTCGAGTTTAATTTAGAAAATGGAAACGAAAGATACCGTAAGGATGTGCTTTGCAATCTTATTGCCAAAGTAGATGAACAATACAGAGCCGATTGTGTAAGTATGGCTTCATCATCCGTTTACCGAGCAACATACAGCATTTTAAAGCACAATTTGTCTGAAAACAATTACTTCCACAACAACAACAGCAAAGAATTAATTTCGGCAGTATTCAAGATGAGAGGCGAACTTATTCGGCTTAATTATATTCCACATCGTTCAGATCTACCAATTTATTGCAGTCTTTGCAACTTGTCGGAGAGAGAAGACGTTATCCATTTCATTGGCAGATGCCCAATCCTTAAAGAAATAAGAAGATATTTTCTAGGAAGCGACACCAAATCCAACGAAGAAGTTATAGCCTATCTAAATTGCGAAAGCGATGTAAAGCAACTTTTCTACTTCTATAAAGCAGCAAATACCTACCGTGATAAAATTCTTACTGAGAACTTTTAATTTTGTTAGAACAAACTAATTATATATTGTATTTTTTTTGTTTTTTTTTTTTTTAATTTTAAATTCATGAATAGAATCAACATTAAAACAACTTTTTATTAAAATGTTTAATCCACGTCAATCAGGCAGACGGCTAAGCCATGCTTAACGATTTTTGTAATGTAAATTTGTATTATAAACAAGAAAACAAACAATAAAATCTAAATCTAATCTAAAATCCAAACTGCCCTTCTGTGATCCGTCGGCAGTTGAAAGACAAAGAGCATAGCGGTCTTTGTGTTTCGTCGCAGTTTGTATAGCAGCAATGAACCATTTTAAAAGTACCGAAAATTAAGAAAACGAACAAATGAAATAAGTCACTTAACAAAATATATCACTAAATATATCACTTAAATTATCACTCACACTTGTTGTCATCTAGATTTTCTGATTCCATGTTGTTATCATGATCCTCATTTAAACACTCATTGATAATTAACTATATACCTAAAATTAAGTCGGCTATTGGGTCTTGAATTACGTATTCCTTCGCCGCCACCGCCTCATCGTCATCATCCTCCTCCTCCTTCTTCTCTTGCTCTTTCTCGTTCTTCTCCTTTGCTGTTTCCTTTTGTGCTGAGGAGGCTGAAGAAGAGGTTCCGCTTTAGCATCATCATATCCAGAATGTTCAGTTGAACATAATAATTTGTTTAAGATTTCTAATGAATCTCCAAGCAGATGGGTTTTTTTCATATGATCCTTTGTTCGACCTCACCATTGAGAGCACATTTTCTGCGGCGTCCGTGTTTAAATGTGATAGTATGAAGTACTTTTGGTCCGCATCTTTGCTTTTTTGGTACTTCCGTATCTTTTCTATTCCCAATAATGTTTGCTGCAATCCTTGGAAGCCAGGTGGGTATAGTTTCCTTTCCGATGTTGATTTCCATGTCGCTATCCAATGACTTGCGCTTATCAACCAATCCATCATGTCTGTTGAATCGCTTACTACTTGCATATTAGGATTTCTTGAATGCAATTGTCCTGTATTCAGATTGTCAAACAAATCGTCCAGTCTTTTAAGGAATGTTGAATTTGGAATATTGATTTCTTCTGCCGATCCATAGCAGCCTGTGCTTATAGCATACAAAATAACTTTTCATAACAATTCGGGTTTATGTGCTTTTTCATTAGCTTGTGCGCAACCTTAAAGGTTCCCTGCGAGTCCTGTTCAAAAAGATCTTTTACGACTTTCCAGTTTACAATATCGCAATATCGGAGCAATTGCAAATTGACGCAGAAGACATTATCAGGGCATATTTTGTAAGACATTTGCGCCACGACTGAGGTTTTATGGCTTTCTCATAGAAGTGTTTCTCACACATGTAGGATAAGGCTGGCTTATTCTTAATGCGTGAAACACTTCCATTTTCCATCCAAACTGCCCTTCTGTGATCCGTCGGCAGTTGAAAGACAAAGAGCATAGCGGTCTTTGTGTTTCGTCGCAGTTTGTATAGCAGCAATGAACCATTTTAAAAGTACCGAAAATTAAGAAAACGAACAAATGAAATAAGTCACTTAACAAAATATATCACTAAATATATCACTTAAATTATCACTCACACTTGTTGTCATCTAGATTTTCTGATTCCATGTTGTTATCATGATCCTCATTTAAACACTCGTTAATAATTAACTATATACCTAAAATTAAGTCGGCTATTGGGTCTTGAATTACGTATTCCTTCGCCGCCACCGCCTCATCGTCATCATCCTCCTCCTCCTTCTTCTCTTGCTCTTTCTCGTTCTTCTCCTTTGCTGTTTCCTTTTGTGCTGAGGAGGCTGAAGAAGAGGTTCCGCTTTAGCATCATCATATCCAGAATGTTCAGTTGAACATAATAATTTGTTTAAGATTTCTAATGAATCTCCAAACAGATGGGTTTTTTTCATATGATCCTTTGTTCGACCTCACCATTGAGAGCACATTTTCTGCGGCGTCCGTGTTTAAATGTGATAGTATGAAGTACTTTTGGTCCGCATCTTTGCTTTTTTGGTACTTCCACATCTCTTCTATTCCAAATAATGTTTGCTGCAATCCTTGGAAGCCAGGTGGGTATGGTTTCCTTTCCGATGTTGATTTCCATGTCGCTATCCAATGCCTTGCGCTTTGTCCTGTATCCAGATTGTCAAACAAATCGTCCAGGCTTTTAAGGAATGTTGAATTTGGAATATTGATTTCTTCTTCCTATCCATAGCAGCCTGTGCTTATAGCATACAAAACAACTTTTCATAACAATTCGGGTTTATGTGCTTTTTCATTAGCTTGTGCGCAACCTTAAAGGTTCCCTGCGAGTCCTGTTCAAAAAGATCTTTTACGACTTTCCAGTTTACAATATCGCAATATCGGAGCAATTGCAAATTGACGCAGAAGACATTATCAGGGCATATTTTGTAAGACATTTGCGCCACGACTGAGGTTTTATGGCTTTCTCATAGAAGTGTTTCTCACACATGTAGGATAAGGCTGGCTTATTCTTAATGCGTGAAACACTTCCATTTTCCATCCAAACTGCCCTTCTGTGATCCGTCGGCAGTTGAAAGACAAAGAGCATAGCGGTCTTTGTGTTTCGTCGCAGTTTGTATAGCAGCAATGAACCATTTTAAAAGTACCGAAAATTAAGAAAACGAACAAATGAAATAAGTCACTTAACAAAATATATCACTAAATATATCACTTAAATTATCACTCACACTTGTTGTCATCTAGATTTTCTGATTCCATGTTGTTATCATGATCCTCATTTAAACACTCATTGATAATTAACTATATACCTAAAATTAAGTCGGCTATTGGGTCTTGAATTACGTATTCCTTCGCCGCCACCGCCTCATCGTCATCATCCTCCTCCTCCTTCTTCTCTTGCTCTTTCTCGTTCTTCTCCTTTGCTGTTTCCTTTTGTGCTGAGGAGGCTGAAGAAGAGGTTCCGCTTTAGCATCATCATATCCAGAATGTTCAGTTGAACATAATAATTTGTTTAAGATTTCTAATGAATCTCCAAGCAGATGGGTTTTTTTCATATGATCCTTTGTTCGACCTCACCATTGAGAGCACATTTTCTGCGGCGTCCGTGTTTAAATGTGATAGTATGAAGTACTTTTGGTCCGCATCTTTGCTTTTTTGGTACTTCCGTATCTTTTCTATTCCCAATAATGTTTGCTGCAATCCTTGGAAGCCAGGTGGGTATAGTTTCCTTTCCGATGTTGATTTCCATGTAGCTATCCAATGACTTGCGCTTATCAACCAATCCATCATGTCTGTTGAATCGCTTACTACTTGCATATTAGGATTTCTTGAATGCAATTGTCCTGTATTCAGATTGTCAAACAAATCGTCCAGTCTTTTAAGGAATGTTGAATTTGGAATATTGATTTCTTCTGCCGATCCATAGCAGCCTGTGCTTATAGCATACAAAATAACTTTTCATAACAATTCGGGTTTATGTGCTTTTTCATTAGCTTGTGCGCAACCTTAAAGGTTCCCTGCGAGTCCTGTTCAAAAAGATCTTTTACGACTTTCCAGTTTACAATATCGCAATATCGGAGCAATTGCAAATTGACGCAGAAGACATTATCAGGGCATATTTTGTAAGACATTTGCGCCACGACTGAGGTTTTATGTCTTTCTCATAGAAGTGTTTCTCACACATGTAGGATAAGGCTGGCTTATTCTTAATGCGTGAAACACTTCCATTTTCCATCCAAACTGCCCTTCTGTGATCCGTCGGCAGTTGAAAGACAAAGAGCATAGCGGTCTTTGTGTTTCGTCGCAGTTTGTATAGCAGCAATGAACCATTTTAAAAGTACCGAAAATTAAGAAAACGAACAAATGAAATAAGTCACTTAACAAAATATATCACTAAATATATCACTTAAATTATCACTCACACTTGTTGTCATCTAGATTTTCTGATTCCATGTTGTTATCATGATCCTCATTTAAACACTCATTGATAATTAACTATATACCTAAAATTAAGTCGGCTATTGGGTCTTGAATTACGTATTCCTTCGCCGCCACCGCCTCATCGTCATCATCCTCCTCCTCCTTCTTCTCTTGCTCTTTCTCGTTCTTCTCCTTTGCTGTTTCCTTTTGTGCTGAGGAGGCTGAAGAAGAGGTTCCGCTTTAGCATCATCATATCCAGAATGTTCAGTTGAACATAATAATTTGTTTAAGATTTCTAATGAATCTCCAAGCAGATGGTTTTTTTTCATATGATCCTTTGTTCGACCTCACCATTGAGAGCACATTTTCTGCGGCGTCCGTGTTTAAATGTGATAGTATGAAGTACTTTTGGTCCGCATCTTTGCTTTTTTGGTACTTCCACATCTCTTCTATTCCAAATAATGTTTGCTGCAATCCTTGGAAGCCAGGTGGGTATGGTTTCCTTTCCGATGTTGATTTCCATGTCGCTATCCAATGCCTTGCGCTTTGTCCTGTATCCAGATTGTCAAACAAATCGTCCAGGCTTTTAAGGAATGTTGAATTTGGAATATTGATTTCTTCTTCCGATCCATAGCAGCCTGTGCTTATAGCATACAAAACAACCTTTCATAACAATTCGGGTTTATGTGCTTTTTCATTAGCTTGTGCGCAACCTTAAAGGTTCCCTGCGAGTCCTGTTCATAAAGATCTTTTACGACTTTCCAGTTTACAATATCGCAATATCGGAGCAATTGCAAATTGACGCAGAAGACATTATCAGGGCATATTTTGTAAGACATTTGCGCCACGACTGAGGTTTTATGTCTTTTTCATAGAAGTGTTTCTCACACATGTAGGATAAGGCTGGCTTATTCTTAATGCGTGAAACACTTCCATTTTCCATCCAAACTGCCCTTCTGTGATCCGTCGGCAGTTGAAAGACAAAGAGCATAGCGGTCTTTGTGTTTCGTCGCAGTTTGTATAGCAGCAATGAACCATTTTAAAAGTACCGAAAATTAAGAAAACGAACAAATGAAATAAGTCACTTAACAAAATATATCACTTAAATTGTCACTCACTTTTTTTGTCATCTAGATTTTCTGATTCCATGTTGTTATCATGATCCTCATTTAAACACTCGTTAATAATTAACTATATACCTAAAATTAAGTCGGCTATTGGGTCTTGAATTACGTATTCCTTCGCCGCCACCGCCTCATCGTCATCATCCTCCTCCTCCTTCTTCTCTTGCTCTTTCTCGTTCTTCTCCTTTGCTGTTTCCTTTTGTGCTGAGGAGGCTGAAGAAGAGGTTCCGCTTTAGCATCATCATATCCAGAATGTTCAGTTGAACATAATAATTTGTTTAAGATTTCTAATGAATCTCCAAACAGATGGGTTTTTTTCATATGATCCTTTGTTCGACCTCACCATTGAGAGCACATTTTCTGCGGCGTCCGTGTTTAAATGTGATAGTATGAAGTACTTTTGGTCCGCATCTTTGCTTTTTTGTTACTTCCACATCTCTTCTATTCCAAATAATGTTTGCTGCAATCCTTGGAAGCCAGGTGGGTATGGTTTCCTTTCCGATGTTGATTTCCATGTCGCTATCCAATGCCTTGCGCTTTGTCCTGTATCCAGATTGTCAAACAAATCGTCCAGTCTTTTAAGGAATGTTGAATTTGGAATATTGATTTCTTCTGCCGATCCATAGCAGCCTGTGCTTATAGCATACAAAATAACTTTTCATAACAATTCGGGTTTATGTGCTTTTTCATTAGCTTGTGCGCAACCTTAAAGGTTCCCTGCGAGTCCTGTTCATAAAGATCTTTTACGACTTTCCAGTTTACAATATCGCAATATCGGAGCAATTGCAAATTGACGCAGAAGACATTATCAGGGCATATTTTGTAAGACATTTGCGCCACGACTGAGGTTTTATGGCTTTCTCATAGAAGTGTTTCTCACACATGTAGGATAAGGCTGGCTTATTCTTAATGCGTGAAACACTTCCATTTTCCATCCAAACTGCCCTTCTGTGATCCGTCGGCAGTTGAAAGACAAAGAGCATAGCGGTCTTTGTGTTTCGTCGCAGTTTGTATAGCAGCAATGAACCATTTTAAAAGTACCGAAAATTAAGAAAACGAACAAATGAAATAAGTCACTTAACAAAATATATCACTAAATATATCACTTAAATTATCACTCACACTTGTTGTCATCTAGATTTTCTGATTCCATGTTGTTATCATGATCCTCATTTAAACACTCGTTAATAATTAACTATATACCTAAAATTAAGTCGGCTATTGGGTCTTGAATTACGTATTCCTTCGCCGCCACCGCCTCATCGTCATCATCCTCCTCCTCCTTCTTCTCTTGCTCTTTCTCGTTCTTCTCCTTTGCTGTTTCCTTTTGTGCTGAGGAGGCTGAAGAAGAGGTTCCGCTTTAGCATCATCATATCCAGAATGTTCAGTTGAACATAATAATTTGTTTAAGATTTCTAATGAATCTCCAAACAGATGGGTTTTTTTCATATGATCCTTTGTTCGACCTCACCATTGAGAGCACATTTTCTGCGGCGTCCGTGTTTAAATGTGATAGTATGAAGTACTTTTGGTCCGCATCTTTGCTTTTTTGGTACTTCCACATCTCTTCTATTCCAAATAATGTTTGCTGCAATCCTTGGAAGCCAGGTGGGTATGGTTTCCTTTCCGATGTTGATTTCCATGTCGCTATCCAATGCCTTGCGCTTTGTCCTGTATCCAGATTGTCAAACAAATCGTCCAGGCTTTTAAGGAATGTTGAATTTGGAATATTGATTTCTTCTTCCTATCCATAGCAGCCTGTGCTTATAGCATACAAAACAACTTTTCATAACAATTCGGGTTTATGTGCTTTTTCATTAGCTTGTGCGCAACCTTAAAGGTTCCCTGCGAGTCCTGTTCAAAAAGATCTTTTACGACTTTCCAGTTTACAATATCGCAATATCGGAGCAATTGCAAATTGACGCAGAAGACATTATCAGGGCATATTTTGTAAGACATTTGCGCCACGACTGAGGTTTTATGGCTTTCTCATAGAAGTGTTTCTCACACATGTAGGATAAGGCTGGCTTATTCTTAATGCGTGAAACACTTCCATTTTCCATCCAAACTGCCCTTCTGTGATCCGTCGGCAGTTGAAAGACAAAGAGCATAGCGGTCTTTGTGTTTCGTCGCAGTTTGTATAGCAGCAATGAACCATTTTAAAAGTACCGAAAATTAAGAAAACGAACAAATGAAATAAGTCACTTAACAAAATATATCACTAAATATATCACTTAAATTATCACTCACACTTGTTGTCATCTAGATTTTCTGATTCCATGTTGTTATCATGATCCTCATTTAAACACTCATTGATAATTAACTATATACCTAAAATTAAGTCGGCTATTGGGTCTTGAATTACGTATTCCTTCGCCGCCACCGCCTCATCGTCATCATCCTCCTCCTCCTTCTTCTCTTGCTCTTTCTCGTTCTTCTCCTTTGCTGTTTCCTTTTGTGCTGAGGAGGCTGAAGAAGAGGTTCCGCTTTAGCATCATCATATCCAGAATGTTCAGTTGAACATAATAATTTGTTTAAGATTTCTAATGAATCTCCAAGCAGATGGGTTTTTTTCATATGATCCTTTGTTCGACCTCACCATTGAGAGCACATTTTCTGCGGCGTCCGTGTTTAAATGTGATAGTATGAAGTACTTTTGGTCCGCATCTTTGCTTTTTTGGTACTTCCGTATCTTTTCTATTCCCAATAATGTTTGCTGCAATCCTTGGAAGCCAGGTGGGTATAGTTTCCTTTCCGATGTTGATTTCCATGTAGCTATCCAATGACTTGCGCTTATCAACCAATCCATCATGTCTGTTGAATCGCTTACTACTTGCATATTAGGATTTCTTGAATGCAATTGTCCTGTATTCAGATTGTCAAACAAATCGTCCAGTCTTTTAAGGAATGTTGAATTTGGAATATTGATTTCTTCTGCCGATCCATAGCAGCCTGTGCTTATAGCATACAAAATAACTTTTCATAACAATTCGGGTTTATGTGCTTTTTCATTAGCTTGTGCGCAACCTTAAAGGTTCCCTGCGAGTCCTGTTCAAAAAGATCTTTTACGACTTTCCAGTTTACAATATCGCAATATCGGAGCAATTGCAAATTGACGCAGAAGACATTATCAGGGCATATTTTGTAAGACATTTGCGCCACGACTGAGGTTTTATGTCTTTCTCATAGAAGTGTTTCTCACACATGTAGGATAAGGCTGGCTTATTCTTAATGCGTGAAACACTTCCATTTTCCATCCAAACTGCCCTTCTGTGATCCGTCGGCAGTTGAAAGACAAAGAGCATAGCGGTCTTTGTGTTTCGTCGCAGTTTGTATAGCAGCAATGAACCATTTTAAAAGTACCGAAAATTAAGAAAACGAACAAATGAAATAAGTCACTTAACAAAATATATCACTTAAATTGTCACTCACTTTTTTTGTCATCTAGATTTTCTGATTCCATGTTGTTATCATGATCCTCATTTAAACACTCGTTAATAATTAACTATATACCTAAAATTAAGTCGGCTATTGGGTCTTGAATTACGTATTCCTTCGCCGCCACCGCCTCATCGTCATCATCCTCCTCCTCCTTCTTCTCTTGCTCTTTCTCGTTCTTCTCCTTTGCTGTTTCCTTTTGTGCTGAGGAGGCTGAAGAAGAAGTTCCGCTTTAGCATCATCATATCCAGAATGTTCAGTTGAACATAATAATTTGTTTAAGATTTCTAATGAATCTCCAAGCAGATGGGTTTTTTTCGTATGATCCTTTGTTCGACCTCACCATTGAGAGCACATTTTCTGCGGCGTCCGTGTTTAAATGTGATAGTTAGTATGAAGTACTTTTGGTCCGCATCTTTGCTTTTTTGTTACTTCCACATCTCTTCTATTCCCAATAATGTTTGCTGCAATCCTTGGAAGCCAGGTGGGTATGGTTTCCTTTCCGATGTTGATTTCCATGTCGCTATCCAATGCCTTGCGCTTTGTCCTGTATCCAGATTGTCAAACAAATCGTCCAGTCTTTTAAGGAATGTTGAATTTGGAATATTGATTTCTTCTGCCGATCCATAGCAGCCTGTGCTTATAGCATACAAAATAACTTTTCATAACAATTCGGGTTTATGTGCTTTTTCATTAGCTTGTGCGCAACCTTAAAGGTTCCCTGCGAGTCCTGTTCATAAAGATCTTTTACGACTTTCCAGTTTACAATATCGCAATATCGGAGCAATTGCAAATTGACGCAGAAGACATTATCAGGGCATATTTTGTAAGACATTTGCGCCACGACTGAGGTTTTATGGCTTTCTCATAGAAGTGTTTCTCACACATGTAGGATAAGGCTGGCTTATTCTTAATGCGTGAAACACTTCCATTTTCCATCCAAACTGCCCTTCTGTGATCCGTCGGCAGTTGAAAGACAAAGAGCATAGCGGTCTTTGTGTTTCGTCGCAGTTTGTATAGCAGCAATGAACCATTTTAAAAGTACCGAAAATTAAGAAAACGAACAAATGAAATAAGTCACTTAACAAAATATATCACTAAATATATCACTTAAATTATCACTCACACTTGTTGTCATCTAGATTTTCTGATTCCATGTTGTTATCATGATCCTCATTTAAACACTCGTTAATAATTAACTATATACCTAAAATTAAGTCGGCTATTGGGTCTTGAATTACGTATTCCTTCGCCGCCACCGCCTCATCGTCATCATCCTCCTCCTCCTTCTTCTCTTGCTCTTTCTCGTTCTTCTCCTTTGCTGTTTCCTTTTGTGCTGAGGAGGCTGAAGAAGAGGTTCCGCTTTAGCATTATCATATCCAGAATGTTCAGTTGAACATAATAATTTGTTTAAGATTTCTAATGAATCTCCAAGCAGATGGGTTTTTTTCATATGATCCTTTGTTCGACCTCACCATTGAGAGCACATTTTCTGCGGCGTCCGTGTTTAAATGTGATAGTATGAAGTACTTTTGGTCCGCAATCGCTATCCAATGCATTGCGCTTATCAACGAATCCATCATGTCTGTTGAATCGCTGACTACTTGCATATTAGGATTTCTTGAATGCAATTGTCCTGTATTCAGATTGTCAAACAAATCGTCCAGTCTTTTAAGGAATGTTGAATTTGGAATATTGATTTCTTCTTCCGATCCATAGCAGCCTGTGCTTATAGCATACAAAATAACTTTTCATAACAATTCGGGTTTATGTGCTTTTTCATTAGCTTGTGCGCAACCTTTAAGGTTCCCTGCGAGTCCTGTTCAAAAAGATCTTTTACGACTTTCCAGTTTACAATATCGCAATATCGGAGCAATTGCAAATTGACGCAGAAGACATTATCAGGGCATATTTTGTAAGACATTTGCGCCACGACTGAGGTTTTATGGCTTTCTCATAGAAGTGTTTCTCACACATGTAGGATAAGGCTGGCTTATTCTTAATGCGTGAAACACTTCCATTTTCCATCCAAACTGCCCTTCTGTGATCCGTCGGCAGTTGAAAGACAAAGAGCATAGCGGTCTTTGTGTTTCGTCGCAGTTTGTATAGCAGCAATGAACCATTTTAAAAGTACCGAAAATTAAGAAAACGAACAAATGAAATAAGTCACTTAACAAAATATATCACTAAATATATCACTTAAATTATCACTCACACTTGTTGTCATCTAGATTTTCTGATTCCATGTTGTTATCATGATCCTCATTTAAACACTCGTTAATAATTAACTATATACCTAAAATTAAGTCGGCTATTGGGTCTTGAATTACGTATTCCTTCGCCGCCACCGCCTCATCGTCATCATCCTCCTCCTCCTTCTTCTCTTGCTCTTTCTCGTTCTTCTCCTTTGCTGTTTCCTTTTGTGCTGAGGAGGCTGAAGAAGAGGTTCCGCTTTAGCATCATCATATCCAGAATGTTCAGTTGAACATAATAATTTGTTTAAGATTTCTAATGAATCTCCAAACAGATGGGTTTTTTTCATATGATCCTTTGTTCGACCTCACCATTGAGAGCACATTTTCTGCGGCGTCCGTGTTTAAATGTGATAGTATGAAGTACTTTTGGTCCGCATCTTTGCTTTTTTGGTACTTCCACATCTCTTCTATTCCAAATAATGTTTGCTGCAATCCTTGGAAGCCAGGTGGGTATGGTTTCCTTTCCGATGTTGATTTCCATGTCGCTATCCAATGCCTTGCGCTTTGTCCTGTATCCAGATTGTCAAACAAATCGTCCAGGCTTTTAAGGAATGTTGAATTTGGAATATTGATTTCTTCTTCCTATCCATAGCAGCCTGTGCTTATAGCATACAAAACAACTTTTCATAACAATTCGGGTTTATGTGCTTTTTCATTAGCTTGTGCGCAACCTTAAAGGTTCCCTGCGAGTCCTGTTCAAAAAGATCTTTTACGACTTTCCAGTTTACAATATCGCAATATCGGAGCAATTGCAAATTGACGCAGAAGACATTATCAGGGCATATTTTGTAAGACATTTGCGCCACGACTGAGGTTTTATGGCTTTCTCATAGAAGTGTTTCTCACACATGTAGGATAAGGCTGGCTTATTCTTAATGCGTGAAACACTTCCATTTTCCATCCAAACTGCCCTTCTGTGATCCGTCGGCAGTTGAAAGACAAAGAGCATAGCGGTCTTTGTGTTTCGTCGCAGTTTGTATAGCAGCAATGAACCATTTTAAAAGTACCGAAAATTAAGAAAACGAACAAATGAAATAAGTCACTTAACAAAATATATCACTAAATATATCACTTAAATTATCACTCACACTTGTTGTCATCTAGATTTTCTGATTCCATGTTGTTATCATGATCCTCATTTAAACACTCATTGATAATTAACTATATACCTAAAATTAAGTCGGCTATTGGGTCTTGAATTACGTATTCCTTCGCCGCCACCGCCTCATCGTCATCATCCTCCTCCTCCTTCTTCTCTTGCTCTTTCTCGTTCTTCTCCTTTGCTGTTTCCTTTTGTGCTGAGGAGGCTGAAGAAGAGGTTCCGCTTTAGCATCATCATATCCAGAATGTTCAGTTGAACATAATAATTTGTTTAAGATTTCTAATGAATCTCCAAGCAGATGGGTTTTTTTCATATGATCCTTTGTTCGACCTCACCATTGAGAGCACATTTTCTGCGGCGTCCGTGTTTAAATGTGATAGTATGAAGTACTTTTGGTCCGCATCTTTGCTTTTTTGGTACTTCCGTATCTTTTCTATTCCCAATAATGTTTGCTGCAATCCTTGGAAGCCAGGTGGGTATAGTTTCCTTTCCGATGTTGATTTCCATGTAGCTATCCAATGACTTGCGCTTATCAACCAATCCATCATGTCTGTTGAATCGCTTACTACTTGCATATTAGGATTTCTTGAATGCAATTGTCCTGTATTCAGATTGTCAAACAAATCGTCCAGTCTTTTAAGGAATGTTGAATTTGGAATATTGATTTCTTCTGCCGATCCATAGCAGCCTGTGCTTATAGCATACAAAATAACTTTTCATAACAATTCGGGTTTATGTGCTTTTTCATTAGCTTGTGCGCAACCTTAAAGGTTCCCTGCGAGTCCTGTTCAAAAAGATCTTTTACGACTTTCCAGTTTACAATATCGCAATATCGGAGCAATTGCAAATTGACGCAGAAGACATTATCAGGGCATATTTTGTAAGACATTTGCGCCACGACTGAGGTTTTATGTCTTTCTCATAGAAGTGTTTCTCACACATGTAGGATAAGGCTGGCTTATTCTTAATGCGTGAAACACTTCCATTTTCCATCCAAACTGCCCTTCTGTGATCCGTCGGCAGTTGAAAGACAAAGAGCATAGCGGTCTTTGTGTTTCGTCGCAGTTTGTATAGCAGCAATGAACCATTTTAAAAGTACCGAAAATTAAGAAAACGAACAAATGAAATAAGTCACTTAACAAAATATATCACTAAATATATCACTTAAATTATCACTCACACTTGTTGTCATCTAGATTTTCTGATTCCATGTTGTTATCATGATCCTCATTTAAACACTCATTGATAATTAACTATATACCTAAAATTAAGTCGGCTATTGGGTCTTGAATTACGTATTCCTTCGCCGCCACCGCCTCATCGTCATCATCCTCCTCCTCCTTCTTCTCTTGCTCTTTCTCGTTCTTCTCCTTTGCTGTTTCCTTTTGTGCTGAGGAGGCTGAAGAAGAGGTTCCGCTTTAGCATCATCATATCCAGAATGTTCAGTTGAACATAATAATTTGTTTAAGATTTCTAATGAATCTCCAAGCAGATGGTTTTTTTTCATATGATCCTTTGTTCGACCTCACCATTGAGAGCACATTTTCTGCGGCGTCCGTGTTTAAATGTGATAGTATGAAGTACTTTTGGTCCGCATCTTTGCTTTTTTGGTACTTCCACATCTCTTCTATTCCAAATAATGTTTGCTGCAATCCTTGGAAGCCAGGTGGGTATGGTTTCCTTTCCGATGTTGATTTCCATGTCGCTATCCAATGCCTTGCGCTTTGTCCTGTATCCAGATTGTCAAACAAATCGTCCAGGCTTTTAAGGAATGTTGAATTTGGAATATTGATTTCTTCTTCCGATCCATAGCAGCCTGTGCTTATAGCATACAAAACAACCTTTCATAACAATTCGGATTTATGTGCTTTTTCATTAGCTTGTGCGCAACCTTAAAGGTTCCCTGCGAGTCCTGTTCATAAAGATCTTTTACGACTTTCCAGTTTACAATATCGCAATATCGGAGCAATTGCAAATTGACGCAGAAGACATTATCAGGGCATATTTTGTAAGACATTTGCGCCACGACTGAGGTTTTATGTCTTTTTCATAGAAGTGTTTCTCACACATGTAGGATAAGGCTGGCTTATTCTTAATGCGTGAAACACTTCCATTTTCCATCCAAACTGCCCTTCTGTGATCCGTCGGCAGTTGAAAGACAAAGAGCATAGCGGTCTTTGTGTTTCGTCGCAGTTTGTATAGCAGCAATGAACCATTTTAAAAGTACCGAAAATTAAGAAAACGAACAAATGAAATAAGTCACTTAACAAAATATATCACTTAAATTGTCACTCACTTTTTTTGTCATCTAGATTTTCTGATTCCATGTTGTTATCATGATCCTCATTTAAACACTCGTTAATAATTAACTATATACCTAAAATTAAGTCGGCTATTGGGTCTTGAATTACGTATTCCTTCGCCGCCACCGCCTCATCGTCATCATCCTCCTCCTCCTTCTTCTCTTGCTCTTTCTCGTTCTTCTCCTTTGCTGTTTCCTTTTGTGCTGAGGAGGCTGAAGAAGAGGTTCCGCTTTAGCATCATCATATCCAGAATGTTCAGTTGAACATAATAATTTGTTTAAGATTTCTAATGAATCTCCAAACAGATGGGTTTTTTTCATATGATCCTTTGTTCGACCTCACCATTGAGAGCACATTTTCTGCGGCGTCCGTGTTTAAATGTGATAGTATGAAGTACTTTTGGTCCGCATCTTTGCTTTTTTGGTACTTCCACATCTCTTCTATTCCAAATAATGTTTGCTGCAATCCTTGGAAGCCAGGTGGGTATGGTTTCCTTTCCGATGTTGATTTCCATGTCGCTATCCAATGCCTTGCGCTTTGTCCTGTATCCAGATTGTCAAACAAATCGTCCAGGCTTTTAAGGAATGTTGAATTTGGAATATTGATTTCTTCTTCCTATCCATAGCAGCCTGTGCTTATAGCATACAAAACAACTTTTCATAACAATTCGGGTTTATGTGCTTTTTCATTAGCTTGTGCGCAACCTTAAAGGTTCCCTGCGAGTCCTGTTCAAAAAGATCTTTTACGACTTTCCAGTTTACAATATCGCAATATCGGAGCAATTGCAAATTGACGCAGAAGACATTATCAGGGCATATTTTGTAAGACATTTGCGCCACGACTGAGGTTTTATGGCTTTCTCATAGAAGTGTTTCTCACACATGTAGGATAAGGCTGGCTTATTCTTAATGCGTGAAACACTTCCATTTTCCATCCAAACTGCCCTTCTGTGATCCGTCGGCAGTTGAAAGACAAAGAGCATAGCGGTCTTTGTGTTTCGTCGCAGTTTGTATAGCAGCAATGAACCATTTTAAAAGTACCGAAAATTAAGAAAACGAACAAATGAAATAAGTCACTTAACAAAATATATCACTAAATATATCACTTAAATTATCACTCACACTTGTTGTCATCTAGATTTTCTGATTCCATGTTGTTATCATGATCCTCATTTAAACACTCATTGATAATTAACTATATACCTAAAATTAAGTCGGCTATTGGGTCTTGAATTACGTATTCCTTCGCCGCCACCGCCTCATCGTCATCATCCTCCTCCTCCTTCTTCTCTTGCTCTTTCTCGTTCTTCTCCTTTGCTGTTTCCTTTTGTGCTGAGGAGGCTGAAGAAGAGGTTCCGCTTTAGCATCATCATATCCAGAATGTTCAGTTGAACATAATAATTTGTTTAAGATTTCTAATGAATCTCCAAGCAGATGGGTTTTTTTCATATGATCCTTTGTTCGACCTCACCATTGAGAGCACATTTTCTGCGGCGTCCGTGTTTAAATGTGATAGTATGAAGTACTTTTGGTCCGCATCTTTGCTTTTTTGGTACTTCCGTATCTTTTCTATTCCCAATAATGTTTGCTGCAATCCTTGGAAGCCAGGTGGGTATAGTTTCCTTTCCGATGTTGATTTCCATGTAGCTATCCAATGACTTGCGCTTATCAACCAATCCATCATGTCTGTTGAATCGCTTACTACTTGCATATTAGGATTTCTTGAATGCAATTGTCCTGTATTCAGATTGTCAAACAAATCGTCCAGTCTTTTAAGGAATGTTGAATTTGGAATATTGATTTCTTCTGCCGATCCATAGCAGCCTGTGCTTATAGCATACAAAATAACTTTTCATAACAATTCGGGTTTATGTGCTTTTTCATTAGCTTGTGCGCAACCTTAAAGGTTCCCTGCGAGTCCTGTTCAAAAAGATCTTTTACGACTTTCCAGTTTACAATATCGCAATATCGGAGCAATTGCAAATTGACGCAGAAGACATTATCAGGGCATATTTTGTAAGACATTTGCGCCACGACTGAGGTTTTATGTCTTTCTCATAGAAGTGTTTCTCACACATGTAGGATAAGGCTGGCTTATTCTTAATGCGTGAAACACTTCCATTTTCCATCCAAACTGCCCTTCTGTGATCCGTCGGCAGTTGAAAGACAAAGAGCATAGCGGTCTTTGTGTTTCGTCGCAGTTTGTATAGCAGCAATGAACCATTTTAAAAGTACCGAAAATTAAGAAAACGAACAAATGAAATAAGTCACTTAACAAAATATATCACTAAATATATCACTTAAATTATCACTCACACTTGTTGTCATCTAGATTTTCTGATTCCATGTTGTTATCATGATCCTCATTTAAACACTCATTGATAATTAACTATATACCTAAAATTAAGTCGGCTATTGGGTCTTGAATTACGTATTCCTTCGCCGCCACCGCCTCATCGTCATCATCCTCCTCCTCCTTCTTCTCTTGCTCTTTCTCGTTCTTCTCCTTTGCTGTTTCCTTTTGTGCTGAGGAGGCTGAAGAAGAGGTTCCGCTTTAGCATCATCATATGTAGAATGTTCAGTTGAACATAATAATTTGTTTAAGATTTCTAATGAATCTCCAAGCAGATGGGTTTTTTTCATATGATCCTTTGTTCGACCTCACCATTGAGAGCACATTTTCTGCGGCGTCCGTGTTTAAATGTGATAGTATGAAGTACTTTTGGTCCGCATCTTTGCTTTTTTGGTACTTCCACATCTCTTCTATTCCAAATAATGTTTGCTGCAATCCTTGGAAGCCAGGTGGGTATGGTTTCCTTTCCGATGTTGATTTCCATGTCGCTATCCAATGCCTTGCGCTTTGTCCTGTATCCAGATTGTCAAACAAATCGTCCAGGCTTTTAAGGAATGTTGAATTTGGAATATTGATTTCTTCTTCCGATCCATAGCAGCCTGTGCTTATAGCATACAAAACAACCTTTCATAACAATTCGGGTTTATGTGCTTTTTCATTAGCTTGTGCGCAACCTTAAAGGTTCCCTGCGAGTCCTGTTCATAAAGATCTTTTACGACTTTCCAGTTTACAATATCGCAATATCGGAGCAATTGCAAATTGACGCAGAAGACATTATCAGGGCATATTTTGTAAGACATTTGCGCCACGACTGAGGTTTTATGTCTTTCTCATAGAAGTGTTTCTCACACATGTAGGATAAGGCTGGCTTATTCTTAATGCGTGAAACACTTCCATTTTCCATCCAAACTGCCCTTCTGTGATCCGTCGGCAGTTGAAAGACAAAGAGCATAGCGGTCTTTGTGCTTCGTCGCAGTTTGTATAGCAGCAATGAACCATTTTAAAAGTACCGAAAATTAAGAAAACGAACAAATGAAATAAGTCACTTAACAAAATATATCACTAAATATATCACTTAAATTATCACTCACACTTGTTGTCATCTAGATTTTCTGATTCCATGTTGTTATCATGATCCTCATTTAAACACTCATTGATAATTAACTATATACCTAAAATTAAGTCGGCTATTGGGTCTTGAATTACGTATTCCTTCGCCGCCACCGCCTCATCGTCATCATCCTCCTCCTCCTTCTTCTCTTGCTCTTTCTCGTTCTTCTCCTTTGCTGTTTCCTTTTGTGCTGAGGAGGCTGAAGAAGAGGTTCCGCTTTAGCATCATCATATCCAGAATGTTCAGTTGAACATAATAATTTGTTTAAGATTTCTAATGAATCTCCAAGCAGATGGGTTTTTTTCATATGATCCTTTGTTCGACCTCACCATTGAGAGCACATTTTCTGCGGCGTCCGTGTTTAAATGTGAAAGTATGAAGTACTTTTGGTCCGCATCTTTGCTTTTTTGGTACTTCCGTATCTTTTCTATTCCCAATAATGTTTGCTGCAATCCTTGGAAGCCAGGTAGGTATAGTTTCCTTTCCGATGTTGATTTCCATGTCGCTATCCAATGACTTGCGCTTATCAACCAATCCATCATGTCTGTTGAATCGCTGACTACTTGCATATTAGGATTTCTTGAATGCAATTGTCCTGTATTCAGAATGTCAAACAAATCGTCCAGTCTTTAAAGGAATGTTGAATTTGGAATATTGATTTCTTCTTCCGATCCATAGCAGCCTGTGCTTATAGCATACAAAATAACTTTTCATAACAATTCGGGTTTATGTGCTTTTTCACTAGCTTGTGCGCAAGCATAAACCGCACCAAACAGTGGCTTTTTCGGGATGCATTGGTAGCTGTTGCAATGCTTCTGGCTGATCTTCACTCCAAATGCGGCAATTTTGCTTATTTACGTACCCATTCAACCAAAAATGAGCCTCATCGCTGAACACAATTTTTCGATAAAAAAGCGGATCCTCGGCCAGCTTTCCAAGAGCGCATTCACCAAAAATTCGGCGTTGTGGTAGGTCGGCTGGCTTTAGTTCTTATTTACTTATTTAAGATATTCTTCGAAACGTATCGAAGGAACTGTTAATTTTCCATACTTGGAATTTGTAGCAATGGTCTCATATGCTCTTAGTTTTATGAGGTAAGTACTTTCCCTGTCCTTATTTTCCTCGTCGATCCATAAAATTGGAGCAAGTTTCGCAATTGTTCACCCATTTTTTTTTTGCTGCTGCGAATCCAGTGTAGTATACTGCACCAGCATTCTGCAGTTTATCTGAAACAGTGAAAGCATCCCTTTTGCAATAGTTGTGATCCAATTCTACAAGCGGCTGAATGCGTTCCATGTCCACGTTATGATCCTCGTACATTCCACATCCATCTTGTCATCATCCAAATCCATGTTCTAAAACTTGTTGTCATCTAGATTTGCTGATTCCATGTTGTTATCATCATCCTCATTTAAACACTCATTAAGGATTAACTATATATCTAAAATTATATCTAAAAAAATATAATAAAAGCAAAAATTATTATAAAAATGAAATGGTGCACCCTATGGCTCCAAAAAGTAAAAAAAAAACTTGAGAATTGAAATCACCTCAAACTCACTGTCACTCAATCAATTAAATAATTAAAGTTTTAAAGTACTTGTAATTAGTTTAACTCACAACGTAAAGCTTTTAGTTTCAAAAAAAAACTGTTTCAAAGAAAGTCCACAACTTAAAGCACAATTAGTTATTTTGTCACAATGCACTGCAATGAAATCATAGGTTTTCTGATTTTAAAACCATTTACACTTCCACTGATTAAGAAAGCGCGAAAAGTTATTCCATAGTATGGTTTTCCTATATTGTCCCACTATACACCTATCTCTTATTGTATTAAGGAAGAATTCAACCAATAAGCTTAAAAGGCGCGCAAACTTATTCCATAGTATTGTTTTTTGTTTTTAATATTGTCCCACTATACACCTCTATGTTATTACATTAAGCAAGAATACAACCAATAACTAATATCAACGCAAAATACCGTTTTATGTTCCAAGGAAAAAATCATCCTGGTGAACATTGTTGCCAATTTGATAAATCTTTTCCAAGTTTGCAGCTTCAAGAATTTGTTTTTTTTCTTTAATTTGAAAAATTTTGCTTAATTGACAGCAAAAATTGCTTACAAAATTAATTTTACAGCTTAACAAATACAATTTCATGATTTTGAATATTTTTAGAATACTTTTTCGCCATAGACTCTCAATTACCTTTTACAGCTTACCTTATTAAGAAGATGTCCACATTTATATAAATTGCATATAGTCCATTATTTCAAAACATGTATCTAAATAACCAATAAAATTGTAAAAAAAACATTTTCGCAATAAAAATATTTCCATTAATTAATTTTTGCAAGTGGTAACTATGGCTGCATTTCATTTTGTTTTTCGTATGGCAAATTCTACCAACCCACACTTACAAACTCAGCTGGAACATAAACAAAAACAAAACTTTTCCCCTTCTCTCAAAAGATACATATGTTTCTATTCCTGTCTCATATTTTGTATAGCTTACTCGTTCTGATATTCTCTTTTTATAAACTTCGCTCTCCAACTCAGATAAGCTCGGATAAAATTAGTACTCAGGTGACCACCAAAAGCGCTGCTATCTTATTTCCCCTCATGATAGTACTATAGTTTATACAATGGAGGTCAATACAATACACTTGTCTCATGACAGATTTCATATAATAAAACGGCGAACACTGTTTTTTTGGTACACTACGCGGCCTACACAAACCGAATGATGTGATGGTTTAAATATTTTACACCGAAATTGTTTAAAACAATGAATCAAAAAAAAAAAGTGAACTATAAGTGAGTTTCTGAAAAAAATAAAATAAAATATAAATTGGCACTCGAGTTTCGACTGCTGGGTCGGGTCGGCTAGTCAGATATTACTGCACAACTTCCGCACTTCTTGATTTACTCAATAAATATGCGAAAAGTGCAAAATACTGCTGAAAGATTGCGGAACACCGCGAAAAATAGCATAGCAAGCCATGAAAAATACTCAGTACCGCGGTGAGAGCGTAATACACAGCGGAAAATTATATGAGAAACACCGCGATAAAAAGCACTGACGCAGCAGGTTTCCGTTGATAAAGTTTTCAAGTAACTTTATGTTCCTTTTGACTTAAAAGTACATGTGGCCTTTTGCGTGCGATGCACTCCCGCACACCTGCTTCTAGTAATCTATTCCTGATAGTCCTGGATATAACTTCTACACTTAATTGGCACGACACACCCATTTATTATGGTACACGATTGAGGCTACCAAACGGTTGTATTGTTTTAAAATTTGAACCTTGTCAAGGCAATTTTAGTTTTTTCTATACTTACTTAGATATCCGCATTCGTACTTGACACTACTAAGTAGTAATCCGAGTCAATATTTGCTCCCGTACCGGAACGTTCGGACGCGATGCGATCAATTTATTTAACCGCCAAGTCCTGTTGTGTATATTGAGGTGTGGGAATTGGGTGCTTGTTACGCCCTTTTGAAAAGTCAACCATCTTTCCTTATTGGACGTTTCGTAATTTTGACTATCGAACTCTCAAATAATTGTTCGGCTGCTGTATAAGGACAGTAAAATTCCACGTATATTTCCGCAATTGATTGTCCTTGTTGAATTCGTCGAAAAATATAGACTCCCTTCCTAGGTTTCCAATCAGCTCGTAAAGTCCGGCATGCATATTGCATATGTCCGACGATATGCCATAGCTTTTTAAGTTCGGATTTCCATCGCAAATGTTTCCTGCTGGTCCTACTTTTAAGCGAATCGTAGCTCCTTCACTTTTCTTTATATAATTTGTCCAAAATGAAAAAGATAACTTTTCTTTTAGGCTTAGAACGATGTTAAACTCCACAAATATTCGAAGCAATTGCATCCACATATCCTCATATGTGTGCTTGGACCGTCAATGTTTTTCCTGTAGTACTTAAAGTTTATTTATTTACTAATTAACCTTTTCGAAATACACAATACAATTTTATTTTGAAGAAATATTTTATTTTCGGCACACGATAGGGATGAAAGTTAAAGTATATTTGACATTGACAGTAGTTGATATATCGTGACATATTTTATATTTCGATAGTTTTTTTATATGTTTATATAAGGTCCGTTTGGAATGTAAGTGAGCTTATGAATGCATTTAACATTTTTCCAAGGCCAAAAGATTTGATTTATTCATTGTCATTTTCTACAACGAAGACAAGACGCATGAGTAGTTTCTATCTTAATTCGCTAGTTAATTTATAAAAGCCCATTATAGGCAGTAGCCTTGGGCAGTGCCACGATCATGAATCGGCTGCGGTGATGCATTACGGTTCAAATGCCCATTAATTTGTAAAGTCATACGTAATGGAGATAGCACCTTGAATAGGAGCGTTGGACGCCTAATAGTGGGTCCTGACGTCGAACTGGCTCGGAGGAAAGGCTTAACCTAAGCGGGCTTGGACTCTGAATTTAGCCCGCGAGCGTATGTGCGTATCGTATCCTCTTACTGGTCGTTGCGAACACTGCGGATTGAATGGGACAAATCTCACTTTCGTGAAAAGATGACCGGTAAAACCGGGCACTGCAGGAGATCACTTGTCGTCTAGTTAAGACTTTCGGAATGGGTGACTGAATACTGGCGGAGGTTTACACTTGATGCTGACTTGATACTCGATAAGGAAATTGATAAACAATCATATCGGTGGCTAGGCTAACACTGGTGAATGCTGCGTTTTGTTTGATTTCTTCGAACTTCGGTAATCCTGCTGTTAGATTGTGGTGTGGATTCTTCCGAAGATGCCCAAGATTTCTTACTAGTCGCTGTTGTTTCCAAATATCCATGGATTGAACATAGTTCCCCCTTTACGGTCGGTACCGCAGCAAAAATACAATTTACCGTCTTTATCTCCGTCGACGTATTTCACGTGTACCTATGTGAATTGGAATTTCGTCCAGCGTCTCTGGTTCCCTATGAAGGCTGGCAGCAGGGTCTACTCACACAACTGTGTCGCAAATTATGTTGTCCGGAGAATGTTTTTCTGATGAGATATATGAGATACACCTCGGCAAAAAGCGCTGACGCAGCAGGTTTCCGTTGATAAAGTTTTCAAGTAACTATATGTTCCTTTTGATTTAAAAGTACATGTGGCCTTTTGCGAGCGATGCACTCCCGCACACCTGCTTCTAGTAATCTATTCCTGATAGTCCTGGATATAACTTCTACACTTAATTGGCACGACACACCCACGATTGAGGCTACCAAACGGTTGTATTGTTTTAAAATTTGAACCTTGTCAAGGCAATTTTAGTTGTTTCTATACTTACTTAGATATCCGCATTCGTACTCGACACTACTAAGTAGTAATCCGAGTCAATATTTGCTCCCGTACCAGAACGTTCGGACGCGATGCGATCAATTTATTTGACCGCCAAGTCCTGTTGTGTATATTGAGGTGTGGGAATTGGTTGCTTGTTACGCCCTTTTGAAAAGTCAACCATCTTCCCTTATTGGACGTTTCGTAATTTTGACTATCGAACTCTCTCAAATAATTGTTCGGCTGCTGTATTAGGACAGTAAAATTCCACGTATATTTCCGCAATTGATTGTCCTTTTTGAATTCGTCGAAAAATATAGACTCCCTTCCTAGGTTTCCAATCAGCTCGTAAAGTCCGGCATGCATATTGCATATGTCCGACGATATGCCATAGCTTTTTAAGTTCGGATTTCCATCGCAAATGTTTCCTGCTGGTCCTACTTGGAAGCGAATCGTAGCTCCTTCACTTTTCTTTATACATATATAAAATTTGTCCAAAATGAAAAAGATAACTTTTCTTTTAGGCTTAGAACGATGTTAAACTCCACAAATATTCGAAGCAATTGCATCCACATATCCTCATATGTGTGCTTGGACCGTCAATGTTTTTCCTGTAGTACTTAAAGTTTATTTATTTACTAATTAACCTTTTCGAAATACACAACACAATTTTATTTTGAAGAAATATTTTATTTTCGGCACACGATAGGGATGAAAGTTAAAGTATATTTGACATTGACAGTAGTTGATATATCGTGACATATTTTATATTTCGATAGTTTTTTTATATGTTTATATAAGGTCCGTTTGGAATGTAAGCGAGCTTATGAATGCATTTAGCATTTTTCCAAGGCCAAAAGATTTGATTTATTCATTGTCATTTTCTACAACGAAGACAAGACGCATGAGTAGTTTCTTTCTTAATTCGCTACAAAAAAAAATATGGGAAGGCCTTTTCCAATGCACATTTTTTTATCAAGAATTCACGAAAAAAATACGGTGCCATGAAATAAAGTCCAAAACTCTTGAAAGTGCAATAAAGTGCAAAACAGTTTGGGACACTTGAAAGTGCAAGTTGATGCAGCCCCGAAGGGCCAGGGCCTTCCTTTTGACACAAATCCTGAGAATCCCACGAAGCCCACCCACAGTACTGTTTGTCTCAAACAAGTTGTTGATGCAGCATCTTAGAAATGCGAAAGAAGCTTTGCATACACCCAACCTCTCACCCACCTTAAATCCTATAGTGGACACAAGCAAGTATAGGTATGGCGATTGGTTATTTTTTTTTTTTTTTTTTTTGGAATTAGTCTATTTCTTCTTGGAACACATCATGAAACGTAAAGAAAACACGATTTCGAGACAATTTAGGCGTTGGAAATTTGTAAACACGATTACTTACAGTGCTGTGTGAAACATTTGCAACCAAAGCAACAAAACTTTTCTTCCAAAATAATAGGCAAATTTAAAGTAAATAGTGGGATTTCTTTTATTGTTTCTTTATTGTTGTTAGCAATAGTATATTTTAAATAAAAAAAATTGTATCGTAATTCACTTAAATTAAAATCTAAAAAAAATTACTTTTTAACTGTGCAAAACATTTGCAACTTTAGATATTTAACAACTATTTAACACATTTTCTTTATTTAAAGTTAATATTGTATGGCATAACCTTTGTTTTTGATAACAGCTGCACATCTTTTAGGCATAGAAGAAATGAGGTTATCTATAATGGCTGCGGGAATATCGTTCCACTGCTTTTGAACTTCGGAATAAAGATCATCTTTTCGCTGGAAAATTTGACGTCCAATTCTTCTTTTTACAATCGCCTATAAGTTCTCGATAGGGTTAAAGTCTGGGGACTGCGCTGGTCATTCCAAGACTGACATTTTTCATGGAAAGCCAACTTGTTGCCAACTTCGACTTGTGCTTGGGATCATTGTCATGTTGGAATGTCCAAGCAAGTGTCATTTCCCAATCAGCATATGGAAGCATAGTGTTTTCTAAAATGTCATTATACCTTCTACTCTATGAATTGGTCCGATTTCTTGGCCAGAGAAGCAGCCCCAGACCATGACAGAGCCCCCACCATGTTTAACTGTTCCTCTTGTAAATTTGGGATCTAGTCTCTCACCTTTTGGTCTCCTGACGTGGTTTCTTCCATCTGATCCCTGCATTTAAAACTTGGATTCATAAGAGAAAAATACCGTTTTCCATTTGCCCAGATCCCAATAAAGATGGTTTCTTTCAAACTCCAAACGGGCTTTCAAATTCTTGTTGGAAATAAATGGCTTGTTGGCTTTTGAAATCCACGCAATCCGGCTTGTAGTGTGCGGCGTCTTATTGTTGATGCATCAATAGGTAGCTGCAGTTCAACTTTGGTTTCTTTCGAAGATGCTGTAGGTTTTTTCCAAAAGAAGTTTATAATTTTTCGGTCTACCTTTGCTGTTGTACTACGTGGCCGTCCTTCTTTATGGTGCGATACCACACTTTGACCCTTAATAATCCGGCAAACACTCCATTTATGGACTAAATACTTTCTGGGATAAGCCCTTTTTAAAGTCACTCAAAACTAGTAATTTAATGTCCAAAGAATACTTGTTTCCGCCCGGTTTTATTCAAATTATTGTTTTCTTTTTTGTTTAATATTTTTTTTTTTGCTTAAAAACAGACTTGGCTCAAATGAACGACGCGATCATAATGAGAATCAATTTACAAAAAAGCTAGGTGCCAAAACAAAATTTAACGTTATCAATGATAGTAAGAGAACAGATGTATTGCATATTCAAATCCGTTATTTTTTTTGTGACTTGATTCTATCTAATTTAAATGTTTATAGATTTGTGTTTTGAGAGTTTCTATAGAAAGTTGTGGCATAGTAAAGACTGGGTGACAAAAAAAAAATGTTAACAATAACTTCTTATATGACAAAAAAATATAAAGTCGTATTGCTTATTAACATTAGTTGCAAATGTTTTGCACAGCACTGTATATTAGAATCAAAATAATTGCAATCCGTAAACTACAACAGTTAAGGATTAACTAAACTTAGGTTAAGCTCGAAATTCAGCGATATTGAATAACCTTATACTCTTCATAGAAAAACCTTACAAAAATGTCACTTTTGTATGGGGAGTATCAATAATTTAAAAATTTTTTTTTTATGTTCCAATGAAAAATGTGACTGATTTTAATAATAGAGGTATTTAAAAACTGGAATACTTAATTCTCAAATGTTTTGGTTAAAACGTAATATTTTACTCTTTTTTGTAAACAAAGCTCATGAAACTAACGCACGTCACGGAAAAGTTTGTTATTACTGGTGGAATTCGTATTGTTTGTTTGTAAGTTTGTTTGACCTGATTGGCCTCAAATACCGTCACTTCAATTGGTCAAATAATAACGCAAATTTGGGAAATATGCGTAGGTATTTCAAAAATTCATCAGAAAAAATGGGTGCTTTGATTATTTTGATAAAAATTTATGACAATCTTATTTTAAGAAATTAATCCCATGCGCCATGCCAGTAACTCAATGAAAAATTTTATTTTTTTACAATAAAAACAAAAAAAAACTAATATTTTGATTTTTTGTTTATTGTGGCATTACTTGAGCATTTATACGGATTTTTTTTTATTAAAAAAATCTGCGATTTATACAAAAAATGTATTTGAAACAAGGAGTCTTATATTGTTTCTCTTATATACTAATTTCAACCCTTTTTTTGTAAATTTGAAGTAATTTGTTACATCATATTATATATTTTACAAATACAAACTATCTTCCTTCAATCTATCAAGAATTTTATGTAAATTTAATAATCAAGTCCATACGACTCATTGCATTTAATAGGAGTTAATTAAGTATCTAATTTTGTAAGTTCAGAATAAAAAAAAAAACATTATTTTCGGTTACCAAACAACTAGAGAATTCTATAATCAGCAAATCAAAAAAAAATAAAAATTATGTATGTATGTAAAATTGTGTAAAAATTTAAATATCTACTTTAAAAAAAAAAAAACCAGTGTGCTTGTCATTTTATTCTGTAATTATATTTAAAAAGAATCATTACGAATAATTACGAGTAATTTAAGACCAGGTTTATTAATTATAGTAAAAAAAATCAATTTTATTTTTACAAAAGCAAACAATATTCTACAATAATATAAATAAATAAATAAATATAAATAATATTCTAAAATATTTTAGTACGTGTTTTCTATACAAAAGGTTAATATGAAATATATAAAGGATACAACAAATACAAACTCATTTTTGCAATTATTTTTACTGGTGTCAATACTTTTGCCTTTCAGCTGGAATTGTCTCACACTGTCTCAGAATGACCAAATATCTTGTAAGTAATTAACCAATCAACAAAAAAATGAGGAATCTAAAAGGTTAGAAGGTATCAATTTCAGTATGATTTTTAGTCCAACCATAACACAAATAAATAGTCAGCTTGAAAATGTCAAAGTTCAGACTCCTCTATTGAGTGTTCACAAAGGGAGCGTTTCAACGAAATCGAAATATGAAAAGGTATTGTTGGTCGGGTTAAAAATATTGACATTTTGAACAATTTTCATTTTATCGGTCGAAGTTAGCACCTAAAAACAGAGAAAGTAGCAAGCTTCCCAACAAATATATTTTCATAAGAAGCAATCATGACACTAAATGATATGTAATGTTTCTGCACTCAATTTGGCAACCAAGACCCAAAATCACTTTTTGTTTTTACCAATCAATAGGCTACTCAGGCCTTTCTTTTGATGTATTATTCGATTTAATAGGGAAAAAGTTGGTTTTTTTGTCAATTTGTATTATAAGGCAAGTAATTTTTTTCTCTTTTTGATAAAAATTTAATTTCTATTCAATCGAATGATAGATTTTTGAAAAGGTGTTTTCATTTGAAATGTGGTTCTGCAAACCAAAACTGAAGTTTTTTTTTTTTTTTTGGCAAATATTACTAAAAATTAGTTTTGTATCAGCTTTTAAGATTTTTATTGCATTCAGAAAGGTGTGTTTGCAAACATTTTGTAAATGCTGTTTGTTTAACAAAACGGACAATGTAAGCTCCTGGCAGACGAAATTACATACCCCAAGCGGAGCAACGAAGTGAACGGTATTGGCCTCCAAAAATGGGGTTAAAATGCAGAGAACCCACGAGCCACAAAACAGTACTTCTATCGTTTCATAAAACTGCAAAACCCTAGAAGCTCATCTCTATGCGATAGAAACAGAACTTGGGCGCAGAGATACGAAATGCATTATATTACTGAATACGCCTGATTCTTAAAATCAAAATGACGCTTTGATGTTTAGTTAAGTTTAACATATCGCTTTACGTAACAAATTCGTTCAGTTTGTGTAATTCATATCCCATACAAACTTTAACAGTTCATTTACCAAATTTACATTATTGCATTGATACCCTTACTGATTTAAGTTGTGTTCAATGACATTTTTCTGGACTATTCGCAACAAAAAAGTACAACTTTTTGCTGTTCAGTTAGGTTTTCCTGTTTCAGACTGTTCTAATTTGCTATTCAATTTCGCTGTCTGGAACAGTTTAGAACAGGATTTTCTGTACTTGGTTTTTAATCAACACAGTTTCGTGAGAACTGTCTCATGAAACTGTTCTGCTTTGTCCTGTTAAACTTTCAACTATTTCTTCGTTGAATGCAGCTTTAAATATACGTTTTTTTAATTAAACCCATTCATAAGTGAAATCAAGAGACCTTTAAAAAATAACACTTTTTTTTATATTTTATTGCGTCAAACATGTTTCTTTATTCTCATTACTTTTATAACAAATATGCAAGATATAATCCATACTCGTTTCCGTAGTTAATCTATTCAAAAGATATTTAAATTGTAGCTGCTCCTTATTTCTGACTAAAAAGTATGGTTTGCATTTATTATGATTTTGTATTCAGCATATTTATTTTTGTGAACATACAACATTTACCTTCTTTTGCAATTGTTGCAATTTTCTTCCTTTTTTTTTTAACTATTCGGATATCACAAGAAATGCTTAGACAAAAGTTTTCTAAATGCTCACAAAAATAACTTGTGACCCCTGTGTTTTTTTTTATTATTTATATTTGACTTAAGATTTTTTTTTTGTTGTTTTAAGTAATAAAAGAAAACAAACAAAATATAATTGAATTTAAAAATAAGTACAAAAATATCATTAAGGAAATATTTATATATTTTATTTCAGCATTTTTTGTTTTGTTTTTATAGTCATGCAAGCTGTTTGAATCCTTTTTTTTTTGTTGTTGTTTAAAACAAAATATTAAAATAAAAATCTCTTTAATACTGTTAAAATACTGAATTCAGGCTACACGAACTTTTTTATATCAGTTATATCAGATGTTTTTTTTTTCTTATTTTTAAAGCACACAGAGTATATTTTTTTTTTTTTTTTTTTTGAAGAATTGTGACTCATTTTTTTCTAGTTTTTCTTTTGGATAAAATTCTTAGAATCTAATGAAAGCGTTTTTCTTTAACGCGCTGCCTTTTTTTTGTTATCTTTTCTAGTTATGTTTGTCTTAATCTTATGGTTTTTATCTTAAAATTAAACACGGTTTAAAGATATAATTAATACATAGTAAAAAAAAAGGGATTTAAACTTAAAACAATAATTAAAAAATAAAAATTACGCAATATGCGCACATACACTATACATACACTTTATACTTTATGCTACAAGTACCTTACATATAAACGAAATAAAAAAAAATTATAATAAACAACTAATAAGTGGGGGTGGTGCAACGATACTGTGGAATTTACTTTTCACCACTGTGGAACTCATCGAGACATAGCTTACAACTCCATGAGCCTTCGGGGGGTGTTATCAGCGGTGGTGAGAGACAATACATGTGATATCCTCTGTCGCAATCGTCACAGAAGAGCAGCTGATCGTCATTGTCTGAGGTGCCACATATGGAACAGTATTTGCATTCTATGCACTGCCATCGGTAGCGTTTCACAGAGATGATCATGTTCGGCGTGAATTGAAGGCAGGTCGGATGACCAGAACGACCGCAATCAGAGCACGAGACGAGTTCTTCGGGCAGGTTTGTCTTTTTGTTTTCACGTGCGTCACCTAGACAAAAGTCGCAGTATGGCGAAGGATGTGCAGTCGTGTCGCGCTCAGTTCTCATTTTATTAGCACCAACTCCTCCTGCACCGCCAATGCCCACGCTGCCCTTTTTCGGACTTGATTCTGCTTCTTCGGAGGGCACTTTGTCAGCAGACGTTAGCATAGACAGTGGTTGATCGTCTAGATTGTTCAAAGGTGAAGCGCAAGAATTCGTGTTAAATGATGCACTGGCGGAAATTGCGTTTGAACGTTTTTTTGGCTCGCCATCTGTATTTACCTTTCGACGTCCTCCTATATAAAATATGTAAAAGTTATATATATATTTTTTATTTAAATTGAATATTAAACTTTTTACCTTTTCGGCCTCTTTTTGGGGTAGAATCTGGATTTGCTGGAGGTTTCTTTGCGGGCTTGGCACGTTTTCTTTTACGATTGTTATATGAATCATCAAAATCGGCATCTGAATCAAAATCTTCTTCGAATTCTTCGACATGGCCAAGTTCTAGATCTTCGTAGAACCATTCTTTTTCTGGATTTGGATGACTATCTTTACTGTCGTTATCGGCGGTAGCTCCAAGGGAGTTGCCATCAGGTTGTATAACCGTCGCTAAAACGAAAAAAAAATGAGAATGATGAAAAAATAAAAACATTTGTATAACAGTTACAGAAAAAAAAAAATAGATTTCTTGATTCAAAAAACCGACCCTGTGTAAATGCATTTGTGTTTGTGCAATTCAGACTACTTTGTGCCGCATTTTGTTCGACAAACACCCGTTCCTGTATTCCTTTTTCTTAGTTGGAATGCAACAAATATAGAAGAGTCGAATTTCTGCATGACTGACAGAAAGAGCAGCTTCGGCGACTGTTTGGATACTGATTTCTTGATAAGGAAAAAGGTTAGACAAGAAGTAATTTATTTTAACAATGAGAATTACACTGATTTGCCCAAAGTCAAACAGTAGAAAGATCACACAACCAAGAAACCATCGTACGACCTATGCCTTATGCGACAAGACGTATGACATTGGCTGAAGTACTATATTCACCAGTATCGGATAAGGGAAATCTTTTCTTTGTTTCAACAATAGAAAAACAGAACCTGCAACATCAACATCTTTTTCAATTGATCTTTGAAAAATTTCCATCGCTAAGAAAAAACTTGTCGGGAATTTAAGATTTTTCATGCTGTGGTTCACAAATTTACAGCTACATTAGGAATGCATATGCTATGCATACCCTTATTACGGTTGCCAAAAATATCAATTGATTGACATACGACAAAACTTATCAATTGATTGAAATTTTGATATTACGATTGTCAATTGATAAATTTAAAGAGTATTGTGAACTTGTGAATTTTGATTGCTATGTAACCATTGGAAATTGTGTATTTGACTTGACATTTCAGTTTTGGGGATTGGATATTGGTTGCTTGTTATTGCTCAGAAGAAACTTTATTTATTATATTTTAATGTTTATTTTTAGTTATTTGTATGCTTGTTAAAACAACAATAAAGAAACAAAAAATAATAATGCAGAAAATGAAAGTGGTTGTAGTGCAAGTTTTTTAGTGAATTTACTCGCATTTACTCGCTAATAGTATTTTCTCCAAAGTTGTTGTAGCGCAAATTTTCCAGTGAATTGTATTTGGTTAATGCGTTGTATATTTCCCCAGAAAATAATTTTATTGCGTACAATAAGTATTACATTAGAAGTCGAAATAGTCAATCATCATTATTGTGAGTGTCAATCATCAACCAATTGATAGTTGCTTAAATTTATCAGTCAATTAAAATTTTGGTGTGTATCGAAATCAATAAAAATCTTGACCAATTTTGATTCACGCTCTCGTTTTTTTGCTATTTTCTTAGATGGAATAAACAACAAAAAGCTACCCGATAGCATACCCATTGGTGGCAGACGACATATCGTTACAATCGTAAATTAAAATCAAAATGACAATTTATCAACTAGTAAATAATAATTGACAGCCGCAATATAGAATGATAAAATTGGTTGCTAAATCATCAATCATCAATTTGTGATTGACAAATATAATAGGGCTGAATAATTTTTACACGATTATTTGTCATTAAAAACACAAAATGTAATAAGGAAAGTACCTGTAGGGCCCCATTTTTTAGTGAAATCTCAGTAATAATATTTTCTATGAAAAAGAATCCTATTACAATAAAAAAAGTGTAAATTTTCAAGTGAAAACTGGCAATAACCATAACAAAATATTATTAACTAGGAATTTGTAATTGACAAACATAATACCACATTCGTTATTGGAACTATTCACAGTAGTTTTTAAAAGTTGAGTATGTATTACGATTACGAATAACGAAACGGAAGGCCAGAAAACAATAACCAAGGAAAACGGTTATTATATTCATATATCTCTTTGTTCAAATAGCAAAACAAAACCAAGACCGATACACAAACACAAAAAAAGTACAAAACAAGTGACGACATCCAAGTCAAATACGACCGCCGAAAGCAGTCGTAAAAGAAAACGAGTTTCGTTTATTTAAAAACGATTATCGTTAATCGTAATCGCAATTTTATGGAAACGAAGGAATTTTGTACATAATTCGTAATACGTCAAAAAAATTGATAGTTGATAACGATAATACGGGTCCATCAATTTCGTTGTTAATTGTCAAATATCTGTATCAGCCACAGTTTTTGGAGATAAAGATTTTTTACCAGTTACGAACAGCTAGTTGAGATGCTTTTTTTGTGAGAAGCAGTACTCTTGAAAGTTATGTCAATACCTCACAAGAGGCAGTAAACCTGCACAAAAATCAAGGTGATATGGCTGTGAAAAAAACTTAGACCTCTGGCGTGATAGTCCATTGCATTAACCATCATGCCAAGGGGTAGGTAATGCGTTACACAAATAAACTTCTTCTTCAATTGAGTGGGGTTTTGTATATCTTGTTCCGTCAGTTTTAGCATTGAAGGTTTGAATTGTGTGATAATAGTAATTGTTCGATAATAATCAACCTATTCTGGGTATACATTTATTATTTATAAAGCAGAGTGGCACAGTGTGTAATGCAAAAAATATAATAAATACTCGCTTCATATGTTTTTTTTTTCAACTACTCCGTCCCTGCGATTAAGTTTACTTCGCTTCCTACTCTCTTCTCTTCATTAACTTGTGATTTACAATTTTGGAATAATAAAAAAGCAACACACAATAAACGAACAAGGTAAGTAATTCGACATTTATAACAAAAGTTGAAACAACAGCAAAATATAATCAGTTCGAGTTGTTTTGGTTGTGTAGAGAGATGGATGGATACACACGACCTTGATGTCGAGTAGACTGTCGACCGTGGACAACGTCGCACGGCGGCAATGGCGGAAGAACCAGTTCATGCGATCTTACGATTTGCTTGTTTGTATCACTACAGATTCTACTTCTCTGTTTATAACGAACAACAGAAAAAAAAATAAAAAATAACGCGCCGAAAAGCAATTGTAACCGTTTAACTTTCAAAAAATCTTTAACCGGATTTTCGATTTTTTTAATTTATTCGTTCGATACCACCGTGGATGGTTTGTTGCTTGCATTATTTTTTTTTGTATTATTACAGCTCAGTCAATTATAAATGAATACCAACAATAAACGCATCAAGATGAATAGAATCAGCAGCGGCGGCGCCTTTTTCTTGTGTGATTTCTTGGTTATTGAGTTATGACATGAGTAATGAAATGCACAAAGAAATAGTTTTTTTTTTTGTTGTATGTTGTTTGTCTATCACTTCAAGGTTTGCTATTCTTATTATTATTATTGTGAATTTAGGTTATTTTGCATTGTGGAAGCTTTCAATTGTTTCTTTGTTTAGTTCAGGGAAAACTAACGGCTGTGCTTCAAAGTACAGAAAAACGGGAAACAAGACTTGAAGATAAATAAATTAATCGCCGAGAACAATTATCGTGTTAAAACATTTAAAAGGCTCTATGTATACTTTAAAACGCGAGCTCATAGAAATATGAACCCCTTTATACATTAAAACCACCTCATATGAACTACCTAATTCTAACCTAACTTCTTCTACATAATGTAAAAATAAGTACACAAAACAAACTTGAGAAAAATCAAAGACGACATAATAATTCTGCCATTCTGTATAAGGAGGCACAACCTTAGTAGATAGGTCGTCGATTTACTTTAAAGTGGTTATATACCTTTTTTGCAACTGTCGAGAGGGGTTTTTACTTATTCAATTCAATCTTAAAACTATCTCAAAGCTAGACAAAAATTCATAAAACTAGCCTACTTATCAATAATGTATACCTAACTTACTGGCCCTATACGGGCGCTCTAAATCAATCCAGATCCTCAGACAGCATATAACTTGAGGTCAATATTGATTGAATGTTAATAAAAGTGAATTTTTCTTTCTCAGATGAATAGAAACAATTCCTCGTTTTCGTAAAAATTGCGATTGCGATTTAAGATAATGGTTCAAAATTTCAGTCAGAGCACGTTTAACTACTCTAGTTAAAGCACTCGTTTAGTTTCGAGCACTCGTCTAACTTTTTTTCAGTTTTATGGTTTTTATAAAACGACACTTGTTTTTTTTTTAACGACTGCTTTCGGCGGTCGTATTTGATTCGAATGTAACCAGTTTCATACTTTTTGTGTATTTGCATCGGTCATGGTTTGATTTTGCTATTTGAAGAAGAACATCACCGAAAAGGTATACAAGTTTGCGACGGTGTCCGAGTTCTGTATAACTTTTGAGGGCCAAAAGTAGAAAAACTACGAATACAAATAATAATAAAGGGTTATCCAATAAGGACTTGACAAATTTTTTTTTGAAATAAAACGCAAACCATTTGAGATATTTCAAAAAATTTTGTTATTGGCTTGAAGTACAATCAAAATATTTATGAATGGAACTTGGCTTCGTTCATATGGCCACCGCGGGCACGTTTGCAACGGTCGCTATCTCGCGTTCAATGTTGGCTTTGAGCTCTTCAAACGTCGTCGGCTTAAACCAATGACTTAACGTAGCCCCAAAAAAAAAAAATAGTCTAGAGGCGTTAAATCGCACGAGCGGGGCAGTCAATCGACTGGCCCATTTCTTGAAATCAAACTTACTCTTCAATAATTCGATTTTAAGGCCGCTGTGTGGCTTGTGGCACCATCCTGTTGAAACCACTTGTCGTGCAAGTCCATATCTTCCAGTTCGTGCCAAAAATAATAGGTGATCATGGCGTGATAACGCTGGCCATTCACAGTAACGTGACCATCGTTATCATCGACGAAAAAACATGGCCCACAGCACCAAACAGTTATTTTTTATGTGGATGAAGTGATGTTTCATAAAGCAAATTTGGATTTTCACCAGACCAATAACGCATATTTGTTTATTGACGAACCCATTGATCCAAAAATGAGCTTCGTCACTGAAGATGGTTTTGCGATGAAATTCATCATCCATCGGTTTCAATTCTTGAGTAAGCTTGATCTTGTATGGGTGTAAACCAAGATCCTTACGCAAAATACGTCATAATGTGGTCTGAGCGATGACCAATTCTTGAGAACGCCTTGGAATTTACTGTTTTGGGTCGTTTTGTACGGATGCCTGAACGGCAGCGATATTTTCGACACTTCGACCAACCGGTTGTCTCACTGGCACGGCAACATCACACAACGAATATGTAGACTCAATTTTTTGCACTAAACTTGTTATTGCCTGCCTACTAGGGCGAGAATTACGACAGAAAATTGGAGTTAACACTCCTAAAGTCGCGGTCACCGACTCCGAATTTCGGTAGAATTTTTTTATAATTTCCAGACGTTGCTCATGAACGTTGCTCGTGAACTTTGTCATGATGAAAATGTTGAGTTTACTGAATAAATTGACAATGACAGTTCGATGATTTGTAAAAGGGTGCTTTCACAAATTAAATCCAAAGTTGTCAAGTCCCCATTGGAAAACCCTTTAATAGATGTGTTTAATGAAAAAAATCTATGTATCAGAACAGAGCAGAACAGCACAAGTGCGTGAAAACTGTCAGAACAAAAAATAACAGAAAAGTCTAGCTTCGTTTTTTATAAATTTGACGTTGCCAATCATCTGTGAACATTCATTCGAATTAATAGCTGTGTTTTATTTTCTCCCAGATCTGATCCGGATTGGAGGAAAAAACGTGAATTGAAGGAAAAAAGTTCATTCACCAGTATTCCGCAGTTCAAAAGTTCTTTTACCACTTCATCAATATTCCGCACTTTTATCCACCATATTCCGCGCTTTTTGCCGTTTTAATTTTTTACGACTTTTTAAACTTTTTTCCTTTTTTGACTTTATTCGCGATATTTTACGCTTTTTTTCGTGATATTAAACGTTTTTTTCGTGACCTATCTTGCTATTCTCCAAGGTTTTCAGCGATTTTCCGCCAGTATTCCGCAATTTTTTCCGTAGTATATCGTATCTCATAGTTTATTTTAACGGTGTAGGCTGTGGTATTTCACATATTTTTCCGAGACTTTTCACACTTCTTTCCACGACGTTTCTCGCTTTTTTCTATGAATTTCTTTGGTTTTTTTGCTCTGTATTTTACGCATTTCTCCCTGTAGTAATCTTTTTATGACTTTTCATCCAGTATTTCGCGATCTTAAACCCTTATTTATTCAAATTGAATTCAAACAAAATAAAATATAGACGAAAAGTCGAAAAAATACTGATAAGTTAATGGTATGCAATGAAAGGACTTGAATTAACTCTCAAAGTGTAGTGCACACAACGCCATCTGCTGGAATTTTTCAACCCAGCATTCTGTTTCTATCGTGTTCAGAGATGGTGTTGTATAGGAATTTATTTTTTTTTCTGATTTTATTCTTTTTTTTTTCAATGCATGGGAAAACTCCTGGAGACCACGATTTTCCGAACGGCGCTGTACACGCCGTTCCTTCTATTATACAGCAAAATCGGTCTCAGTAATTCTCAACTTAAGCAGTGCACTTACCAACGAACAGCATTTCATTTTTATTTATGGAGAGGAAAATTAATTGAAAAACAAACGGCTTTGTCGTGGAACTCAGAATATAGTCAGACAATCTTATCTACCAGGCGCTAATACAACCCGAACCTGCCCTGATAATCGATGCAATAATCGAAAGAAACAAAAATTTAATCGAAACAGGTAGACAAGATTGTTTACCGAAATCATTTAAAATGCAGTCAACCCATAGACAGTTTTAATTATTTTTTTTTTATTATTTAAAAACATAAAATATAAGTAAAATATAAAATACTGCCTCCGGAAAATTAATTGAAAAAAAAAAATTGTTGTATGTTTTGATGCTTAATCTCCACTCTAATTGAACATCAAACCCTAAATACACACTGAATTTGTATTGGGGATATAAAATAAAGGACAAATAATACGAAGATAAAACAAGAGATGAAGTGGCAGAGGAGATGAGGGGAGAGGAAAGGCAAGGAAGGATGACCCCTTATATTGATTATTTTCCTTCTTTCAGTTTCTTTTACTCATGTAGGTAGGTAGGTATGTACTGTTGTATATTTTTCATCATCTCTTCTCTGCACAACACGACCACAAGTCAACAATCGAAATGGAATTCATTTCGTGCCCTTGTGTAAATTTTAACAACAAAAGCAAACCTGAGCTGAGTTGAGTTGAGACAACTCTTGCAGAATACAAAGTAGGCATAGGCAGCAATATAAGAGAGTGGGTGGGGGTGGGGGTTAGGGTGCCCCTGATGCCTGGAGCCTGAACCACCCCCTGCACACACAAGAAGTGTCTCTTTTGAAATAAAATATGAACCCGGTGGAGGGTGCTATTGCTCGTGCACCTGCCGTTTCGTTGCCCTGAACCAGACGAATGGTTTTCTTGGGAATATTATACCTCTGTGGCTTTTGTGTATCCGGAGCAACGAGCCAACTGCAATTCTGGAATGTCTTCTTTTTGAATTCGTTTTCGAAGAAGAAAACTACCTATCTATCTTTTTTTATTATTTAATATTATGAGCATACCTGTGTTGTCGGATGATGATTGAAGCTGCTGTTGTGATTGCTGCTGCTGCTGAGACGAGGGCTGTTGCGATTGCTGCTGTGTTGGATGATAATGATGATGGTTATGCGTTTGGCTTTCCCTAAACTGGTAAGCCTTGTAACTCTGATGATGAAGCAGGTATTGTCGTTTGGGCTTACGCCATCGCGCCGACGGATACGTATAGATTTGGCCATCGCGGAATCCGGGCATTCGTTGTTTTTGTTTCATAAACAAAGCACAATGGGTTTGTGCAACGCCCGTTTGAGGATCGAGAAATGGCATCCGGAGGCGCCGTTCAATGCAGAGGCGTGTATTAAAGTTTTCGCTGTTCTCGAGAATTTCTTTGTACGCCGAGTCGTTGAGGAAGTTTTGAATTTTCTCAAAGTTTGAGATATTAACGATTTCAATATCGGACGCCATTCTTTTCTTTTATTGAGTTTAGAGATTTTAATTAATTCTTTTTTTTTCTTTTCTTTTTTTTTAATTGCGGATGAACAATGCAAACACGATTGAAAACACACACGGCGGACGGCGAATTTGACGACTGAAATTACAGAATTTTTTTTGCATACATACAAACTCGTGTACATACATGAGCAGGGAGGGCTGCTTTTTGGTTTGCTGCCATTTTGCCACTGCACTGAAATTTATGTGACAGAAAATGGTGTGCTCTTTGAGTGATGCCAGGTCTAATTTAATAACATCTTGTTCACACCTTTGTCTTTTGGCCATGATTACATTATTTGTGACTAAAAAACGTTATTATTTTTCATATGCAGCCCTATTACGGAATTCTTAATAGTTTACTCCCGGGGAGTCAACTTGATTCGCAGCATCGGCATTCGTATTTAAAACAATTATGGAACTTGTCTACGAACTATATTATCAAGTGACAGTGCGACAAGACGAAGGCCAAACTTCAGTGTCGCACTGTCGCGTGACAAAACAAAACAATTTTAATCTAAAAGCATGAAATGAGAGTACCCATGTTAAACGTGACAACGTGACAAACATATATCTTACAAAAGCCCATGTCATTTTCGCAAGTAAACCATTTTGTAGTGAGGAGAGGGGCCCTCTAAAGATATACTATAAGAGTTCCAAGGGTATTGTAGGTAAGAAAGGCCTCTGTAAGACCGGTTTCAAGAGTCTCATTAGCATTGAGCTGATCCGCATTGGATTTGCGTTTGAAAACACATGCATTACAAAAACAACACAAGATTCAGTTTTTTCTTGGATTTGCAAATCCATTTTCGGAACACTACCTAGCACATATTTGTATCTACGGGTTGGTACTAATGATGAGATTCCAACATAATTATATGAATTGTAACGTACTTCCTTACTTCATCTATTAAAAATTAAGGCTTGCCCAAACCAAAGTACGACAGTGCGACACGAACTTTTATATGAAAAACGTTTTGTGCTTTGTCGCTGGGACTTCCATATGATACTGTGTAAATAAATGCTGCCGCACAGTCGTGTCGCACTGTCACACTTTGGTTTGGGCAAGCCTTTAATTTGTAGAAAAAGATAGATGTTAATACGGTTACGTTCGTTGTTTTTCGTGTACGTAGTTTCGATCTTCGAATAGTTCTATTTTGTTTACAGCCCTAATTCTAATTGCCTGAACCACAGCGATGTCACCGATGACATCTGCCACGTCTGCCAACTACTGAACATCAAAAATATTTTATGTCACTTAGAGAAAAGTCAAAAATTACTGAACTACAAAAATATTTTTGTGTGCTGTTTGTTGTAAATTTTTAGGGCGTGGAATTTATTATTAATCACTTTCTTTCCAATTAATTTCGAATCTCATATTAAAACCAAACAACATTCTCCCAAAAAAAAAAAAATGGGAGCAAGCAACAAAAACACTCGAATAGCTTTAGGAATATCCACAGCATCAGCAATATTTGTTGTGATTGCTTTTTTCTCGCCATATTGGTTGGTCACCGATGGCAAACTAGCAGATCCAAAATTTCTCAATCTTGGCTTGTGGGAGGTGTGCTTCAATCATTTCCAAGACATCCATCGATTCTACGATACTCGCTTCTCCGGTTGCATGTGGGTATTCGAAGAGGAATACTACATTATTCATGATTACCTACTACCTGGATTCTACATCGCCGTTCAGTTCTTTGCAACGCTTTGCTTTGTTGCCTGCCTGGTAGCATTGCCTCTTACTTTGGCTTTCTTGCGATGCTCTCGTGATGATGACAGATATGTTTTCCTCCTCCTCACAATGGGGGCAGTTGAGGTCTTTGGCTCATTTTGTGGAATGCTTGCTGCAATAATTTTCGGAGCAAATGGAGATCGAAGAGATTGGATGCCCCACTGGCAAAACAATGATATGGGATGGGCCTTTGCACTTGCATGCATTGGCAGTGCATTCCTCATGCCCGCTGGAATTCTATATATGGTAGAAGCTCGACGTGAGCGCTATAAGCGCCTGAACGAAATCGGCAATCGCGAAGTAAACGATTATGCCAACGACTATAATACTAGACGATATGGCGAAGGAGTGCAGACAGATATTTAGAAACTAGAATCTCCAAACATCATTTTAAAGAATCCGTCCATATCAAACCAAATTCATGTTTGATTTTAATTTAATTTGTTAATTTTTTAAGTTGTATCCACTAGAGAAAGTGCCTTCACATTATTTTGTAAAATACTTTTTGAAACATTCCAGGTTTTTGTTTGTTTTATTTTTTAACCACAAGAAGTGACAAATAAATAAAAATTTTATAAGATCGAAGAGTATTTTGTTGAGTACTTTACTTTAAAAGATAGTTTATTTTTTTGTTAAAAAATAATACAGAAAATGATATTTTTACTTGAAATGTTCTGGATCAACTTTCCAGGAAATATCTTCTCTTAAACAATAAAAAGTATAGGGCAAGGAAAAACAATTCGCCAACTTTTTAGTTTTAAGTAACAAAACAACAAATTAAAGGAAATAGATGCAAGGAAGCATTCAGATGATCCAAAGATTCTAGGTATGACTTTTCGAGGCCATCTCGCTGGTAGAAAAGCAAGACTTGATCCAAATTTGTTGTCATCATTGAATTGTAGTGTCAATGTATTCGTCGTTACTATGGACGGCACTACTTGCAGGTAGCTCATTCAAGGGGAATAAAAGTAAAAAAAAACAGTTTTTTTTAACGTATTTCCCATAGAACCATTTACTGGCTTTCTCTTAAACGACCAAATCGATGTCAACTTAACGGCCAATTTTTTGATAAAGTTCTAAAATCAGTTTAAAACTATTATTTTTAGTTCTCAGTTTTTCTTAAGAAAAAAAAAATAAAAATGAAACAATTCGAGGTTTAATTTTTCTTAAACCGAGTTTTAAGAGCTAAAACTTTGTCAAGAAATTAGCCGTAAGTATTTTATAGAAAAGCTTTTTTATATTGCTGGACTAAATTAGCGAAACGCAAACACAAAGGGAATTTTTTGAAGTGCTTTTTTTCAATCTAAGCCTGTTTGGAGTGTAGCACGTAAAAATTAAATTTACAGCACTGTTTGTTTTTTTTTTTTGCATGCAAACATTTCTTTTCATGTCTCTTAAAGGGGTCAACCCATAGAATCCATCGCGTGCGTTACGTTGACGTTTTCAACTTACAGCTCGATGAAATAAACACGTTCTTATGATAAGCCGCCCATAAGAAAGGACGTGACTGGAAAAGTAGCTGCAATTTCAACTTCATCGACAACGGATTCGTTCACGGAACGTACGTACAGCTCAACCTTAAAGGGGGGACCTGTCAATTGAAAACTTCGACTTAACGCACGCGACGGATTTTATGGGTTGGCCCCTTAAAAAAAAAGTAATGGGCCCTATCGGAAATCTCTAGGGAATTTTTTTTCCTGGAAATATTTTTTTCCCTCGGAATTTTTTCAGAGTTCGTGAATCTTCACTGGAATTATTTTCCAGGGAGCAAAATAATGTGTGAAATAATAGATAAATTTCAATGGAAATTATGTTCCTGATACCAATAAATTTCGAGGGAAACATTTAATAGGTATACATTCCCAAATTATTTACGAGGGTAACATTCCCAGGGAATTTTTTATTCGCCCCAAACGACGTTTTCAACCCCCAAATTACAAGCGAAAACGGAATGAAATTCGTGGAATATTTTGATTGGGGGCTCCCAACAAAAAAGTTCACCAGGAAATTTAATATCCGTTAAGGTGAATGGTCTATCGCACACTGGGGTTATTGAAACGGCAGTTAAACGAAGTTTGTGGGCGAGGAAAGTGAGGAGTTTGGAATGAAAATGAGTAAATCATCAACCATTTTTGCAGTGGATTAAAAAGTTACTTCAGTGTGCGATGGCCCAATATGTTGAATTACACATCATTTTAAGAATGGTCTTTTTCATTGAAGCGGGCATTTTCTTTTAGTCATTAAATGTTGTTTAGCTGAAAATGCGGACTTTATGAGGTTTTATCTTGTACTAAAAGCCTCCATAGTCTAAACATTATTTTATTCGATTTAAAACATGGAAAGAGGTGATTTTGGAAAAAAGAAAGGAAAAACAAGCATAAAATATTAATTTTTTAACTTTTTCCCAAATTTATTTTAACATTAACATAATTAAATACTTCTTAAAAAAAAAAAAAAAAAAATGACTGTTCGTAGTAAAGTAAGAAGGAGTGTATGTTTCTAGCAAGAAACTTGCTCGCTAAATCAAAAACCGAGAATGTAAATGAAGAAACAATAACAATAACTAGCCGTGATAGGAGAAAAATAGGCAATACATTTTCGTTGATAAGGAAATTCCATAAGACATGAACACTGAATACGTATGAACACCATTATGCTTTTGCAACATTTATTAAATAGAAAGAAACATTTATATATTTACTTATTGCTTATGGTAATATAGAATTTATTAATTTACAAATAAAGTATTGCCTAAGCTAGCTTAGTAGCTGTAAAGCAACGTTTTTCAACTATTATTGCTAAAACTCGTAAATTTAAGTGTTTGTAACTTTTTTTTAGACTAGACTTTTCATCTACATCCAGTAACATTTTTTTTATTGAAAGAAAAAAAAAACAAATTAAAATAGTATTTTGTGGTTTAAAAAAAAAAAAAAAAAACACAAATTGACTATCATGCTTCCTCATCTCCTGGAACTTCATTTTCTACAGAATTTGAATCGGTTTCAACTTCAGTTGCTTCTTCTACCGAACTTGTAGACGTATTTTTAAGCCATTTTTGTGCGGCGTTTTCACTCTCATTTGTTTGTACTATGATAAATAGTTCTCGATCGTTAGATTCGAGTTGTCCCTTCAAATATGTCAACAGACATTCTTCATCGCCAATACAATGCGGAGATTCTAGCTTAGAATCAAGATTATAATATTGTCCATCATCGATTTTCCTTACCGCTATCCAGTGCCTCTTTTTAATCGGAAGAGTAACATAGCCAAATTTGTAGTCCGCCGGTATGTTCAGAATAAAACCAACAACTTCGTCAAAATTTATACAAGCTGGATCTCTGGAATTTATATCGAAATTGAAAATTTTATTTAAAAAAAACTCGTTTTCAGATTTTTGTTGAATTTTACTTTCGTTTATCAAACCAAGCGGCTTCACATCCTTTTTCTTGTAGTGCAGTCATAATAACGTTGACGTCATAATCACCCAGGCCAAGGACAGATCGATGTGGATTAATCCAAACCTGAGGACTAAGATTTTTACACACTTCGTCTAGTTGGGCTTTTGTGTATATATCAGCTGAAATTAAATTAAAGGAGGTATGTCTTTTAGTTGTTATTGAATTGGAATAAGAAAATTAAATATGTAGTTACATTGGAACAAATTATTCAGGGCATGTAGAGCACATAGCTGACGCCGTTGCCTTTCATGGTAGATTGCGTCACCTGGCATTTTGCAAGTCACCATTTATAGATTTTTTTAAATTTTATAAATATTGTTTCATAGAAATTTTTTAAATATATATTTTAATTTTGCTAAATAATAGCAAGAAAAGCTATCATCACTTTTGTTTACAAAAAAGTTGTGACTTCTACTTTTGTGACTGACAGCTGACTGATTATAATAGATATGTTCAGATTACTGAATTTTCGAGAGACTTCTGGATTTCAATTTAGGCCAGTTCAAGTATCGGATATATTAAAGATTTTCAAAAATGAGAAGGTGAATTAAAATTAGATCCGAGAAATTTGAAGTTACTGATGTCGAATTCCTTAAAAAAAAATTGATTTAGCAACGATTTAGTGGCAAATGTTGAAGGAAAAAATGCCGTAAAGGAATTCGACATGAGATTGCTGAAATTTCAGATAGATACCGGCTATACAAATTAACATGAAAGCCCAATTTTCATAAGCTTCCTATCATCTTGTCAGTTTTGCCTCAACAACGACAAAAACATTGCTGAATATTTAAACCATGGTTAACCAATTTTTATCTTTCGAAATTGGTGGTTTAGTTGACGCTTTGATCTGGTAAATGTTTAAATCAGAGTTGAACCACGGATAATCTACTAAAATGGGCTAACTTAAATACAGAAAAACCTTTGTAGTTAAGGCTTTAAGGCTTAACTACAAATGTCTACTTTTTGTTTGCAAAAGTAATTTTTCTTGACTTTTAAACTTCGGAAAAAATTTCAAAAATGTGTCAAAAACCTTAGATTTTGGATTCTAAAACAAGTGGCGTACCTTTTTCCACAAACATTTGGACCTACTAAAAAAAAATTGAAAATCTTTAAGCCCGCTGTACGCTGCTGAAGCGAAACGAAAAATCCTACAGGTACAAAAATCACACAACAAAATCGTTCAGCAGTTACACAGTTCGACCGGTGAAATTGAAGTTTATTTAAATTATTTGTAGAAGTCTCCACATATTTTGAACTCACATTTTACTGCCCAAAACATTTTTTTCGAAAGAATGGATTTTAGTTTATTTGTTGTTTTTTTTAACCATTTTTTATTTAAATTTAGAAAACTTTCCGCTTTTTGTTTGTTTTACCCAATTTTTTATTTTTCAAATTTGACATAATACTCCTTGAATATTTTTCATTTATGTTTTCGTTATCGTTTCGCTGTGGACGTGGAGACTACAGAAAAATTTCGCTTCACTTCATCTGCGTACTAGGCTTTAGAACCGTTAAAAACATAGCAACACATTTTCGAAAAATCGATAAAAAAATTATTAAAATTATCATCAAAATCCGTGCATTCGCTAACGAAAAAATCATAAAAAAGAAAAACGGCTCTTTGGGAAGTAACGCTATCAATCGATGAAATAATAATTTTTTTTATTTCAAAAGTACGATTTGCTTTAATCAATAGTTTTTGGAAAAAACCTCAAAATTAAAAAAAAAGACACGCAAAGACAACAATACATAAAAGACCATTGCTCCAAAATTAATTTGCATTTATTTTTGATATTATACCGAGGGCAATCGGCCTTATCTTGAATTTACGAAACGAATGGAATTCGTGATAAGGCTGGGGCCGATATTCATCAAGCTCTCATAAACCTATTCACCAAGGAAAATTATTGACTTATGAGTGGTTTCGATCCTCATAAAGTGGAGAGCAAAAACTCCGATATGAGAGCTCAAAACTTATGAGCGCTTGATGAATACTAGTCTGAATGTGAAGAATAAAGGCTTGCCCAAACCAAAACATGAAAAATGCTTTGCGCTTTGTCGCATTTGGTGTGGGTACTTCCATATGAGGCTGTTTAAATACATTTTGCCACACTGTCGCACTTTGGTTTGGGCAAGCCTTAAAACTGTTTCATTGATTGATTAAAAACTGTATTATAATTTTTTTTTCCGAAACCAGTATTCGCATATTTGGAGCAGCATCTAATCTCGTTTCATAGCCATACATGGTAAAAAAAAGGGAACAGATTTGGGATCAAATTATGAATAGTGAATCGAATCTTCGATTGAATTCGAACAGCTTAAGTTATGAATATGCGTTATGCGTAATTAACTTTGATAAAATTTGTTAGGGAAGCGAAATTAATTGAAACGAATTGCTCGCTATTCATAATACGAAAGTTCCAAATTTGCTATTAAGTTCGATTCGCTATTTGGGGTATTCACTGTTAAAACCAACGAGTTCTGCTATAAATGGTTTTTCACCCAATTGATATCATTACTATTGTATCTATGTATCTGAAATGTAATCTAGCAGATATCTTTACATGCTTTTGATGCACATACCAGCTATGAGCTCCTTCATGTTACCTTAAATAAATTAGAAAAAAAAAACTGCAAGAAAAAAACACTAGCTGTATTCTATTTTCCCACAGAGCTGCTCCGGTTAGGTACATATTAAAAAATGAAAATAATTATTTATTTATAATCAAAAAATACCATTTAAAAATTAACTCTTTCAATCCAATATTAAAAAAGACTATTATCTGTATTATTTAAAAGTTCATTTATTATACTTTGATAATAATAAATAACTAACACACATGAAGACGTTTATTTGAAAATTAAAAATAAAAATTAAAAATTACAGATTTTCAACATTTTGTTTTTCATCTAAAACGATTTTCAGTCAATGATTTTTTTTGTTTCTTTTTTATTCTTACGAAATTTTAATAAATTTAATTGTTCTTTTCAAATGTTTGTATTTTATGCTCTTTTTTATTTAAGTTTAACTTTTCACAAATAAAGCGTTTTATTATTGAATAATACATTTATGTATGTTTAACTATTCTATACATCAATAGTTTACGAAATACAAATCTTTGTTGGTACTTTTTAAGTACACTAATATATTTTAGAATATTTTGTGTTTTTTTTATTCTTTTTATTTATTTGCAAAATAATAATATACTTTATTTATTCATTTTTTCTTTAATTGTTATCATAAAAAAATGGGACAAAAATTTAGTCAAAAGTTTAATATTAAATTATTAAATATGTAGTTGTATGTTTGCTTGAGTCCCTTGTTTTTTTTTTTTCTATAAATTGAAAATTAAAAATATGTAAGTTTTTAAATTTTGGCTTTTAATATTCCTCATTTTTATAAAACAAATAAATAATATTATGTGATGCTTGTTCCTAACTAACATTCAATTTTAAAATATAATTTTTTTTTTTTGATTTTGTGTACAAAATAGAATAATGAACAAATATGCATAAAAAAAAGAAAAAAAAAAGGCTCCAGACAAGGAAGACTGATTATGAAATTCAATTTCCGATTCGTTCAACTTCACATTGTTCTACTTGTTTTTAAAAAAAGTAAGACCTCTACAGAGAATGAAAATTCATAATGCAAAACGAATTATAAGCTAAATAACTTAGAAGACATAAGACTAGCATAACTGTCAAGTTAACACTAGCTTAAAAGTCCCCCTCAAACTTCAAACATGTCCATCTGCCGGAATTGGAAAGCATGACCCGAGATTCTCAAATTTAGTAATTTTTGGCCTGATGCTATTGCTAATATCAAAAATTGTATTATTTTTCTTACTTAAGAGGTATTTTTTTTCCACTGGTTATAATTGACCAGAAGATGTGCAATGCCCGTATGCTTCCAGCGCTCATTACTTCAAATGCTCGAGCTACGGAAGCGCTCATAAGCGGCATTAAGATTAAGTTATTTTTTCGAAGTCAGTGCTCATAGTTCAAGAGTAGTTCAGAGAACTTATAACTATTATTTTTCCTTGGTGAATAAGTGTGGATATACGACCCTATATGCAAAGAGTGGAAGTTGTGAAGAAAATGCATACACAAACTGTATGAGCCTTACAAAGATATTGATGTAGTCCAAAATGAAGCTAAATCACACATTCGGTCGTGAGCGATGGAAAGCTGCCATATCTCAGACAGAAACCCCTTATATAAGTAAGTATCCCTAAATGACTTCTTAGATACGAAAAACAAGATCTAGTGCCCTGCCAGTGATTCTTTGATCAATTTCTCGTAAGTCTTAAAGCATTTGGACAGTCTGGATCTAAACCTTGAAATAAAATATTTTCCAGTTAAACTATTATTTTTTTGTTGCGGATGCGTTTTCAGGAAACCAATCCTTAAACACTCAAAAATAAGAACACTTACAAGAATGTGATGTGATGTTACTTTTTTTTGTTGAACAAAATAGAAAAGTTATAATACAATATGAATAAAAAGCAATACAAATAATTCAATAATATCAAATCAATAAAATTAACAAAAAATATTATAAGGACTTGAACATCACTAAATAAATACAATTACATTAATATAATTTTAGTAAAGAATTTACCGCGTCTTAGGCGGAATATCGCCCGATAAAAGGGCAGTTTTAAATAAAATTAATTTTACATTGTAAGTCTTTAAATTTTACATTTTTTCACTTCACTCATAAACCATTTCACTTGTTCTCAAAAATTGTTCTTTCATTAAAATATCAAATGTTTTTTTTTTCTTTTATTTTCTTACTTAATTTGTTCATCGTTAGCTTAAAAATCTGTGATTATAATAATCTAGAGCCTAGGACAATAATAATTTTCAATAATAAAAAATAATATATAATATCATTGTGTCTCCAAGGTTTAAAAAAAAAAACATTGCTGCGACGACGTTTTTGTTTAAAATCAGTGTGATAGTTTTTTTTTATGTATAAATATATTCGTGCGTTAGTAAATTGTGTAATTTCTTGTTTTTTTTTTGTTTTAAAAGGTATTTTATGTAGTGTGGCAAAAGGCGTTTTGTGAATAAGTATTATATTTTTTTTTTTTTTGTAAAGCGGTAGCTTACTCGTAAACAACAGCAACTATGGTTTAGTATTATTTGTTTGAATGGTCTTGATTAAAAAAACAGTCATGTTTAATAATTGATTACTATTTGGCATGACCATTACTTAGGACAACAGGCAAAACGTTAGCCTGCTGGACAACAGCATTAATAGCATCGATTTCCTTTTTAAGGAATGCATCGACACGTTCGGAACCTTTGTTATCGTTTGCACCAATGATACGTTTACGAATACCATCTTTTGATATGAATATCTTATCGCTGTCGCGCATTAAATCATTTTTAAACTCAACGATGCCAGACACCGTTTCGTTAACAGTCTTATCAATAAATTCCTCGATATTTTTTGTCTCCATGCCGATTTTTTCCTTAATTTTACTCGACAAATTGTCCATTTCGCATTGATCGTGTGCAATGCTAATTGCAGCCAATGCTGTTGGTATAGTTGTAGAGTTTTGTCTATCGATTGGAGATATAATAAATCGTTTCTTAGCAATTAATTGTGATGATGATAATGATGATGATGAATCGCCGTTTGAAGTGTCAACTAATTTGGCATTTGAATCTTTTGTAGCCAAAGCATCCGACAACTTCTGCTGAATGAGATCATTGTTTGCACGATGATGATGATTTTTAATATTGCCATTTTCCACAATCGATGTGGTTTTCGATGGGTTTTCTGAATGTTTTTCTCCTTGTAGGAGTTTTGGCAATATGACAAAAGTAGCAATCGCAAAAATATGAAGGCACATAAACAATTTCAGGTACAATCTTATGCTGACCTGGAAAAATAAAATAAAATATAAAATTAATAAAAAAATACACAAATTTATTACAAAACAAAAACAACTTACTATACACTCAAGAAGAACAAATGGAAAAGTTGCATAACCCATAAATATACGAGTTGTCACACATGTTAAAATATCATAGAACATTCGTGTAAATTGAGTGCTCTGGAATCTATGACGGAACACACGTCTAGCCTGAAATTGAATTTAATGTTAAATATACATAAGAAGAGATATCATTTTTTAGTAAAACCAACTTACAGATCGAGCTGCTGTGACAAAAATTGCACCTGTGGCAAAAGTTAAATAGTAACCAGGATAAAAGCCATGCCAAACAGCGCTTAAAGCAAATGTAAGTATGGTGCCGTATTTTTTAGGTACCCGGTCATAAACTGTAGTTCGGAGCCAAATATTAGTTCCAATATTCCAGTTGTTAATAGCATCACGGAAGTTTGATGCAAACTATGATACAAAATATAATAAAAGTTTAAGGTTTAATATTGAAATTTAGCAAAATCAGAAAGAAAACCGATAAATAACTGTTTGTCAAGATAAACTATTTATTGCAACTGTTTTTTTTTTTTTTTTAATTCAACAAAAGATTACATACATACAGAATGACAGCCCTTAAATGCACCGGAAGAGTAAGGAACAATGGAAAAATGTAACAAGATGTGCCAATGAAATTTCAGCCATATTCGTACTCCATTCGTAATGACAAATTCTGTTCTTATGAGATTTAAGTCTTTTCGCCTTTTGCGCGCGACCCCTACCACGTTGTCAATTAAGATTGATTACGTCGACGTCCAACGTTCAACGTATACTTACTGTATTTTCAAAATTTTTGAAAAGTGCTTGTCATTGAATCGTCTCCTCCACTCTCCAGCAATAAACACCGAGCATCCATCGAAGAATCTTTCTCTCAAAGCATTCCACAAGGTTTTATCCAATGTTGAAAATGTTTATGCATCTGCCTCATACAACAAGACTGGTCTCCTTCACTCTCCAGCAATAAACACCGAGCATCCATCGAAGAATCTTTCTCTCAAAGCATTCCACAAGGTTTTATCCAATGTTGAAAATGTTTATGCATCTGCCTCATACAACAAGACTGGTCTCCTTGGTAACTTGTGGTCCAAGTCTAATAAAACAGTGATGGTTCTCTATTTGACGACTTCGAAGTAAAATCTGTTCATTGAAACGTTTTGCCCGAGACGATGATGTTAAGCTTCTCTTCTCCATGACAGTCTTTGTTGCTTTAACAGCTTATTTTTATAATTCAAGCGCACAAAAGGGGTGAGACTACCCTTAATATGATGTACAAAGTGTGAGCAGTAGGAAATAGGGAATGGTTTAAGAGGATAAACCGGTGCACATTGGTTTTGAAGTTCTGAATATTGAAATAGGAATGATAAACGGAGGCGGATATATCCTGCTTCACATTCGCTTATTACGGCTTGAAAAAGAATCTCTATGTATGACAGTCAATCCGTAGTTCAACTCAAGAGTTAACTGATGAGCATTCCTAGAGATTCGAGTATTATGGTTGAATTGTTTTATGTAAGGAATCAAACTAGTTATTTCATCGAAAAATTTGTAGTTGTTTCTATTAAAGAGTTCTATTTTGAATTCTTTTGAAGAAGCAAAAGTGGGCTAAATGAGAATCCACTCGATGTGTACTCGAGCTTTGAAGGAATATACGCTTTATAAATAACAGTTAGATCAGACAAAAAAGAAAAAACTTAAGCGTTTCCCAGGGTTTGTAACAACATCGAATGTGTTCATCAACAAAAGGGGGTTTGTAACGCACATACCGAAAATGGAAAGCTGGTCGGTTTTCTCAGTGTAAGTGCCACTCATGGATAGCGGCATGGGAGGTTGGTTGCACTTTAACATTAGTAAACATCATTGTGTTTTAGAAGCATTAAATTCTACGCGGTTACCTATTCCCCATAGGACATTGATGTCGAATTCGGAATTTAAAGAACTTATAATATTTTGCTGTTAAAATTCCACATCCGAAGAACATAGGTGAGAATTCACAAACGAATGTAAAAAAGTTTGAGCACTCTCATCAACCAAACAATTAAGTGGATTCGAGTTTCGAAAAGTGTTCATACTGATTATTAATAAACATGAAAAAGAGAATCGGAGATAGAAAGGAGCCCTGGGGAACACAAGCATTTATTTCCTTTGTTTCAGACTTTAATTCATCCAATACGACTTCTATTGAACGTTTCAAAATTTAATTTCTTTTTCAACAAAGAAAAGATTCATCAACGCCAAACGCCAACTGGCTGAATACGAAGAAGTCAACAATGTTCCCCATCTGTTTGGCTTAATTTTCGGATCATGCTAATATTTTATCGTCGAATATGGGTGTTGCTGGTGTTGCTATCTTGTACAAACTTTTTTCGTTTTTCCTCAGTGTGATTGGCTTTATAACATCAGATAATCTCTTTACAGCTCTAATAAAACCATACATAAGACTCCTGTTCGGGATATTTTTTTTTAATTAAATACATACTTTATGTTATCATATCTGGACTAAAGTATACGTCACTATCGAGGAAGCATAGTGACCAGTTAAAGTTCCTGAAGAAATTACCCTAATCAGGTCAAATTTATCAAATCGAATTAACTTCCGAGCCCAACAAAACACTTTCAGAAGTGCTCAGAAGCATTACGGATTACCAATCGAAAACGACATTGGAATTTCTGGTCAGTGGCCAGTATAGACTGCAACTTGACTGGCTGAATTTATATAATAGGTCATTATTTAATCTTTAGATTAAATGTATTCAAATAATACAATTGCCTACGCAACTCCCAAAGGAATGTAGATTCTCCTCGATATTTCATTTCTTCGTGCATTACCCTCGGAGCCTCTATCTTCTAGAACCCGGGCAAGATTGACATTGAGTAAATAGCCAATACTCGGCTGAATATTTTTTTTAATACCAGATTTCATCAAACTTACCTCAAATGATAACACATTAATATTCGTTATGAGATCCCATTTGGGACTTCCTTCCTTATCATAGCCAGAGAATCCCAAACCGGCATTATTGCATATAGCATCGGCTAACAACCAAGCATGATAATATTTAAAACGCTGAACAGTTGTTGCCATCATGATATACCACAAATTGTAAGGAAATGATGTATTCGATATATATTCGGGGTCCTTGAGTGCTTTAATTGGATACACCTTTACGAATTTCATGAATATAAACGCACACACCATGCTGCCAATGACTTTTTTAATAACTGCTTTCGTTGGTGATGGCTCAATGATGATTTCCTTAGATTGTCCGTTATCCAAATTGCCCTGCAATGTATCAATGATGAATAAATTCAACTATCGAAACTGTTAGAGTCATATTGTTGGCTTATTTCAAAACTACTTTTAAAGCAAAATTTGGTTTTGTAGAGATCTTTGGCATCTAAGACTCGAAATCTTAAATACATTTTCATAAATATTACCAATTTGTCGAGAAATGGCAATTCTTAAGCTCCACAAAATTAATTTAGTCATCAAACTAGTTTTTGAAATAGTCAATAGCATGGCTGCTATAGGAATTTATAGAAGAAAGTACTAACATTTGATGTAGGACTTTTAAGCAAATTATATCCTTCAATGAAATCGATATAATCTCGATAAAAAACTAATGGGCCTGCCATCAGGCCTTGGAAGTTTAACACAAACGAAAAATATTCGAGTGCTGATGGAAGTTTTTGTAGCGAATGATATTGTTGAGCTTTTGTCATATCCTGAAATTATTAAATTTTTTTTTTTAAGTATTTTTTTCAAAGAAAAATAAATATAATTTACCTTTTGCTCTTTGATAAATCCATCATGTATACTGAATGCTAGGCTGGTAACTTTTTGAGTAATAACCATAAGAGGTCCGGTTATGTCTAAGGAGCATGAACCATAGTCATAAATTTGACGATGCAAATGTATGCACAGCAAATAAGTTAATGCTGCTATCATTACGGCTCTACAATCAAAATTTGTTTCATTAATTAATTTATTTTAGAAAATTTATAATTTGATATTACTTTTGAACAACTGATGGGTTTTGTGTTCGTATAACGACGTAACATACTGACGGAAGTCCTGCGATGTGAATGGCTTGCTGTCCGAAGCATATATATCCAAAGACAAGGCCTATTGAAAGGCCAACTGTGTGTCGGACGATGGCAGACACCCTTGAAGGATGTAACACTGTTCGAAAGAGCGATGCTAAGAACAAAGCTGCAAGTTGACAAAGTATAAAGTTCACCTGTAAAAAGTAAAACAAAACGAAAAATATTAATTACTGTCGACTTAGATAAGTTATTATCGAGAGGTGGACAAAATTTAGTGGTAAGTCAAAATTTAAATGGAAAGATATTGTATGGAAATTGATTGGTGGTAGAGGTCGGATAGTAACTGATCGAGGACACCCAGTGATCCGCAACTTTTTATACACATCAATTGAGTCCAATTTCAAAGTTGAAACAAGACAGTTCTTTTAATTATTACAATTTAACCTCCTTGTGGTAGCCACCGGATACTGGTTTCGTCCAACCAGACTTGACTTTGCAAGCATATGCGAAAGAGTGCTGAACGGAAGAAACTTAGAAGACTACTACAATAGAAAGCTTCTAGATTTCTAGGATAGGATTCGAAGCAAAGCATGACCGAATAAATTTCCGCAAACAAAACTGCCACTACACCTCGAATAAGGACTGATCAAAAGTTAATGACCTTTGGCTATTGGTCCCGGACAAATATTGGTTTCTGGAATGTGAATACAGTTCTTGACTATAGAGAAGGTCCTCCCTCCAACAACAAAGAGCAAACTGGGCATCTTTTTAGTTCTATCAAGCGAAGTTATAAAGTTGGACTCGATCAAATATAAATACTACTCTACTCCGAAAAAGAATATGGAAGATTATCAGGTGTTGGGCTGCTACTTTACAAAACTGCACTCAATAGCCTCATTTCGTTAGACACAGGATACTTAAGGCAAGGTTTGGGACTAGAGTACGTCGCGTAACTATTATACAGTGTTACGGCCCAACGAATAACTCGGATGGACAAAGACATCCGGTGAAAGATAGGATCAGCTCAGAAGCTGGAAGGAACACTTTGCATCGGTCTTAAACCGTGTGTTATGACTCGTCTAAAGAAATAAATGCCCCAATACACACCGTACCTACCAGCAGAGAAGAAATCATTTCTGCGATTAAATCACTGAAGAGTTTTTACGGGTAGCGGCGCCAACAACATCGTGCGAGCTACTGCATCCACTCATAGAGAGAGCTTGGAACTCCAAGTTCTTCCCCGAGGAGTCGAAAAAGGGAATAATTGGCAAGCTTTCGAAGAAATGAGATTTGATGCTGTGTGAAAACTGGAGAGGGATTTGAGTGTTGTCTGCAGTTGCTAATATAACAGCAAAAATTGTTAAGTGTAACCACATTGTCACCTTATATTTATTATTGAGCAGTGCGTGGAGGATCCTGTGAGACATCAACAGTCATATAAAGTAGACAAAAGGCTGCGTTCGGCATGCTGTCCAAAATATGGAGGAACAATTCTGTATTCTAAGAGACCATACATGTTGAATCCGTGCTTCTTTTTGACTGTAACACGTAGAAAATCTTATCTATTGTCACAAGTAAGATTCTAAAGTTTGTAAATAGGTGTCTACGAAACATCTCAAGGATTTTTTTAGCCTTATCGTGTATCAAATGATGAACTTCATAGGAGAACGGATCAAAAATATCAGTACTATATGAAGACGTACTAAGTGGCAGTTGATTGGTCACATGCTTCGAAAAGACAACAATTGCTTTGTAAGCCAAGCGATATAGTGGGACCAGAGGAGCACGTCGGAATAAAAGCACATTTCGCAGGAAAGTGAACGGAAATCTAGATAACTGGGAAAGAGTTGAAGTGAACTGGGGTATATTTTCAGAAATCGTACACGATGGCACGTACTTAGGAGAAGTGTAAGGGGTTCATCACACGGACATACTAATAACCTCTTAAGTTGAAATAATGGCAGCGCTTTAAGAAATGTGTTGCAATTGTTGTTCTAGTTTCTTTTTATTTTATTAGATTAAAATTAAAAATGTTGCATCATTATTATTAATGGATTCAAGCGTCACAATAAAAACACAAGATAATAAAAATACAAATTTGTTTATTTTTTAAACAAATAAAGCCATTTAATAGATTCTAAATCGAGATTATGGGCTAATTCACGAAAAATATTTTAAATTGCTGGATGATTCAGCTTTTTCTGGCCATGCATAATATGCAAATTATTTTTTATATAATTAAATATCGACAACGGTCTTTTATTCGTGCATGAAATGCCACGTAACGTCATCAATATTTTGTTAAATCTCAAAAAACTCGGATATAATAGCAATTCGCAAGATATTTTTGTGGAAGAATTCTGTAAGAACTAAATGATTGGTAAATGTATCTTGTCTTCTAAGGACTGAATGTATTCTTTATCACTAATCTAGGCGCAAGCTAGTCTTTTCTCAAGTTCTTTAGCACTAAACCGTTATTCTGTGCTAAGTAAAACTAAATATTTCAAATTCACTTTGTGTGATGAAACGACTACTAAAAAGCACCTCCCTACAACAAGTTGTTCTGCGATGCAGATCTTCAACAAAATTAGTAACTGGCTGATAGATTATGGAAAGTATGAACCTATAAACTTTGGACACCAGTATGGTGACACTTTCACTACATTGGTATACAGTAATTTGGTGATCTTCTGGTTATCATAGAACATTTATGATATAATTCATATGCCTCGTAGCATTTATTGAGTATCATCTGAGGGTAACCTAACTTTAAGAAGGGACTCAATAGTCCCTTCATGCTATACGTCGTTTTCGATTGGACGTCCAGAAGAGTCCGGAACCATCCAGAAATCTTCTGAAACTGGTCTATTATGTTATATGTGTCATTTTTGTTTCAATAAAACAGTTTCAGAAGACTTCCTGATGCTTCGGGCCTTTTCTTTACGTATAATCGAAACCGACATAAGTGGTATTTGAACAGAAAGGATAGGAAATTTAGTATGGAAAAGGTAAACAAAATTAATTCATGAACTTTTTTGATTGGTATTGATGCAGAATACCATTCTCGATTCTGGTTCAAAGTTCCCCAAAATCCCCATTATTTTTTTAATTGAATTTAAAGATGGGGAATAGTGGGGGATGTGAAGTTTTATCAAGCTGAAGAAGAATAGGAAAATCGAGTATAAGGTCAGTGTAATGGTTAAAAACACCATTTCAAACATTATAGTTCACCAAGTTGAAAGAAAACGAATTTATTTTTTTTTGTATTGTACTCGTATATTCAGGTGTTTATATTGAGTAAACACTTATCTTATTAATTTATGTTTTCAGTAATATAATGTTTATACTTATGTTCATGAGAACAAAGCTTTTTTGTTTTTTTTTCGAATTTTATACTTAAATATTATACCAGGCCAATTCAAAGTCGGTAATCTTATGTAGTTTAAGAATTTTTGTAAAAATAATTTTATAGTTTTTAATTGTAGGTAGAATTAAGAAAATTTATTCATTCATTCATTCATTTTATTGTATATTTCTTATAATTCCAGCCTATGAACTTGGTGGTAACAAACACAAGTTGTTGTTGTTTCATTTAAACCTTTAATGTGAATTGATTTTTTAAAATCTAACAAACAAAGCCAAAACTAAAGCTTATTAAATTTGCTAACTGAAATTTGTATTCATTTATCCAAAAAAGGTTGCCCAATTTTTGTTGAAACTAAAAATAAATATTTCATAAAAAAAAATCTTGTTTCCTTCACATTTTGGTTTAAAAAATAAATAAGTTTTGTAGCACTACTAGATCACGAAGAACTTTCTTGCAAGATGCGGTAACCCTAAAAAAATCACTTCATTTTTAGATCTAGTGAATGATAAAAATCTGGGATAAAAGTTTATCCATCAACATCACCGGTTGACCAGCCTATCGTCATTGTCTATTTTATATTCTTTGCTCATAATGAGAAGTTCTTAGAATATCAAAATATTAATGGTCAGCAAAAATGTTTTTTTCCATTTTCAGTAAGTTTTTTTCATTTCTTTAAAAAAAATTCCACTCCCACAACAAACAACTCTCTTTAACAAACAATAAATATAAGCAGATGTATGTGGATAATGGAAGCTTTAGTATTTCGGCACGTGGTGAGCATTATTTTTTGCTAATTTGCACAATTTGCCGGCCTCATAGGAAAGGTCTTAGACTCTTAAAACGTAAAATCAATGGTATATCCAAATACTACTTCACTGTCATGGTCACAGTGTGAGGCCTAATAGTTCATTTAAATCTTTTTTTGAAGGTCATTTCTTTTGGAATTTGCATTAATCGTTGTTTATATCCTATATATACTCAAAATGCCTTTGGCTGTGTCCCAACAAAAAAAAACAAAATTCCATATTATGTCTTATTCTTATTCGATTGTCTTAGATAATTGAAAACTGAATTTTAATAAACGAATTAAGAGACAATGATTCCACTTTGTGACTTAGAAGTTTGGAAATAAAAGAAATGTTTTGAAGTTGTTTTAGGCGAAATTCATGACAATACCAACATCTTTATATTCTTAAAACTCTATGGTACCAAGGATTCCTTCGACACAAGTTGTCATCAAAATTTAACGTACAACTGAGTTTTACTACTAAAGAGTCAATGCATAAAGCATTAAATTTCTATATAAAAAAAATTCATTTAAAATGTAAGAAATGCCTTAAGAAAAAAAAGCAAATATTTATTCTTGAAACACTCAATAAAAATTATGTTTAGAGTGAATTGTTAATTTACACACTTGACTTCAAAGAAAACTCTCATCATTATGTTAGATAATAATAAATTTCGAGTGCTCCAGTTTTTTTTTTTTTTAAACATTTTTGCTATACAATTTTACAAGGATGGTTAATTTGTATTATTTCAGAATATTAAACATATTTTGTGTCTATTATAAATATTCATGACTTTTAGCATTTAAAAACATGAAGGATGATAAATAGATTTTTTTTTTATTATTTGAAAGCTTGTTGATATTCTAATATAAATGTATCCAAGGACATCCCGAGGAGCCAACAGTTTAAATGTTGATATTTTTTTTCTAAGGCTATACGACTAGGAGCAACACAACTGTTTAAAACAAAAACAAATGTATGCATGTATATTTTTGTTGTTTTTTTATGTGATAATAAATAATAATGTTTTCTTAAACAAAATAAAATGCACGACTTGTCCGTTAATACGGGTACTTGCTCCTCTTACGGCTCAAGGTTATATTGTGGGTTAAATTTATTGATCTTTAAAATGTATACAATGTTTAAGAGAAAGTGTAAATCCGTACGAAATAATTTAAGACTGGATAAAGAAAGGAGGATATCATTTTGATGGCTAAGAGCATATAGAACTTCAAGTGTCCTTACATATTTTTGAGTATCTGAATTCCCTTTAAATCTTTAAGATTTACGAAAAAGTTTCAGTATGCATATGATTATGCATTATTATGAAATTTTTGAGTTTATGATGGAGAATTATTTGTTTTAGAAGCCTTCATATTATGAAAAAGATTCCTAGCAATAATCTTGTTTAGCTTACTTATTTACTTATTAGAAATAAGAATAGAATTTACCGTTATTTAATTGATAATGCACCAATTTGAAAACTTTAAACACTTTTTTAGCAAAATCGAGTTATTTTAACTATTCCACTCTGAATGTAAATGAGCGCTGTACGTCAACAAGATGTTATTCTCGCATATCAGCGGAAATAAAACGAACACAAAAGAAATCAAATGTTATGCAGTCATTTGCTTGGGAGAAGTACAAAAATCCTTTTCAAATTTTACCAGCAAAAAAACTGAATATATCGCATTTATTGGTGTTTTTTTTTTAATCCATCGCTGCCATCCTTCAATGGAATTTAACAGTTCATTGCTTGACAGATCGGGAATAAACTATAATTTGTCGCAGAAATTATATTTGATATGAGGATTTTAAATTTGTCTTCATCTTCCTTAGTTTCAAAAATTGTTATTTTCAAACACAAGATATCTTGAGTATTTGAGGTAAAATATAGAATGTCAAAAATCGTACCTTAGCTATTATTCTGTAGTTGAATCCATAATTGAGTGCAGTAATTGTAACACAAAGAATCTGTTATTTTCGCTAACAACAAAATAAATACATCGTTTAAAATCCTAACAATCGTAAACCATAAATGAAGGTTTTATAAAACAAATTTTATATTATAAATACTATTGAAATGAATCAGCCAATAAAGCACTTAGCACTAAGACAATGCCGAAACACCAAATTTTTGTATGGTCGTTCAAATCTATGCTAAATTTGAAATCTTTATCTAAACTTTGCAAAGACAACTCATTAAATGAATCCATTATACCTACTAACATTTTGAAATCGTTCCAGGCAGGTTTTCGGCTAGATTATTCGAGTGTTAACAATATAATTGTGTTGAATTTGATATACTCTATTCATTGAGTCTGATTATGAGAATTTAGATAAATTGAAAATTATAATTTTTAAACCTTTTATATTAAATATTTATGTTGATATTGTTTTATTTTTAACCCAAGTTAGTTTTTTTTCCATTTATTGATTTTGTTCTTGTCGGATGTGTATCATTATCAAAACTTATTTGTTGATTCATTCGCTCTTTTTTTGGTCGCTCTCAAAAAAAATTATGTTTTATTTTTAATTTATTTTCTGACACTATCATGGAAAAGTACATACAAACCTATATAATGTATACTTTATAAGTTATGACCTTAAGGTAGGTTTGTGAGATGAAAGATATCTACAATTTTTTTTTTTTTTTAATTAGCTCAATCAATACTACTTGACGAGCTATTGCCGAATGAGATGTGTCTTTGTTCTTTCAATAACCTACTTACATTCACTATCAGTGCAGTTTAAAAATACTTTTTTATGTTCTTGCATCTTAAATCGTAAAATTAAAATACATCAACGTTAATGTAAATCAATCTTATTAGGTTTTGAGGGCAACGACTGCATTGTTAAATGCTTTTGTGTATCATTACGCTATTTTTCGGGAAGTTGAATATTTAAATATCGAACAGTGTATGATTTGTATATTGAACCTAATTGGATGAGTCTTTAATTTGAAATTGTTTTGCGTTTTTATGAAACTTTGAACCCGTGCTTTTATTTTCAAATTTATTGAATAGGACATACAAAAACAATGACAAGCAAGGTTGAAAGGAAAGGAAATTGTGTTATATTTTTTTTATTTTTTCAACTTCTATCAAACGATATTAAAAATTAGGCTCGAACATAGAGTTTTATTTTTAAAAGTGCGAAAATTGTTAAAAAACAGAAATTAATTATGGAAAAACTGGTACAAATGAGGCATTTTTAGACATTAAAAAAAAAAGAAAACTGCCGTTTTCGAAAATGGTTCTAATTCAAAAGTTATTTTTTTTCAGAAAGACAAAACAAAAATACCTTTAATTTGATATTAATATCATTTTTCTATGTCATTTATTCGCAAGTTATGAACAAGTTTATGGAAAACAAACTGAAATCATTAACCTTGAAGCTCAAATATTTCGACTTTTCCATCAGGCATAATGTCACCTTTCATTTAATACCGAACATATTTGTGTACAGTTTGGGTCAGAAATGGATAATATTCTATCTGATGGCCATTCAAAGTTTGAATTAGTTTATTTTCCAGGCATTTCATGAAAATTTAAAAGCTATTTTTGGGGTTGGCGTTTTAGTTAGTTTTAGTCGCATGCCAAAATAATTTCTTACTGCATTCAAAAGTTATGCAACGAGAAAAGTCATTTTTGTCCATAGTGCAGCGGTAGCCAGAAGTAAAAGTTAGAAGTAAAAAAAACACTTTCCAAAAACTGTAACAGAACAAGAACATGGGAAAAAACATTTTTACTTCTTCAATTATTACTGAAATTTTGAAGATATTTTCATACTGTAAAATACGAAATCAATTTGGTTAAAATTTTCTAATGACGGTAGAAGAAATCTTTCATGTTTAGAATATTAATTTGCAACTATATACTTATCTCTAAAAAAAGGGTAAACATTAAAAAAAAAAACCTTTAATCGTGATGAGAACAGTTTGTTTTCGTTTTGCTAACATTTTTTTTATATTTTAAATAAAATATTATATTTTGTAAACAACAAATTAATAGCAAGAGCTTATCTGAGGTTTTTATTTTTTGTTTGTTTTATTATTAAATCTCAAAAAGGTTCTCACGTGTCCCAGTCCCATTCGGAATGAATCGTATCGCTAATTTCAAGCATGAGCAAACTTTATGACTAATCACTACAAGTTCGATTCAACAGTGTCAACATCATTTTCCATTAAATACTACGAAGTTCAAACCAGCCAGGGGTTAGAAAGTGATTGGCTGTTATTTTGTTGTTGTTGTTTTATTTTTTATCAGCGGACATTACTACTTCAATGAATTTCAACATTTTGTGTACTGTTTCTGTCATATTTGACTTCATCGTAGGTTTGTAGAAATTTCGTTTATTATAAACAGCTTTGAGTTATGACTCAATAAAAAGGCCCGGCATTTTATAATATTAATTAACAGCCCACGATGAGAAAAACACCTGTGTGATGAAAAAGTGTCACTTTTGTGTAAATGTATACAAAATTAATGGTAGGTACTGCGAATATTAAAAATATATTAGACTGACATTGGACTTGTGTGAAGTCAGACACGACTATAGGTACTGGGTGATAATTTTGTGGGTCCAAATTAATCAATTCTTACAAAATTTACATTAGATTTATGACTGATAGAGTGGTTCTGAACAGTGACGTGGTTTTGGCAAAACACAATAAAATGTTTGCACTCAAAAACAAGTCAAGTTATTCATCGACTTTATTTTTATTTTATTTTTGTCCCCACGCGAGTTAACATTTGAATTTTTAGAAGCAGGTGTTGCTACATAATAATTGGAAGCATGACGTACGACTTAGGGAAATGGACAGTTTTGTATCTTAGATACAAGGGTTAGATGACCGATGATTGACATTAACATTTATAAAAAGTTCTTGTCATAAAAACTAAACTATTGTCTGAAAGAGAGAGTGATGGGCTGATGTCGTGTTTTATTAAAAAAAAAAAATATATTATGATTACATAACGGTAATTTTACGCCTTTTTTCCTAAACGATGCAAAAAGGGTTCACTTGATTAGACATACTTCCAAAAAAGCTGAATAATAAACACACATCAAGTAGGCCATGGCAATATTCTTTTGAAAAAATTCAATTATCAGCAGGATATGAATGGTCGGAAAAATTAGGAAAAATGGGAAAAAATAAATCAACAGATCAGAGAAAAGACAAAAGAGATGTAGATGTCAAAAGATCTACAACTTTTGCTCAGTATAATCTGTATAATTTTTATTTTTATCTTTTACAAAAAATAATTAGATTTTTATGAAAATTGGTTTAAATGTGCACTGTTATGTTTTTTGCTTGGTCGCTTTTTTGGAGAAAGATTTTTCGAGTGATTTTTGGTCCTGTGTGTATCGAAGGACCTGGTAAAAAAGCTGAAAATACAGCGCTTGAGATGGCTGGGACACGTGGAGCGTATGGACATCAACGCACCAGCCCGACGAGTCTTCGAATCCAAACCCTGATGGTATACGAAGCAGAGAAAAACAATTTAACAGGGGGCGAACAGAAGTAGAGAAGTGTTTTTAAAGAATTTATTTTGAAAAAAATGGGTTAATTTTCATACAAAAAAGCTGACGAAACATGGTCTTGTTTCTAAAAAAAATGAAACCTGACTTTACCCAAAACATCACGAAAATAGTGTTTTTAAGAAGTTCAAAGTTCAATATCTCGAAAACCTTGCATGTTAGATCAATTCTGATACTAGATTATATTAAATATATTGTTGAGGTTATATCAAGCCGTGGCTTAACTGATTTTTGAACTTTTTTTTCAAGAGGCGAAAACAAACTTGTAATATTATGGTCGAGAAAATTGGTTTCTTTTGAAACAGAACAGAAACACATACAATTTTGAAGTATCTTTATCAATTTTAGCCCAAGCAATTGTAATCCCAGAAACTAGCAAGTCTTGGTTATCTTGGTAAAACCTGCCTCGTTTATAAATCGCGCGAGTAACGCATTAATAAATTTTTTAGTAGGATGGAGATCTTACGAATACAGCGGTCAAGTATGTTTTGACATTTTTTTTACTGACAATCCATTCCTTAACATCATATATGAGATGTGTATATTCACATTATCCTGCTGGAATATCCTCGAAATAGTTCTCCTTCTATTGTATTTATAAGCTACTTAAAAAAAGATTTATAAACAGTAACAGCGTTTTTATTTATTTTAGAACTAGAAACCCATTGGAATGAATAATAATGTAAAATTGTACACCACACTATGACTCCCTTAATTTCAAAATATTCTTGTCCAAAAACATCTTTTCTACCCATTAATTATGACAGTTAGAACTTTGGACATCAGTATCATCCAAAATTTAATTCTTTTCATCAGAAAAGATAACTTTTTTTTATTATTTCTTTAGCCGGATTCAAAGTTAAATATATTCCAAGTGCGTACGTGCAAACTCAAGGCATTTTTGCTTATATTCTTGATTAAATACCATTTTTTTGTTGTAATTTTGGTAACTTTATGCATGCAGCACACAACACACGATTCACAGTTGATTTACTAAAAAAACTAAATGTTCCACTATAAATAAAATAAGATGCTAATTTTAAATTTTACAGCTTTTATTGTGGTATTAAAACTTTTTGAATAGTTTCTGGTGAATTTTTTTGCACTTTAACAATTTTACACAACATTTTGTGTCAAGATTTCTAAACTACCAATTTTCCGTTAATTTAAAATTATTTTCAACGTAAATTAAGGCCCCTCTTCGATAACCAACCTTTTTTTCTGTCAATATTTAAAGAATTAGAAGGTAACTAAAATTCTTGTTTCGATCCAAAATTAACTTTAAATTCTTCTCTTAAGGAATAAATTAATTCAGAAATTTGCTACAGTTGTTGCTTATTCTTGATGTTTTTTTTTTACTTGGCCAGTTTAATCAGAGTTTTATAATATATGAGGGTTGCCGCAGTTCTAGGGCTGCCATACTTTTTTTTTTAATTAAATTTGAAATAGGTATTAATCACGAAATTAACGTACTTTCAGGGGGCTGTATTAGTGATTTGTATCAACCTTATACTTTTTTTGTGCTTTGATATTTGTTTGGTATTAGCTTAATACAAAAAATAAAGTCTGGCAGGTTGCCGTTTACTCAAGTCCTTGCTAGACGAGCCCAAAGTTTCTTGTTGATCTAAAGAAGTTCATTCTATTTTAGGCTCGTCTGTGTTTTTTTAAACTTTACTAGTTTCAAAGCAGCTGTATACCAATTTCAGCCTTGCGAAAGAAGGTTAGTTTTGGAAATTTTTTCGCATTATAAAAAAAAAATGGCAACCCCGGGCCCACGGCAACCCTGTCAGACTTAGGATTCTGTGCATAACTAGTACCAAATCAACTATAAACTAAATTTCAGCCTTGTGTCTAGTGGGTTAGTCAAAGTTTGACCTATATAACAGTACTAACAAAAAGTAAACACAAAAGTTTTTTATCAAAATCGTTAGAGCCGTTTTTGAAAAAAATGTAACTTCTCCTAAACGGTTATATGGCAGGTATCCTTAGTTTTGGTCCTGCAAAAATACTAAATGAAGTGAACCGCACTGTAATACGAAACTAGAATCATATGTATTTAGTTAAACATACAAACATACATATTTTAAAATTATTCTATAAAATTATTTTATAGAATTTCTATTTTGACCAGACAATTTTTTTTAGAAGCAATTTGTTTCTTAAATGTTGTATGACAATCAAATATTTAAACAAAAAACTTAATCACCCTCAGCACAATGATAGAAACACAAAAGATATTTTTATAATAAATCCGAAATCATCAACAAAAAACAAAGCCTTTTTATGTGAGATGAATTTAACGATTTATTATTAAAAAAAAAAAAACAAGGTTATTATTTTGATTACAGATTACTGAAGAACAATGAAATACACAATCAGGGATGTGTGGTTATCAAAATCTGAATACAAGTCATCTCTCGTCAGAACAATAATCTAGGTCAACTAAATTATATTATTGGAAAGATTTCTTATAGCCTCAAGCCTTCAAGTACAAAACAGTAGTGCACCCGCTAGTGATTCCATTGTTTCTCTTTTGTTTATCTTTAACCGTGTGTAGTAGCACACATTTTTTTTTATTAGATACAAAACTTACTCCTTATTACAGCGCTGCAAAAATGAAAAACCAGAAGCGTAACTAAATTGGCATTGAACTGTGCTGCAAGTGTTGCACAAGTCTTACTTCAAGTCTACTCTATTATACATGTACTATGTCTCTAAGAGAGCTTTTGTTGTATTTTATAGTAAAGTTTTAAAACCCCCTCGAAAAAATAACCCGTTTATAGAATTAGAAAAAAAAGAGATGAACTATCGTAAAATAATAGTCCATAGTCGGCTTTTAATCATCAACTAGTTTTCACCGCTCATGGGCAGTAGTGGCTGTGGCGCTACAAAGCAAAATAGGTCCAACAGAGAATGAAAACAAAATACACACCGGATCGATTGATGTGGGAAATGTTTTTAATTTGGATACTTAAAGCTGTCAAAAAATCGTTTTTCGATATATCAAAGGTTAAAGGTGAGAGAGAACTTGTGTTTCACCCAACTGTCTGCCTGTATAAAAAGCTACAACCAAAACGAATGGTTCGATAAGATTTTGATAAGTTTAAGTACATAGAGTGCTAAATCAAGTGACATGGATTGTTTAGTATAGCCAACGAGTTAACCCGTTCAAGATATTCAAAAGTAACTTGAAATATTACAAAAAAAAAAAATGAAAAAAATAGGAATTGGAAATCCTATTTCAATTAAGCACCAACTAGTTTGGCGAATGTAGTTTATACCATTCATCGGCAGCGGCAGCGTTTGGAGAGCAAAACACCGCTTGCAGAAAACTACATGCAATATCTAAACTTACATCACCACCACACCGGTTAATAAATACCTTTAGTGAATGCTGCGATATTCTCAGTTGAGCTGTTCGAATGATCGAAACTTGTTTTGCTTCGATGTGACAAAAATGTGGTTTGCTTAGTAAATTATTTATAGTAGATACGTATAGTTTTTGTTATAAGTAAATAGGGTAGGTTAAGTTATAATTAAACTTATATGTTTGTTTAATTTACCCGGATTTGGTGTTTTGAGTGATACAATTTTTAACTATACCAGATGGATTTGAAATTGATTTAAAAATTCAGGTTAATAGATTGAGCAAGTTAATTTTGCAATCATATGGAATTCGGAAAATGGGATAAACAAATTTATTAAGCCCAAATTGCTCGAATGGAATTAAAATTGTATAACATTTACAATAATTTAGTTAAATACGTGTGTTGGTATTCATATTGAGAGAAAGAATAACGGTGCCTTTTTTAACGAAAATGGCTTCTTAAAATTTTTCAAAATTCATTTTCTTAAAGTAAATGGTTCCAATGGGGACTTGACAAATTTAGTATAACTTGTGAACGCCATCTTTCACAAATCATCGAACTGTCATTGTCAATTTATTCAGTAAACTCAACATTTTTATCATGACAAAGTACACGGTTGAGCAACGTCTGCAAATTTTAAAAATTTTATACCGAAATTCGGAGTCGGTGACAGCGACTTTAAAAGCGTTAACTCCAATTTTCGGTAGTAATTCTCGCCCTAGTAGACAGGCAATAACAAGTTTAGTGCAAAAATTTGAGTCTACATTTTCGTTGTGTGATGTTGCTGTGCCAGTGACACAACGGGTTGGTCGAAGTGTCGAAAATGTAGCTGCCGTTCAGGCGTCCTTAGAAAACGACCCAAAACAGTCAATTTCAAGGCGTTCTCAAGAATTGGACATCACTCAGACCACATTATTCATATTCATCATTTTTGGCTCAATGGGTTCCTCAATAAACAAATATGCCTTATTGGTCTGGTGAAAATTTAAATTTGGTTTATGAAACACCACTTCATCCACAAAAAGTAACTGTTTGGTGCGGTTTGCATGCCGGCAGAGTTATTGGGCCATATTTTTCCGTCGACGATTACGATAATCATAATATTTATTTTTTCCATTCATAAATGTTTTGATTGTACTGCAAGCCAATAATTATTTTATTTAAATATCTCAAATGGTTTGCGTTGTATTTCAAAAAAAGTTGTCAAGTCCTTATTGGAAAACCCTTTACTACTTTAATTTTGTTTCCTATACAAAAATTGGTTTTCTACTTGTACTTTTTGAGAAAAATGGAAAAAAATAAAAACAAATCGTTAAAATTTTATTGAAAATTGATTTAATTACCTATTTTTTTAAAAATTAAAAACGTTAAATTTCCATAAATTTTTTTAAATGTATTTTTGAAGACCAAGATTTCTTCTCAATTTTCTTTTTTTTTCATAAAAATCGGATGAAATGGAGCTGAGCATCAGACAAAACAAAACAAGAAGCTCCTTGAATTTCCTATACAAATTGTATGGACAAATAATCATTTAGAACGTTCTTAATTTGTTTTTTGGTGAGTGCAAAATTCGTTTAATTCTTTAGGAAAAACGTTAGTATTTACATATATTCAGTGGTTTGTACTGTGATAATGGTGATGTTTTCTTTGGGTTCCCACTCTCATTTTTTACCCATTTTTCTCCATGTTTACCCCTTTTACCCGTTTCATGAGACAAGAGTATGTTACACCTGGTATTACCCCTACCACTTATAATAATAACCCAACCTACACAATTTTTTGCATTTATTTTTCTTTCTGAACTGGAGTACTGATTTTACGTCAATAATTCTCTGAGTATATTGTTTTAATTTGTAAACAAGTACTATTCACTCTAAAGCATTACTAAGGAATTTAAATAGAGAATAAAATCAGATTATACAAATTTTTTGCCTTAAAACAATTTTATAGTAAAGCGTCTTTAAAATTTATTGTATTTGTAAAGAAATCAACCTTGGGCTACGAAAATTACAAATAGTAGGAATATTGAGATCATCTAATCGATTTGTTTATAGATGTAAAATGTACATTTCTAAATATGTTTATAAACTTATGCAAATAATACGTGTTAAGACAGTGATTGTTTCTCAAACAAACCACAATAATCGCTTTTATAATTCCACTCAAAAACAATAAAAAAAAAATGCACTTGGAGTATCCTATAGCATTTCCTATATTTCAGTTTTGATTGGAATTTTAATGCAAGAAAAAAAACAAATAATAGATTATTTTTATTGAAGATAAGGCAAGAGTTTTGCATTTTTATTTATAATTGCTTGATTAATCAAGTGTCAATGACATCAGAATTTGTAAAAATAAGGAAAGAAAAATGTGATAAGCAACATTTTACTATCACATCACATCACATTTATTTTTTATTCGTTCACTATGGCGTATGTGTAACTTTTTTTCTTTCAATTATTTGAAGTATGGATGATATGGATTTTCTTTCCTTTTTCTGTTACAAAACAAGGTCTGCAGCATTTATAAATTGAGTTGTCGAAGAATTTTGATCATGTTTAAAAATTTTGAGCACATACTCGTACAATTTACGTGAGTTTCAGCTCAATTTTCTTTAGAATATAAACATTTTTTCAATTGTCATCTAGGTACTTTTTTTTTCTATACGCATTTCGATGTACCATGTTCTATTTTAAAAACGCAATAGTCGTTATCATTCTCAACACAAAACGGCAAAACTGCGTAATTTTTTTTATAGCACGCACTTAACATGTGCAAAACATCATTCGATGGATGTAGTAATGAGAAACAACTTCGATTCAATAGTACCAAAGTGTTTCATCTTAAATAAAATCAGTCGGTCACACACCTTTCTTTAGAAAAAATCGAAAAAAAATTAATTGTTTGCCAAAATATCTTTTGCCTGTTTTAGTTCAATCTGCTAGTAAACAAATCATGCATTTCGGTGGTGACATTCAACTCAGAATTCAGCTTATAAATATAAACAAAAAAAAAATTCAATAGCCCCGCCATGCGCCAATGCTTATGGGCAACGTCCAATGAGCAAAATATCTGTGGGTGTTTGTCTTCTTCTTTTTTTTTTCTGTCAATTGGTGTCGTAGTTTATAAACATGTTTTGCCAATTTCTGAACCGATGTACAATATTCGAGATATAATTAGCCTTGTTGTGTCAAAGAAGAAATTTATTTTTAGCAAAAAAAGATTAAAGACAGAGTGCATTTCATTCATTAATGTGCGTCTCAAAAATGACTTATGTATGTATTTATCAACGGAAATTAATGGAGAAAAATTGACCTTAACTGGGTGAAAATCGCATTATAGGTTAATTGGTTAAAAATATTCCATACTGATAAAATAATAATAACGTTTACGTTAAAAACAACAGAGTTGCAAAAGGTTAATACATACTGTTGATAATAAAACTTAATGGTGGTCATTGACCAAGTATATTAACTAAATAGCAGTATTAAGATGTTAGATAAATATTTTTACGAGTAACTTGCTTGCTTGGTTAAAAAAAAACCTGCTTAATTTGTGTGTTTCAACTGATTTATCGGTCAGTCAAAAATCCAAAACTGGGTCGTATGTACTTAGAATAATTTAACTTAGAATAATTTAACCTAATTTAACAAAAGTGTATAGCGTCAAAGTTGGGCTTAAACAACCTTTAGTTACGTCAAAAATCAAATACAATGGTGGAATCGATGTCTCATCCATTTGGAGGATTCGATGACTCCTGCCACTTTGATAAGGCGAAGATTGGATTGGATTGATAAGGGTTTTGTTGACATTTTTCTGGGAGATGCAAAAGCCATCAATTGGTACATTGTTTGTTCGTTAACGTTCGATTATAGTGACGCAGGAATTTTGGGTCCAAAGCAACACTTCATTCCGATCAAAGAGTCCACTAAAATATTTCAACCAAAATCTCGCTAAAGTAAATGAGCCAAACCTTAACACTAGCATAACATTACAAATTCAAGTAAGTAAGGATTTAAACATCTCCAAATCACGTTAATTGAAAACTATATTAAAAACGATATCGTTCTATTAGACCAAGAGCCGGCAGCAAATTTTGTGGTTGAAAAACGCAATTATTCCAATTCATTCAAGAAAACAAATACACTTCAATTGAGTTTTTTAGTATGGAAAATGATGCTCTGTCATTTTTCCTAAGTCTGGAGACCTCAATCTAGCCGATCCGATTAATAGAACTCAAGATATATGATTTTTATAATCAAAAACTCTCCAAAGAAAGAGCTGATATGTGTGGTTTTAGAAGCTTATTTCTTGAGTTCTAATAATCAGATCTTCAGGATTGAGGTTTCCAGACTAAGGAAAAATGACAGTGCATCAGTTTTAATATTAAAAAATTCAATTGAAGTGTATTTGTTTTTCTCAGAATAACCTGGAATTATCGCGTTTTTCAACCCCCCGAAAACCACAGAAGGCTGAAAAATAAACCTGCCAGACTTTCGCATATGAAATCAGGACGCTTATACCTATAAAACTGCATACTCAGATTTTGGTTATACCTCCGCTCCCAAAATTAGCTTTCGGCTCCTAGACAATATTGTTTTCACTTCATATGATTCGGGCTACGATTTGTCAAACTACGCTGAGGGAAAAAACAACGTAGAATAAAAAAAATACTTTAAATCAAAGTAAAACATTAAAACATGGAAATTTTAAAATCAAAAACATTTTCACTTTGAAAACGAAAACGCGAACAATAAAATCAAGGCCATTACCAGTATACGAACCTGCGGTGCTTGAATTACCAGCTGATAGTCTTACCTAATGTGATATATTGTCTGTTAAAAATATCTTCTATTTAAACCAACTTATATATAAACGTGAAAACAAACATACACTTGAATAGCCTCACTTATAGTACATTCTTAAATCATAATTTTGTGTACTTCTTTGGTATTATTACATTACAACTTTTGGTGAGCAACAAGGCAACACTATTTCTCAAATTTGGAGAAGTTTTACTGGATTTCTAAAAGCTAATAGTATTTTCTAGGATCACTAAAGTAATTATTTTTTTGGTTCACATTAGAATAGCCTCACCGCATTTAAAATAGTTAAAATGAAAATTATTTGATTATTTTTTTTAAACACTTCTTATTTATTTTTTAAAGTAAATCAAGTAATTTAAGAGCTTTTAGCACCCCCTCTTATTTTTAATTACCTCAAAAACAAGGAAAAATCAAGATATTTTAATAGGTCTAGGAGTTGTTCCAGGCCACTGTAATGCATTCAGTTGACCCTTTTTCAATTGCATACTGATTCATACCTTTGTAAGCTCAGAATAAAGGTCAAACCCGTTCTACTTCATCAAAATTAAAGAATGGAGAAGCTTGGGGGTAGTTGTCCCAAAATTTGGCTTTTTATCCTCGTTTTTATCAATAGCTCTGTGATTCTGCGCCTTTTCTAGCAGTAAAATGATTTTCAACCCTGGTATTGACACAAGTCATTTCTAAATTTTATTTTTTTAACATTTTTGTTTTGAATAAAAAAAAAAAAACACATAAAAGAGCATTATCTGATTTTAGATTCAGCAAATAAAAATCATTCGGAAATGAATAAGTAAATTAGATCCCTTAAAACTTAAATTTATATACTCAATTCAAATTCAAGTCGTGGCCATACAACCCACAGACACAATTACTTACGGGTTGCGACTATTATAAAAAAAATAATTTTAGCATTCTAAATTGACCTTAATTAAAAGCAAATCAACGGTAGATATTTATTTTATTGCTTCTACGTTTTTTTTTTTGTTTCTAATTTTTATTTCTTATGTTTTCTGCTCATAAAAATGTGCATCTAATAAAATCGTGATTGCAAAAAAAAAGTACTATTTTATCACAACATTCAAATATAAAATAAGAAACGAGGTTTGACGTTTGTTATTATTTATTTATTGTTTTTCTACTCCACAGCACAAGCTGAGTACGTGATTGAATGCTCATTCCTGATTTAATTAAGAGACGTAATATAAAGCTATCTCAAGTGCATCACTGGCTATAAGGTAAAACTACCTGAAGCTATAATGGATGTCTTAAGTCAAATAAATGCATAACTATGAGCTGCGTTCGATCTTATATATGATTAATTTGTGATAAATCATTGGGGTGGGAGAGAAAAAATCCCACGCTAATGCCATTACAAGGTATTGATGTCATTTCAACGAGTTTCTGGGCCACTTCTATATGTTTAAGATGTTCATTGATTCAAGGCACAGACATCTAATATCTTGAACGTTTGCACGTTTCGGGGGACCAGACGTAAAATCTAGCCATTTTCTTGCTGCAGATGAATTCAAAACTATCAACGAAAAGAAAGTACGAAGCTCCCAGAGGAACAATTCCACTTGGTACACCTGAAATAGTCAGTGTCTAGAGTCAGACCCTGATTGAATAACCTTGCTTCTAGGATAGCCAATGACCATCAATAAAATACTTTTTGTTTTAATTCCTTGGTTTTATAAATAGGGTCTTAAAATTAAAGAAATCTGGCGGAATGCATTGGAAAAAGAAACTTTAAAATCATGACCAAAGTAAAGCTGGAAACAGAAGTCCATAAGATATGCGCAGATTCTGCAGAAAAACACAGAAAATAAGGTACATATACACTTTTATAAGTCATTCATTATGATCTTTCCTATAGTAAGACACAATGTGGTCCATATTTATCAACGGTTTCATGGTATGTGTACTTGGGTTGGTAAAGGGTTCTTTTCAGAAACCCTTGGATTAACTTGCGCATTTACAATTCTAATTTCAGCAAAGTCTTTCAACATAAGGTGCTGGTGCGACGAAAGCTGTCTGGACAAGTCTGAATGATGGCAATTCAACAAAGATTTGTACAGAAGATGTGGTTTTGAGGAGACTCATAAGGATTTTCTTCAATACTTATGCCACTGCAATAAGAAATATATCATCTGATATATAAAAATCTCCGGAATACATTTTTTCAAATGCAAGAAGGAACTTGAAGAAATAAGAACAGCGATTTTGGACCTAAGAAGATGGACAATATGACAAAGGAAGACCTCATCTAAGGTGGTGCATACATGTTGAAAATGTCCTCTATCAACTTTGTGTGTCTACTGCCTGGAGACCTAATTATCAGTAAAGTGAAAAAAAAGCCTGTGAATCCGACCGTCTGAACCGTAACACAGGTAATAAACGCGGAAACATGTAAAAAAATGCTTAAGGTTGCAATAAAAAATGAAAATATCCAAATATTTATCAAATTAATCAAAACTTTAGTGTTTAGTCTTTAAAGTCATACGAATGCAGTATTTTCTTTTTTGTGTTTGATTATTCTGCCTTAGTTGATCAATATTTTATCCAACTGATTGAATCAAATTGGTAGCATGTTTTTTAACGTTCACTCTTCTGTCAAAAAGTCGTTCAGTTAAGCTAAGTAGGCAGCCAGAAGCACCCTGTTTAGTATAGGACATTCTGAAAATAATATGATACTACATTTGGGGTCAAATATCTATGAAAACAGTTTATTTCAACACGATCATGACCCAGAACACACCAGACGGCTGGTAAGAAACATCTAAGGGAGGAAAATTTTCATATTTTGAAGTGGCCAATGCAATCTCCTGACATGCATCGTTTAGAAAATAAATGGGAGCTTGTAAACCAGGAGATTAGTATTCTTCACGTGTTTTTTTTATATTTCATTTCTTTGGAAATCTTTGGAAAATTAAAGGATATCGACAGCAGTAAGTTGTAACTGAAAAACCATCGCCTAAAAAAATGAATGAATTTACGACACCAAGAACATTGTAATGTTCCCCTAAAAAACTTTTCTACATCCCCTGAGGGTGACGCATTCCGCTTGGTTGGAAAGCCCTGCTCTATAAAGTGTGAATAACAAAAATGTCATTTTTAGGTATATTAACCTAATTAAGCCGTCATTAAAAAGAAAATGTAACTAAATAGAAAAAAAATGTCAACAAACCAACCTAAATGAAACGTACGGGCAAATAAAGTGACAAAAAAATGTTTTTAACCAACAATGACTGTCATAGGTCGCTTTACTTTGATCTAATTCGCATATCACAGTATAGTCGAGGGTATACATATACATTTTCTTGTTTGTGGCTTTCAATAGTTAGGTACAAGTACATACATCATACACGACTTTATCATTATTATTTGGCCCATGACAAATGAATTTATAATTAACCCAAAGCAAGTGGTGTTATATATAAAAAAAAAGTACAAAAGTTTTCACGTATTTGTTCAAAGTTTAATGATATCTAAAACTAAAGAATACAACTACACTACACATGGCACTATTTTTTTTTGTTTTGTTGCTCATTCATTAATGAGAATTTTAGTGTTTTGTAAACAAAAAAAATCATTCTTTATAAAAATGACTTATAGTTGTGATGTAATTGTTACTTTTGATAACAAGTCATTGTGAGTATAGGTCGGTCGACATTATTAGATAGTTAAGATTTTGTTTTTGTAATTTTGTTTTGATTTTTTTCTGAATCAATATATTTATTGGTTAATTTAATTCAAGTACAATAATGCAACTGAAATTAATCACAAATCTATTAGGGCCTATATGAACTAGTGAACTTACACAAATTTACATCTTACTCTTGGCACTTAAGATAAGATAAACAAGTCAAGTTCAAAGTCATTTGATTGATGGTATCCAATGATAGTAGCACAATATTTAACAAATACATATCATTGTGTGTGTAAATATAAAATTCCAAAATTGAGGTCGATGGCTTTTAGTCATAAACATAATTTGTTTGTATTTTTTTTTTTTTTAATAATAAACGAGATATAAGCAAATATAATCTTTGATTGATGCAAGGCACACATGTACTTAAAAAGTATTAATATTTTTTATTATTTTATCCGAGGATAAATTCTTTTGTTTTATTTTTTTTTTCAAACGTGCCGGCACTGATAAGAAATATCGAATGTTTTTCGACGGGTAGCCTTTCTATATTTTTGTACTAATGGTTTTTAAAAATTAATGACGAGGGGTAAGAAAATCAATTTCCATACAAAAATTCCTAATTAAAGTGCCTGCGACAGGCAGATTTACAGTATTTTAGTACGTTTTATATGATGCTCCAGTTCCTGTACTTAAATCCCTCAAACATTAAAGTACGGATTTGTTGAAAATGTAATCGAATAAATTATATAGAACAGTCAGTAAAACTTAGGTAGACATCATCATATTCTGACCCGGGTGCTTTAAACGTCATTTTCCAAAATGGCCGACATCAAATCTATTTTGTGTATGTTTCTGGTCCTGCGACAGTCACAGGACCGGAACCCGAATAAGATGGTTTCTGAAGCTGTCTGGCAGATGCAGATCGAAGAAAAGTAGGAGGGGATGGGAAGAGCTTTATGTCAGTCAAGTAAGCACTACCACTTTCAAATTTCAAAAAAACTAATCATCCAATTAATTGACGTGAATTTGTCGTGAAAAAAACAAAAATTGTCGCGCCTCGTTTTTTAAAACTAACCCCTGGTAGTGCTAACTTGACAGTCAAGTTAGTACTACCACCCCTGGAAAAGTGTTAAAACGACGATAAATACAAAAACTGGGTATGCAATTAATTGTCATGAATTTTTCGCTAAAAAGTGGCATACTCAATTTTTTGGTTTTTGGCAGCGTTTTCTATATAATCGCTAAATTATATGTTTTAAAGCAAAAAGCTGGCGGGTCATTTCGTAATTTTCAAAACGATAGTCGTGAACGTGAGCGTCTTATCTTTTTGAGAACATTCTATTTCAAAATACATGCGAGATGAAAGATCGCTATTTGCAAATACAACCATTTTTACGATGGCGCTGTGGTCATAATCGAGTTACGGAGAGCAAATTTTCAATCGTCGAAACGATATCGTCAAGACGATAGTGAATTTGAGAGTTACCGAAATCAACACCTTCGTCGAGACAATATCGTTTGGCGATAATCGTATTACGGAATGACCCCCCTGGATTAATTCCACTGTGTGACACTCAAAATATACGCGGGTGGAGACCTATCACTTGTATGTAAAAATGCCGTAGCACCCCCAAAATCTCGGCCTTGAACCATTGCAAAAATCTACCTTCGTCAAATTTCAAATTCACTAAATTTGGATTTGTTTTTATTGTTTTAGAAAGAAGACATTTATACTTTTTTAACAATGTAAAAAACATGTTGTTTGATTAAATCAACTAGGTCCTAGATAAGCTGCACAATTCCAAAAAAAAACATTTTTTTTTTTGTTATTTACCCAAATACGACATCAATTTAGAGCATATGTTTTTAAAACAATATGCTGGTTTAAAAATACATTTATTTTTAAACCAAACGAGGTATTTTTTATTAAAATTGGTTGAAAATTGGCATTCTAGGTAGATTTCAAATAAGCATTAAAGATAAAATCCCGTAGGACAAAATTCATAACTTTTTGTTTGCACTGATTCTATAAAACACAGTGCAAACATTACACATTTTTTTAGTGTCCTACAAAATTAACTAGGATTTTCCGACACTGACATTGAGTGCATTCATAAAAAATTCTTTGTTTTATGGTCAGCGTTAGTGTGTGTCAATTATAAAATTAATCGATGATATACGATTATGCTAAAAAAAATTTTTTCAAAGCTTAAAGGACACATCATCCAGACACTTTTGCGAATTCTGAATTACCTACTCTTATTTTATATTCAATTAAAAAATACTTTCAAAGCAACATATTTTTTATAGAACCTAGAAAAAGCCCAACAAGAAAAAAAGTGTCAACTTTCATAATAACTAAAAATAATTCCAAACTTTCATGTGCAGTCGATATTATGTACATGTATATCTATAAATAGACCTCGAATCTTAATTTCAAACAAGTTTATAGTTTTGCGTGTTAGATTCAATGCTCACACAATGCACTTTTGCCTTGACTTACTTTTTAGTGGAACAATTTAACTTTTTCAAAAGCCAAGCACTTAATCACGGTTAAGCTTTATTTTTTCCATTTATAATTAGTTACCCAGCGGGTTGCGGCGGCGTTTGCATGTGTCCCATATTTTATTGAATTACCAAGTGTATAATCTATCCTCATTTCTTATAAGAAAATCTACCATATAAATGAGCTTTTAGAATCGTTAAAGCAAAAAGACAGCGAAGTCTTCAGAAATAAATCAAATAGAGTGAGTTTATTATTTCAAATGTAATTTTGTAGAAAAGATTTACAAAAGAAATTCCAAAAAAGTACTCAAAAGACAAAGAAAATCCTTTTAATCCCACACTAGAGATTCTGATACATATATGTACAACGTACATAGAGAAAATAAAACAAACAAACATTATATTCTTCCATTTTGAGATAAGAACAGCATGCTATAAGATATGTACATAACTAGAAGAAAGAACTCCATGGCACTGTCACAGCACCCGAAATTAAAGTCTTACGCTCTTGGAAAACTACTCACAAAGACTTAAATGGCACAAATAAAACTTACACAAGCTCACATCGCGTTTATATTTTTCTTTTCGTGCACAAAAAAAGCTGCACTCTTATTGAATCAGAATAAAAAAAAAAGATGAAAATATCTCACCCAAAGTAAATATCACAAGATAACATTATTCTGGGATCCTAAATGAATTAAATGTAGGTACCTACATTTATTTTTGCAGTCAGTTGTCTATCTATCTTTCAATGTGATTTGTTTTTATTAAAGATACTTTTTGAAGATACTTTTTATACTAATTCTCTTTTACTCATTGAGTTGGTTATGGAATAATATCCATTAGCCACTTATGCATAAATACTGTTGGTGTACAAGACTTTCTAAGAACTTTCCCTTCAATGCATCGATCATAATTAATAAATTAATTCATCCAACTGCATAATTGTGGAGAATTTGCAAATAAATTTACATCTGATGAATGATTTATTGATTAAATTCAACAACATGATAATAACTACAAATTGGAGAGTATTCCCAAGTTACGCCTTGTTGGTTGTATAGAATATTTTACTGTCTGATGGTTTTTAATTTGAGAATGAATATTAAAAAAAGAAAAAAACTTTATTTTGTTTTACTAATTGAAAATTCTTAAAGTGAATATTAAAATATAAATTATTAAGATTGAATATTGAATTGAATTAAATTCCTCTTTGTTTGGTGATGTTTTATCAAAAGAAATACCTTTTTGCTTGCGGAATAATTGATACCGATGAACCTCACAAGCACAAGTTGAAGTATTAAGGTACAAGATAGTGTCAATTTTTACGTGCGAACTCGAGACAACAATCAAATATGACATTACGAATGTATAGAATGCGAAAAAAAGCGGGTTCCACAATTCTGTCTGCGTGGTTTGTCAGTATAAGAAGACACTCAAGGTCGTAGACATGAATTTTTTTTTATTTTTTTTGAGGATGGAGATATGGTTTTTCAGTTTGAATTTTGTTATGTGTGTACAGGTACACACTTTATATACAAATAAATAATCTTCGTCGAAAATACCCTTTCCGGTTTATGTATATTCTGATACTGATGGAATTGGCAAAAATCTGTTCGGCAATCGCTTTGTATCACTAAATACTTGTGGCACCATTTTTTAGTTTTTTTTTTTATTTACTGTTATTACGAAGATTGGGCCAAAAGAGTCAAAAGTCCTCTAAAAAGTGCCGTCTGAAACTTTGGCATTTTGCCACTGCTGTAAAACTGAACCGAACCATACTTTTTTTGACAATCGGTTCAGTTTTAGGGTGGTGGCAGTTGTCCAAAGACTAGCAGTTAAATTGTCTGCAATGTTCGGTGTCATATTCAGTTTTGTATTTTTTTTAAATTTCTCAAAAACTAAAAGACAAAATTAACATTAATCTTTTTCAACTAAAATGAAATAAAACCATTAAGTTTTGGTCGAAATATTGACCTTAAAAAGTAATTAATGTTATAAAAACAAATAGATTTTTTTTTAACATTATTTTTTTCCGAAAATTTAAGTTTAAATCAATTTTTGAAAAACTAAAAATCATGAACCATTTAATATTCTTGACTTCAAATAAGGTCATTGATTTTTTTTAGAAAAAAAAATATTTTATTACGTAAAATTTTTAAAAAAAATTTCAGTTAAATATTTTTATTAAAGTTTTTTTTTCAAAATTCAGAGTTTGAAAATCATTTTCTCTTAAAAAAATTATTGGACTAACTTTACTTAAAATGTTAATATTTAAAAGGTTTTTCTGACTATTAAGAAACATTTATGTAAATTGATCTTGGATTAAACTTCGTTCTATTTCAATAAAAAAAAATTTCTGCTTAAGTCAGCTTTTGAGAAAATTTCTCCCTCCCATCTGAACTGATTAAAATAGACCCCTATCTTAACAAGTTGATTTTTTTTTAAACAGATCTGGTAAATATTTGGGAAAGGGTTTTCCATCTTGACTTGGTTTAAACCAATGAAATATCATAGCGGCCAATCGACTGGCATATTTCTTGAAATAACACGCTCATCAAACTTACTCTTCAATTATTCGATTGTAAGGTGTGCTGTGTGGCTTGTGGCACCATCCTGTTGAAACCACATGTCGTCCAAGTTCATATCTTCTAATTTGGCCAAAAATAATAGGTTATCATGGCGCGATAACGCTGGCCATTCACAGTAACGTCACGATCGTTATCGTCGACCGAAAAAATATGTCCCAATAACGCCGCAAATCGCACCAAACAGTTATTTTTTGTGGAGGAAGTGGTGTTTCTTTAGGCAAATAAGGATTTTCACCAGACCAATAACGCATATTTTGTTTATTGACGAAACCATTGAGCCAAAAATGTGCTTCGTCACTGAAGATGATTTTGCGATGAAATTCATCATCTTGGCGCATCTTCTCCAGAGCCCAATGGAAGAACGTACGTCGCTTCAAATGCTCCATCGGCTTCAATTCTTGAGTCAGCTGGATCTTGTATGGGTGTAAACCAAGATCCTTACGCAAAATACGCCTTAATGTAGCCTGAGCGATTCCCAGTTCTTGAGAACGCCTTGGAATTTACTGTTTTGGGTCGTTTTCTACTGACGCCTGAACGGTAGCGATATTTTCGACACTTCGACCAACCCGTTTCCTCATTGGCACGGCAACATCTTACAGCGAATGTGTAGACTCAAATTGTTGCACTAAACTTGTTATTGCCTGCCTACTAGGGCAAGAATTACTACAGAAAATTGGATTTAACGCTCTTAAAGTCGCGGTTACCGACTCCGAATTTCGGTAGAATGTTTTTATAATTTGCAAACGTTGCGCAACCGTGTACAGATTAACAATGACAGTTCGATGATTTGTGAAAGGATGCGTTCACAAATTAAATTCAAAATTTTCAAGTCCGCATTGGAAAACCCTCCTCTGGCTATGAAATCGCCAAGTTTTCTTACAAATTAAAATCGCTTTCAAGGTCAAAACCACCACTACTTGAGTAGGTGACATGCAGATCCTCAAATGACTCCTTGAAAACTGTTATTGAAGCATATTGAAATCAGTAAGTTGAAATACCGTGAGTTCTATTGCTATTTCGTTTCCCAAAAAGTGAATTTAAGTAGGTATACAAAATTAACAAGGTAAATACTATTAAAACATGAATTGTATAAAAAAAGTGACAGAAAATTTTTATCAACCCCTATGCATACGTTTACTTTTATTAATTGAGAAGATGCAAAATTACATCATCAATTTTTAAAATATGAAAAATTGTGAAATTCAGTCAAAAAAGTATTTTCTATTTTACTTAAATCAACTGCCTCTCAATAGTTCCTAATTAATCATCATAAAAGTATTACGATTCATTTAATATTTGTTTTCAATTATGTATTTACTAGATGCCAATAATTCCAACCGCCAAAATGTTGATTTATTAACAAAAATATCAATTTTCTCGATCTGCTTGCGTAACAAAATAATGAAACAAATCAAGTGATGTGCATTTGAAAATTGGGTAAAGCATCACAAGCCAACGCAAAAAGTTTTCTTTATTGATCGTCTTCACACTGGCTACTCAATTGATTGGAGCAAACAAAGCAAAAAAAGAATAACGATCACAAAGATTGAAATTAAAACTACGCAACATCAACATGCCAAGTTACTTTTGACTTCCCCAAGATACATATGTACCTATAAAACGAGAAATTTTAATTAAATAAATTCGATGTGGAAGGAAGTACCTACAGAGTGAAAAAAAAAACAAAAGAAATCCACCGGAAAAGCGATGCCCACTGCCGGCCAATCATACCAAGATCATGACATGAATGATGTCAGAAATTTTCTTTTTCATTTTTGTTTCAATTGCAAAATTTCATTTGAACAAGGTGGGAAAGCAATATTATTGCGCGACTATTTAATCGATGACCCAAACACAATGCCACACTTCAAGGTTGAATAATTTTTGTTTTTCAACTAAATCATATATTTTTTTTTTGGTTAAATCAGTTGTTGGCATATTCATTAGAATAAATGAATGAATAACCAGCAAATCATCTTCATCATCGAATAATTGTGCCGATACACATGCCTCCAATTGATTCAGTTCAGAAGTTCAGACAGACCCAAACAAGAGCTATTATGGCAAATTCTTGCAAAACGAGAACGTGTGGCGGCAGAGGGTGGCAGTGGAGATTTGGAATGAGAGATGAGACAGACAGCAAAACGAAGTGAAACCAATCAGCCGATACGAAACGATATTATGCTTATATCGTCATCGTCATTCTGGTGGCGAGATTTGTGTCAAATGTGGCAAGATGGTGTTGGTAACTTTGGTAACCACCTTCGTTTGCAATCAAGACTCGCCTCTCTAATCTCCGTGCCACCATTTCGTTTTCTCGTTCCAAGTTGAACAACTCACGAGAAGTCATTTTTAATTTTATAAATAGGATCTTGGGACATACCTACCTATAGAATAGACTGAGAATAATAAAATTCAACTTACCAGATCAACAGATAGCCCGCTTAGGTCAGCCAGCCATAGGAATGCCCGACTGCCGTCATAGTAAGTGTCCACCTCCGCAGCTGATTGGGTGGGGATGGGGTATTCTTCGAGCATTTTGCGTGTGGGATTCGTGATGATTGCAAAAATTGCGAGATAATAATAAAAACCTTGGGCAACAGAATTTTTCACTGAACGCTCAAAGGCAAACAAACAAAAAATAAATATAAACTAGGACACGAGATGTAAAACTCTCTCAATTTCAACTCGTTCCCCGTTAACTATTCTTATCCTCCCCCGAATAAAGGATAATTTTCTGGTTTTTGTGTCGGAAAATCGGATTGAAGGCGAGATGAATTATTTTCTTTTTATCGCCACACCCGGGCGGCTTTCGATTTGCACAACAATAACACAAAACACAAACTCCGTACAATGCCAGCGAACAGAATTGCAACTTCCTGAGAAGTTTACTTTCCTCTTGAAACGTAATTTAATTGAAAGATTTAAACATTTATGCAATGGTTTTTTTTTTTTATTTTTATTTTTTAAACAACAATTTGAATGTGATTTGAACACCACACGGCAACACCCACCGATCACGGTATAAAAGGCTCGACTGAAGAAATAAATAAAAGGAAAATAAAATTCGCTATAAAAAAATAACCTTACTCAAGAATGGAACGAAAGAGCGAGCGAGATAGTTAGATTTATTTCGTAACTGTCAAAAAGTAAGTTGTCAAAAATGGGAAACAGTGCTGCCAAAATCTCATAAGAAAAAGGTGGGTGATAAGTAAGTAAGGAAAGATAACATTGAATTATATTAGGCTCTGATCACACAGAAGATGTGATTTTGATGTGGGAAGAATTTTTCCAGTATTTTTACAATCCTTTTAACCACAATCACCTAGCTATTTTTACTTTAGTGAAGTAAGCGAATCGTCAGCAAATTATATGCCCAGTAAGGTGTAAGGCCGTGTCTCAATTGCATTAAAATTTTTATTAAATAATTTACCACTTTTCAATTTTGAAACTAACGTGGTTAATATAAGTGGCTGCGATTTAACCTGGGCTTTTCTCATCAAACTACGTCAGCTACGTCAACAACTTCATGGACAAATAGTTTTTTCCCATTTTTGAACCTTGCGAAGTCCTTTTTAGTTATACTGTCATATTTTGACCACAAGTAGTACTTTACAAGGTGCAACTGGATGTTAGTTGCAATTATTGATTTAAGTAGCGGTTATCGTTTGATCAGAAGCAGGCTAAAATTTTATGAAGTTGGTAGTTTTTGGTGTTTCTTATGATCGTAAGGCATTTTATTTGTTTTTTTTTCGATTTTATTCACTCTAGTTTTCGTTCGGGAAACGGTAAACAAAACCAATACATCAAAGAATCAGAAAATATTACGAGCATTCATAACTTAAGAAATCATAAACCTATTTCACCAAAGAAATGGAAGTGTTATGAAAGATTGCGACCACTCATAAGCCTGTATTCATCAGGCATCCATAACTTGCTATTATTGACAAAACGTTTCAGCCCCTTTCTTGTAAACGAAAAGAACTTGAAGGAAGATTGCGACATCCCTAAGGCTGGTATTCACCAAGCACTCATAACTAAAGTGATAGATGGATAGATATCATAACTAAAGTGTCTCTTTTAGGACTTTTGCGGAGTAAGCGCTAGCAACTTGAGAAAAACCTCACCAATAACATTTAGACCGGTATTTATCGAGCGCTGTTAGTTTAACAGTGGCTCTTATGGCTGTTATCGAAGTCAGCTCAACTTTATGAGTGTTCACTGTTAAAAACCACTCATAAAACACTAATGAATACCTTGATGAAAAGGTTGTTGAGAGCTCGATGGATACCGGTCTCGGTCTGATTGTTGAATTATTTCAATTTGCATTTTTCAAACAAAAAAAAATAATTCTCGTCCTATCGATGTGGCATTATCGGGAACTCCAATCGTATCGCAGATTTGTTACGAATCCCGAAAGCACAGAGATGACTCACAGAACCCATCGTAATGAAAAATCTCATGCAAATTGAATTACACACGGGTTCTGTTTTTGGGACGCGCCCTAGCGAGATATCAGTCGGCGCTGAAAATTCTCCGATTCTTAAAAATCGGAAAACTTTCCGCTCCGACGGATGGCTCGCTAGGGTCGGGATCTCAAGATAAGGCCGATTACAAACAAAATGCCTATATTATATTCTTTTATTTTCTCTCATCCTCATTTATCCCCTTGTTCACTTTGAGTGGATTTTGATTTCATAAAGAGAAGAGAAGACTGCTTTTTCATGTTATTTTGGTTGATCAGAATTTTTTTAAATATTCAACAGAAATCAAATAAAAAACATAATTACACTATATTCTAGTTTAAAATCTGTAAATAATTTTTGTTTTAATAAGTTTCATAACATATTACACATCAATTTTTTGTACTACTTTAAAATAATTTCTATTTAATCTTAATCTTATGCAGTTTCAATTTAAATCCTAACATCTCACTTAGAACACCAGATAGGGCAGATAATATAACAACTTTAATAGTAGTATACAAATAAGGATTTGCACTTAGTCCGGAAATTTTAAATGGTAATTCTAATTCCTTGAGTAGGTCTGCAGCTAGCTTCAAAACGCTATTAGATACCATGAGTTCATCTTTCTTTTTTGGTTTTTGTTCAATCTAAACAAAACAAAAAAAAAAAAAAATATCATACAAAAAAATGTATACAAACAAAATGATGATGATCAAAAACAAATTGTCTAACCTGCAAATAAAGATTTATTTGTTCAGTAATCAAAACTGAAATACTTCTGTATTTGCGATTGATTTTATTTCCAAGAGTCATGAATCTCAGAAGGAAAATACCCATGAAAGTTGACCATGTTAGGGCTTCTAAATTTAAATGCGAATGTAAATGTACGGAGTCCTTCAACCATTCTACACTTAAAAATGCCAACAACAGAAGTGTTAAGAGAAAAGCTGCAGATACTATTACGTCAACAGAACGTTGAGGGCCTCGTTTCTAAAATAGAACCAATCATACTAAAATGTTTTATTCAGTAAATCAGGCAATACTCGTAATACTATACCTTCAAGTATGATCTCACGCTAAGCCATGTCTTGATGTTTCGCACTTTGTTCAGCCTAAAATGTGGCAAATCGGATTTCCTTGCTCGTCTTGACGATGTCAAATGGGAGAAGAGCTTAGCATACAAAAATCTGAAATAAACACCATATATATTTAATTTTGGTAGAATATTAATTAACTAACATACCTCTGCTTGAAAGTTCTTTCGGCCACAGCAAATAACATAAAGAATATCAAAGTTAGAAGTAAACGTTGCATAAAGCCTATAAGTAATAGAGCTCGTTCCCATTGAGAATTACCAAATGCAAATCGAAGAATGGCTATAAACGAAAAAGAAGCCTTCTCCCATAGAAGCATTGGTATATCTAAATAATTTATTTCACTATCTTCAGAATCAATTGTTTTCTGTTGAGGAGAATAAAAGAAAATTTTATAAACATTATTGTACTCCTGATTTATTTGTAAAAAAAACTTACATCACACAATCGACAAAATGGTGGAATCATTGAGAGAATTATTGAAAAACAAATACCAAAGTAAATGTAGTCACAGGTTTCAGGCATAGCTTCTACACGTTCAATTATACAAGATGATATGTCCAAGACTGACATTTGAGCCTTTTTAATATCTCTGTGCTCCCAAATGGTGCAACTTACTGAAAAATAAACAAATATTTGCCAATAATACATCTTTTTCTTATTAAAATCAATTTGTTGGGTCTATGAAGGGCTGGGATGAGGCCATCTTGGCTTCGTCACATTTCACATATAAAATTATTTAAAAAATGACTTATAAACCAATTTTGTAAGTTTACTAAACTTTAAGTTATATCGGCTCAAAATTACTTATAGGTCTATAGCTCATTTGATGGGAATGGAAGATTGATTTTGAAAGTTTCCAAAAATGGAAACTAACCAAAAAAAAAAAAAACTCCCGAAAGAAGTCGTTGGTAACATTTCATTAATTGTATTATTAACGATGTTATTTACGTTCAGGGTAATAGAGTTCGTTATAACCGCCATTCATTTATTGAACTTGTCTTATTCAGTGATATATACATTTCCTAAAATATTAAATGTTAATTTGTACATAAAGGTTGTTACGTGACAATTAGTTTTCTTTAATCAACCTAGAAGTTCACAGTCAGTTTACTTCATTTTGGAATTGATTCGTTCCAGCAAATAGTTGTATTGGTATTCTTATTTCAATTTTCATAACAAAATATTATCTGATTTGAACAAGAGCTTAAAGCTGCATTATGACTTTCGTTCTTCATTCAGTGTATGTATGTTGTTCGTTCTTTGTAGAACAATTAACTTCGACAAAGGATTTATATTCTCGGTTTTTGGTCTAGTTCGTACTTTAGCAGAAACCTAAATATCAAAAACTTTTTTGGCAGTGGTGTAAAAAAATTAATATTCCATTAGAAGAGGAATTGGTTGTTCTTGAAAAGTAAAAAGTATTTCTTATATAAATTTAACAGGTGAGTCTAATGAGAAGACTTCCACACCTATTTTGGGATGCCTGAAGAGATATTCAGTCCAAAATAAAAACTGAAGATATGAAAAATACATAGACGCTATTTTTATTGGTTGCACGGCCCGCTTTTATATTCATATTGATCTACTACTACCGATAACAGTAGGCTAACCGGAATCATTCTCGAGCATGTTCTTTTTGGGAAGTAATATTGAAAATTTAAACAAATAGAATTATTTTTCATTATTTTTTTTATAATGCCGATTCATATTAATAGTACAATAAGGGCCGTTATATATTGCGTGTTGCGGAACAATTTTGCAATTACAATGGAATATTTAAAATAATTTAGGGTACATATGGTGTTTTTGAAATTTAAAAAAACAGCATATGAGTGCAATATGCACTCGAGGTATGACTTATCTTGTGGATACTTTTTGATATTAGTAAAGGAAGTTCTATTGTAATTGCAACATTTTTTTTAATAAATTATTTAAGAAAATGCAATAATAATGTAGCATAATTATTTAAGAAACTGCATTATTGTTGCAGTTTCTTATAAATTTATGATGCAAAAAAGCATCGGGTACCTCTCGTGCAAGAAACCTGCTCCCAGCTTTTAGAGTATTTTTATGAAATGATGAATATATTTTTGTGCAACAAGTAGAACATAAGTGTAAGCCTCTAGAAAAAAATGGTACTCTAGTAAAATTTGGCATGAAATTTCCACTTGCCATGAGAGTCCAGAAGAGATCAGAAGAGTCCATCTAGATATTTTGGGGGAAAGGGTGTTTTTTTTCGTTATACTGCCTTAAATTCGTCTTAGCTATATGTATCTAAAAAATAATAACTTGGAAATTAAAGCTACAAGCTTTCACTTTTATATGTTTTATTATAAGCACGTTCGCACTATTCAGTGAGTTCATTTTCGTTACGTAAGTCGGGATTTTTCATAACTGCTATAAGCTGAGAAAAATCTTAAGCATTTGCTAGACCGAAGTCCGTATTTAAAAACAAAATGAAGGCTGCTGAGGTTATGTTCAAGTAAATGCTCAAGAATTCCTTCAAAATCTTGAGTATGAATAGCTCAAGTAACCAAAAATCACCTCAAACGTAATCTTGATACAAAATTTGACTTGAGTGACGGCTATGAATTTCGCCCTGAATTTATTTAAATTCACCATTATTTTCAGAGGTATTATGGCACTTGTTGAACAACGTTCCTTGCAAATAGAAAAACAAAATTTCATTCAAAGTGTTTCAATATTGGAATCAATTGGAAACTTCATACCAAATTTGATAAATTTACCCGTGTGGCTAACAGCAATAAACTTTGGTAATCGCACGGTAAGCAATTCGATTCTCGCCAGACGATATCGTTTTGACTATAGCGATCTCTATCACTTCTGAAGAGACAAATAAGGAATCTTTTTACGGAATCAGGCTCCAGGTATTAAACCACACATAATATAATATAGCTTACTTCGACCTGTTTTTCCATGAGGATTAAGAATAGTTGTCGGCGTGAAATCCATATCATAGCCTTCATCTTCGGACAGTTGCTTGTAATCAGAGTTTTCCAAATCTGAGCTGTAACTGCACTCCTCACCTTTAACATAGTAAAAAATAAAGTATACCCTTTTTTCAACAGTCAAATTAAAAACATACTATTTGTAGTTACACCTAGCCATTCCGTTGCTGATGTAGTGCACTCAGTGTAATTGGATGCAGCAAGTGATGCTGGACTGGAAATAATCTCTTCTTCATCATCTTCTTCATCTGTATCACTACTCTTAGATGCTTTTGTACTTTTCTTTGAAAAGATCTCATTAGATGATGATTTAAGCGTTGGACCTTTTCCTGATCTATCAATATCCGACTCGGAGGAAAGTGGATACTTGCGTCGGAATACAGGTAAAACCGGAGTCGAAGCATTGAATACTTCTTCAATTATTAAATTTTCTTCTTTTGCTCTAGTGATGTTTTCATTTAATCTCAAACGCAATTGATTCTTTTCAATTGGCTGTGCATGAGTAGGTATCGCTGCAGGAATATTACACTCTTCGCCACTCGAGCTCTTGCCATTCAAGCTTTCAAAGCCATCATCTTCTCCAAGGCTTCGTTTAGTAACACCATCATTACCAACCTCGGGTACTTCCTCAAGTTTATTTAGATCTTCTTTGTGCACTTCAATTTGTTGCTCCACATTGCCTTCAATTTGTTCTCGGGGTGAACATTCAACGCTGCTGTTGCTAGTTGTACTCAATTGAGAGCCAATGTTTGCTAATGGAGGGTTTTCAATGTGAACTTCTGCTGCGAAATTATGAATAGGTGTGTCCCAGTTGACATTACGTTTTTTACATTCATTAATGGAGCCGGCACTTGGCAGCAAAGTTGTTGTTGAACTACAGCAACCTTTGAGATCTAGTGTCAGCTTAGATGATGAGTTAATATCGATGGAAGATGATTGTTTAGCTTCTAAAAGTGCATGCGATTCTAATGAATTCTTTGGAGATTTTATGAACAATTTGTTGTCTTTTAAAGGAACAAAAGTAGTCTTGGTGTGAATACTTGTAGTAAGATCTTGGGGGGTTGTCGCTCTGCTTCGGGCTGGCTTTCCATTAGATGGAGACTCTGACTCAAGACTTCTCATTCTGTGTAAGAAAAATAGCTGTTGAAGGTATAGGAACAAAACAATATTCAATGTATTTCTACTTCACAAGTTTCTTTCGCCTTTTGACACGGTCTCTGGGTTTTCCCGTTGAATTTGAGTAGCGTTGTTGCTTAGATGAGACACTACTGCCAGAACTTGTTGCAACAATTTGCGAATGGATAAAACTAAGTGTTAAACTCAGGGCCATGGGGATGAGTAGTTCCGATATTGAAACTATGTGCTAAAATTGGTATTGAATTATTTATTCATTAGTGTTGGTAAAAGATTTTTATGCTTACCTCTACATCACTATCCAAACGATGAAGAATCTTGAATGTATATACAGCCCAGCTTATCATTTGGGTTACATATAAAAATAAAAGCATGCCAAACACTTTGTGCGACGTCTGTCGTACCCACCATTTTGCATATACCGGAAGAAGAAAGTATCGAAATATAGCCAATCGTATCACAGTCGAAAGAGATTGTTTCGGCTTGGCTTTGGGAAATGTAGAGCCTTAAAGAAATATAATATTTTTGAGTTTAATAAAAAATAAAAGATTTACTTCTTCTAAGTTATTTTATTGATATTTTTGTTACTGCATGTTTATTTTCTGTTTTTGTATTATGGCGCATTTTAATTTTCAGAACCGTTTAGGGAATGTGCTTGTTATAAAAAAGAAAAACCGACCAAAACGAACCTGCTGATATTTCTCGGGTTGAAGAACATTTAGTTCAGTTAGGTTGAGACACTCTGGTTAGCCAACTGTCACAAAAAATCTTACTTTTCAGATTTTGTATGCCATTTGACCTATTAGAACCTCTCAACTGAACTGAATGTTCTTGAACCCAAGCATTAAGAAGCCCCTTTTTAAGCTTTTCCATCTTCCTAATGGTTGTGTACACATGTGCATATTAGACTGTTCGTTATTTTCATATCAAAACTATTTGTAAATAATTAAAAAAAAATTCCCTATTTTGTGCAGATTTTTATTTTGACCCTTGATAGGCACTCTAGGCGCTTAAAGTTTCATATATTTACATAGGATTATTTTTTGTATTTTTCAGAGTTTTATTTTTTCCTTTGCTCAATATAATCGAAAACATTTGGATATGGTTGGCAATTAATCTAAAATTTTTAACTTTTCCAGGTAAAAAAATGATTTTTGTTCTTAATATTAGAGGTCATAACCAGGATTTTATCAATAAAAAGTCAAGTTTTTTTTAAGATATAAATTGTTAAAAATTCTAAACATCATTTGTTTCTAGAAAAATTGGTGTCAAAATATTTTCCAGTTTACTGAGAAAAGGGAAAAACAAAACTCTGAAACATACAAAAAAAAATCCTATGTATTTCCCATAGCAAACTTTAAGCCCTTACAGGGGGTATCAGGGGTCAAAATAAAAATCTGAAAAATAGAGGATTTTTTAAATTATGTTTGTGAATAGTTTTCCCCGTAAAAACTTGATCCCAAGAAAAAATCGAATAACGAAAGTTTTTATATATACAGTCACCGTCAAAAATGAGTGCACAGTTATAATTGAAACAGATTGTTGTTTAAAATCGTCGATTATTTTATGCGGAAAAAGGTAGAACCGAACAGGATAGAGCAGAACAATTTCATGAGAAATTTCAGAACAATATAGAACAGAAAACAACAACAAACACTTTTGCAAGTTTTTAAGAAACTGTTCTGACTCAAAAGCAAATTAGTGCAGAAAATCGTGTTATAAACTATTGAAGATAGACTCATTAAACACGAATTAAGTCTGTTCTGAACAGTTCAGAACAGGCTCATTAAACAGAGTTAAAGTTATAGATTGGCAAAATGACAAATTACAATATCTTGAGTTCTACTGATTGGATTTTAAAGTTAAAGTTTCCGGCTCAGGTAAATTGAAAGAGCATAATGTGAAATATTTTAAATGTAAATTAATGATAATCATATTCTCGTTGTGGCATCCGCCGCCAAAATATATCTGCCATTCTTTTAAATTAGGTATCAGGATGCATGAACCTACAAAACTACATACCCACATTTTGATTATATTTTCATACCCAAAATAAGCTGTTGGCTCTTTTAATAAAATGGTGAAAGGAGTTTTCCGTTACAATGACTAAACAGATAACTTTTGCTTCTTTATTTGATTTTTCGTATTTGTTTGGATGTTTATTTTAACCACATTCCAGATCATTATTCGGGTCTTTACTCTTTGCTGTCTTCTCTGTAACAGATTACCATCGATTTTTGATGCCTTCCTGTGTCATAGTTGCTAGCAAAGTATGAGTAGGGCAAAAGGAATATGAAGTTGACAACATAGCTGAGAATTTGCATATTCCTCTAGTTTTAACCAATCAACCACGCCTTACAAATGCATACAGCCTTGTCACAAAAGTATAAGGCATTCCTGATTTTTGGCAAGAAGAAAGAAGAGTTCAATGCTCGCGTTGTGCCGTATAAATTTCAAAAGAAAAGGCAGCAAAAAAGTAACTACGCAGAGGGAAGAACAGTTTTCAATACGAACGTCACTGAAAAATTGTAAAACAAAGCGTCAAATCTGGGTGCTGACGTAACGGAGCAGTTTGGAAAAAATATTTCCACTAGAACCGTAAAAAAGGTTTCAAGAAAGTGGACTCAAAGGTTGCACTGGTAGGAAAAAACCATGGCTCTCAGATAAAAAAAAAACAAAACATTTCGTCTAGAATGGTTAAAAGCATATCAACATTTTAACGAGGAGTATTCGTGTCACGTCTTGTGGTTAGATGAATCTAACTTTGAACTTTGTCCAAAGCTTCAGTATAATGCTTACTTCAAAGTATGATTTATCTGACCACAAGAAGTTACATGAATAAAGTCAAGAATAGTTGATAATGACGTTTTCATCCTGGACTGGGGCTTCAGAGATCTATGCATGGGGCTATGAAGCGTTTATGTCACCCACCAATGACAAAAAAATAGTTCCAAGTTCTTCATGGTTTAATCAAATAAATCGCGTCTTATAACAATTATAAAGGCTTGCCCAAACCAAAGTTCGACAGTGCGACACGACAACGCCAAAATTTATTTACACAGCGTCATATGAGAGTACCCACACCAAATGCGATTAAGCGCAAAACGATAAAAATCGTTTGGTTTGGTTTGGGCAGGCCTTAAGAAAGGTAGTAAAAGTAGCAAACGGAAGGTTTAAGCATAATTTCAAGTTACAATCTGACAATTTCAACATTGTCAGTATCACATAAATTATGTTTAAAAAATTGCTGGGGAAGTAATCAATACATTTCATCTTCCCATCGCGAATATTGTACATGCTAAGCAAATTTTTGTTCTCATACCTCTTACTAAGTCAACGTCAATAAACTCAGTTTTAAGTTTTGCATTCTTCAGTGTAAAACTTGTGAAGCCATCTAAGATCTTTTGTTCAACTGTCTTTTCCCATTGTTGCTTGTCATATGTGCCGATCTTTTTCTGATACCTTAAATTGAATATTGAAATATATATATAATTTTTATTAGAGTGCTATTTTAATTATCTCTTTTATTTACTAACCATGTAACGACTTCATCCAGTTTCATAGTATAACATCAAAATTATCGTTTTATGACCTGAAAAAAAAAAAACAAGGAGATGTAATACTTATCCACAAACAAATAAATAGAAAGTAAGTTAAGCTTAAATTTAAATTAGTAAACATTTTCTACCTTCATAGAAATAAACATTGGGAGCACGAGATGCGAGCGGTTAAGTCTATTATTCCGCCAATTTTAACATTTTTTACGGAAATTGTGTGTTGGTGACCTTAAGCCCAAAAATTCACCCACAATTTACAGTAATAAAAGTCACCCTAATATATTTACATACATTGTGTGTCTCAATTTGCTGGAATTACCTATAGTTATTTCACAGACTGTCACACCCGCTTATAAGACTCCGTCGGAACTTGTTTCTAGAGAAAAGCCTCCCATGGTCGACAGGTCGAGGTGGAGTAGGATGTCACTACTAATTACCCCCCCAACGAAGGAGTGTTTCCACCAAGGCACAGGTAGCGGAAGAATTCTCTCGATGGAATCAACGGTAACGTCACTAGTTCCAGTCAGGATGAACTACTTGGTGAACACCTTACATTGGCTGCTCCGACGTAATCAGAGTATAGGCGTATAAGGAGCAGGTAATCCGGCCTCCCGTTCCTGGAGTAATTGAAAGGCCTGGCCTTCCAGGTTGGGGGCTCCTGCCGCTGGGGTAGGAGAACATTTTATAGTTATGAACCAACTACAAGCCTCGGTTATGGATGATCCAAATGTTGACGACCCTGGCAAACGAAACATGGACAATGAATTTAGGATCTGTACGTGGAATGTCCGGACCTTATACAGGCCACGTGCAGCCGAACAAAAGGTGGAAATACTATATAATTACAAAGCTGATATTACAGCCATCCAGGAAATGCGATGGGATGGAGAGGGAATTAGGAAAATGAAATCCTGTGATATTTACTGCGGAAAGTGCTACAGAGAACAAGGACAGCGGCTTTTCGGATGTGGTTTTGTGGTAAGAGGCAGACTTAGGCAAGAAGTCATGCACTTTGAATATGTCAGTGAGCGCCTTGTCACAATCCGCATCAGGGCCAAATTGAAGAACATCATTCTTATCAGTGCCCAACAAAGTATTCTACGGACTTCTCCAGAGGACGTATGATAGGTGCCCGAAGTGCGACGTCAAGATTGTTTTTGGCGATTTTAACGCACAGATCGGAAAGGAGGGCATCTTTGGTTCGACGGTCGGAAGTCACAGCCTGCACGATAAGACTTCAAAAATTGAGTTAAGCTGACGTGGAGCGTATGGACACCAACGCACCAGCCGACGAGTCTTCGCATCCAACCCCGATGGACAACGTGAGACCCCATCTAAGGTGCCGCGATCAAGTGGTGGACGACCGCAACCAACTTGGTGTTCGAAACTGGTGGCAACTAGCTAGGGACCGGGCTAGTTGGAGAGGTTTGTTGGTTGAGGCCGAGATTGTATGCGCCATCGTAAGTAAGTAAGTAAGTTTACTGGTGCTTAGTCGCTTAATATTCAATTTATTTGAAAACTAAATGAACAGATATAATTTCGAAGACTATGTCTGCCTGGGGTCTCTGCTTTAACATTGCAAAATGCCACATTGCCAATGCTAGGATGGATCTTAGAGGTAAAGTACTCTTTTAAGTAGCCAGATTGACGTTTTATAAGCTCTTTTATCATAGAGGTCTTCCTATATGAGGTCCTCATGCCAAGTTCAGATAATAACTGGGTGTTTGAGGGAAATATACAGAAATGTTCTTTGAGTGAGAGCGGAGAAGACAATTCAACTACGAGATCTAGAAGAGTTACAGGGACTTTAAAAAGTTTAGAAGAAAGAAATCGAAGAAGGAAGTAGGTACCTACCTACCTAATCTCACACAGGTTAATAAACTTCAATGTTAAATTTTATGTTTGAGAACAAGATAAATGATGCTGAATTATATTATAAAATCAATCAAACAGCTTCAAGGTTACAATTTATTGTGTTCCTCATGCGACTCGAAAGTCGAATCTAATTTCTGACAACAATACAGCCATCTGTTGAATACAAGTCGATCTTCACAAGTAAACACCAAACATAAAAGATTTCACGGTTTTTAAACAATAAATTTAATGAAACCAAATTAAATAATTTTCTTTTCAGCCTGACCTGAAGCAACTTGAATTTTATTATGAAGTTCCAAACCAGAGTAGGTACCTACATGAAGATTATCTACTTCTTTTCCCTTCTACAAAAATGTCTATAATGGAACAAATAAATTCTTTTTTCCGTGCCCATATTAACAGAATAAAAGTACTTTGCTTTTGTTTATCAATAAATTCGAAAATGGAAATGTTTTATAAACAAACAAACAGCAGTGTTTTGTTTTTTTCTTGTTATGAATCAATAAATTTATTTTTCGCACCGATAAATCGATTAAAATGGTTTTCTTTGTGTAAATGTCTTGCTTTCACTTTTCTTTCTTTTTTGTTATTTAAGAATAATGGGCAATATTAAAATGGTTTTCATTTAATTACCTGGCAAAACTTAAGCAAGACCGCACAATAATTTTTGTAATTTAATTAAAATCAAAATTCGAATTTAAATGCAAGCAATAATTTAAACACAAAAAATTAGAAAGACCAAAGCACTTTTTTTCTGCAGAGCGATTTTCCGAAGACAAGAAGAATTTGCAGAAGAACAAGAAATATTAGAAAAATGCAAAATGTCAAAAACATATGTGATGTGTGGATTGTTTTTATTTTTGTTTTTCTAGACGCTAATTTTTGTGGATTGTGAGTGTGTTGTTGTTGCGGTATTATCCAAAATCTAGTTTTAATATTATTTATGTTTTGAAGGACTAGGTGGAGCTAGTAAAAGTATTCAAATATCCATAGTTGTGGGTTGAAGGACTAGATGGTGATAGTAAAAGTGATAAGGAATGTGCATAGGTTTTTTAAGGATAGGTTCACACTGCAAAGGAAATAGAATGAAAGTTTTAAGAATTCGTTAAACCTTTGACTTGCCGTTCGCTGTGGGAACCAATGCAAAGTAGGTACAAAAAAAAGCTGTGCTTTTATAAGAAGAAAAAGGCTCATCAATGCTTTTTAGCAGCGACACATATACCTAGTTTGGCTTAGGGCTTGCCGAAACCAAAGTGATCACACTGTCGCACTGTTGTACGACAAAGCGACAAGGGCTTTCATAAGAAAAACCTTTTGTCGCATTTGGTGTGGGTACTCTCATATGAGGCTGTGTAATTAAATTTTGTGATTGTCGTGTCGCACTGTTCCGCGACAAAGCCTTTAAGGCTTGCCCAAACCAAAGTCGCATGACAGAGCGACATGACAACGAAAAAAATTATTCACACAGCGTCGTATGAGAGCAGCCACACCAAACGCGTCAAAGTGTTTTTCATACGAAAGCCCCTGTCGCACAGTCACACGCGCTACAGTGCGACACTTTGATTTGGGCAAGCCTTTAAGCAGTCAAATATTAGTTACAACACGACAAACACTGCTCGAAATATATGAGAAGGAGTGCTTAAAATACAAAACTGAGATTAACGGTTTATGAAAAAAGAAATGTTTTGGTGCCGTGTTGACATAATTGTTTATTAGCATTTAAGTGTTGAACGTCTTTTTTTTTTTTTCGGTCATTGAATGGTGGGACTAAGTGGTTGACTAACTTGGCGTGAGCGTAACTGGTTCTGGAGTCAGTTAGATCTTTATTAAGGCCGTGATCCATCCTAGATTGAATATGGCTTCTTAAATTAGTAATTAAGTATAAATGCTAGTTTATTAAAAGCAGTTTAAATTTGTAGCAAAATTTTCAGAGATTCTAGTTATATGGAGCGACCTTAAAAGTTTTTGAAAGACGATGCAGCAGCGTAAAATCCTGGGTCAGGCGGCGCACGCAAGTGCAAGAGGAAACTGGAGGCCACTGACTATGGATAGAGCTGGCTGGAAGTGATTGTTGGTCTAGGCCCAAATCCACAAAGGAACACAACCAAGAGCCGTTTATGAGCGCTTGGTAAATACATGGCTTATTGTTAATTCTTTCATAAAAGTAACAAATTCACTTGTATTGTTTTTTTTAAATGGTTCTTTTTCTTTTTATTAATATTTAAATTATATTTAATTGTACGTCACATAACGCACTGAGATTTTATATTACAAAAAAATTATTTAAGATTTAATTTCTTAAAATGCCTTTGTTTATTATAGTATTCTTGTATGTTGAAACGAAAAGTATTTTATTAATTTATTTTATATATTTTTTTCTCCGAAAAAACTGTAATAACAAAATGTTGAAAGTTATTTAAAAAAAAAAGAATTATTTAAAAAAAAAATTGTTTTTTCCGTTTTCTTTTTTTATTTTGTTTTAATTTAAGTTTATACTGTTTTTTTGTTGTTTTATTTTTAATTTGAATTGTCTAATTTAGACTATAGCGTTAGTATTTTTGTGTATTTGTCGATGTCATTGATTTACATTATTTTATTGTTTTTAAATTGATAGCGTGCGTTTTGCTTTATTAAAAATTAAATTACGATTAATTATTAAGTCTATCACGTCTGTTTAGGATGTTGAACGGGCGGTGGAGGTGTTGGCTTGAAACATTGCATAAGGAACGCCGTGTACATAACAAAGCCCACACCTAACGCGATAAGGGCATACATAAAAATATTAAGCTCGGGCTGTCGGAAACGATTTTTTCTTAGCCATTCTAAGACTTCATCTTCCGATAGGAGGTCCCCTGTAATAAACAAGTAAATATATTTTTAATTCTTTGAACATAAGACGTGTAATTAGGTATACCTCTGTAAATACTAGGGAATCTTCTTCTGAAGTAGACCATAGCTGGCAGTTTAGTTACTCCCCACTTCTTGGCATATCTGGAATCAGCCATTTTGACAAAAGTAATATCAAGATTATCAGTTTCGCTGTCAATGTTTTCTAGTTTTTCTAAAGCTGCTGAACTGTCTTGTTGATTGTGTTCGTCTTTACCAATTGAAATAAAGTTATAAAGTTTAAAAAAGGAGTTATGAGTAGATAAATAACAACTCACAGAAAAAGACGGTTATAAATTCATTTTCCTCCAAAAGTTTGTCCAACATTTTACGATTCACTTCTTCGATTTCGTTCTTGATTTCAAAAACATCTTGTGATGTTAGCCAAGTTATGATTTTATCATGTTGATGCAAATCACCATCGTACAGGACAGGAACTTGTTTTCTAAAATGTTTAAACAATAAGACTGATTCATAAAATAAGTTCTATTTTACCTGAAATAAACTAAAGAAGGAATATTGACAATTTCATATTTCTTAGCAGCTTCAACGCTAGCAATTTTGACAAAATCAATGCCAAACATATCTGCTTCGCCATCAATTTCTTCCAATTCTTCGAGAATTTCTTCACATTCTGCACAATCTTCATCATCTGAAAAAAAGATAAATTTTAACTTGAAGTATAAAAAAGTTCTAATAATTTTTTTGTTTGATTTGAAAATAAGCAAATACTCACAAAAGAATACAACCAAGAGTGTAGACTCGGCCATTAGACGATCGAGCATTCGCTCATTGACTTCTTCGATTTCATCAGCTAATTCCCGATTATCATCATCAATTAACCATTCTAAGACAGATTGTTCGTTTTGAAGATCACCCTCAAAGAGAAGAGGATTTCCATTTCTATAATAAATAAATAAAATAAAGAATAAAATTACAAAAATTTGATTTAATATTCTTCATTGAAACAAAAAAAAAAAAAAAAAAACAGAAAAATGCTTAAACGATCCATACAGATACAGAAAAAATATCACTGATTTTCGATGCTATTACGATTGTTGTTCAGTTAGAACCATGTAATCGTAATCGGCCTGCTAAAATGCGGCTTCTAAAAGGGCTAAATTTTCTAGATGCAATAGCCTCTGAAAATTTTCCCGAACTTTGCTCACCGTACTGTCATGTTGTTCGAGGATACACGACAAGCATCTGAACTCATATCCAGAGTTCAACGTGAACCAAGCTTCTGTGATCATTATGTCCAGATTTGGGGACTTGCTTTGCTATTGATATTCCTCCAAGAATGCGCATATTCGAAAAAATTAATAGTTTTCCGATTCATGAGCCAATCTGACAGTAAATCGAGGACATTTTGAATACAGTTGACTCCCTCAAATTTTTGTAAAAAACTCTTTCTCTAAGAAGAACGAATTTTAATGTCCACTGAAAATTTGACTTAGTGGGAATCAGCTGTAATTTGTATCTACAATTTGTAGCCTAGCCCCCTCTCCCCCAGGAAGTATATGTTTCATTCTGAATAGCTCAATTTAGAGCAGCTCTCACTATTAAATCTGTCATCTTCTGACATGTGGCAAGTATAAACGCCATTTCTAACTTACGCTTCAACAAGGCATTGTGAAATTTTTTTCTCATATAGTTCGAAAAAATAGAGCACTTTTGGGTCGTTGTGAAGCAGTTTCTCGGCTGGCTGTAGTACAACTGGTGGAAAAATTTGGGCTGTTGAGACAAGTTAGTGATGTTAAGAATCGAAACTGTGTGCGTCACTAGAGAAAGTACGTAGTGTTAACGAAATCCCAGGGGCTGAGTTGTCGCATACGTAAATGAACGAACGTAGGAATACAAAAAAGATAGAGGAGAAATAGGAAATACGTTCACTCGTTCTCGTCGATCTTTGAAATCAGGCACTCCACAAACGATATTACACCATGTTTTGCATAAAAACTTAAGGTCTTAAGACTTTTAAAGTTCAGTAACACAAGAACTCAATTCGGTCGATTCGTCGTATCTTCTTTAATTGGGCCTTGAAATGCATCAAAATGATACGGATTTCATCGAAAAATAATCGTCAGTGATGAAGCTCATTTTCACCTCGCAGGCTTAGTTAATACATTGTCCCAATTGGGGGCTCGAAAAATCCAACAATAATTGCACTTCCGGGCTAGGATTAATGATATTTTCTGGCTAGAATAAGAAGTTATTGATATGGAAGACATTTATTTACAAAAAGATGGTGCGCTGCGCACCGTGTCATAAAAGCAACGAAACAATCGCAGTTTTCCAACAAAAGTTTCATTCGAAGAGGTGTTCACAATTGGCCACAGAGATCTTCTGATTTAACACCTTTTAACAAAAAAGATAAGCTCTATATCAATGCTACACAATCGATTCAAGACCTTAAAGATGGCATCCATGAAGTTATCGAAGACATAAAATGCTATGGTGCTGAAACTATAATGACATACCCTCCTCTTTGCAATAAAATAAACATATATGTTGATTTCTCTTACAAAATATAAACATATAAAATAATTTTAATAAAAATAAATATAATATATCTTATTGGAAAACGCTATATTTCTGGGAAACATAATTATTAATTACGGAAACTGTACTAACTTAACTTAATATTTCTTATTATATTTTTGTTTTATATTTAATTGAACTGTGTATATCTCTTTCCATATTTCCACCGTAATTTTAATCAATAATTCTTCCATTTTAATCTCCTTGTTAAAGTACAATAAAATATTTCCACAAAAAATTACGTTTACGCCCCAGTGTACTCAATAACTCAAAACAAATCGTTGGAATTTGAAGTAAAACCTCAGATTAGTTTTGTCTATTTTTTTTTTTTTTATAACAAATCGTAATAGATAGATAAATCGAAAATAAAATACACAAGAATTAATTTTATGATTTTAAATATTTTTTAGAAGCACACTATAAAATCATTGAATTTAAAAATTCAAATTTTCCACATCAAATAATTGTTGGTACTTTATTCTTTTTGAAAGTTTAAACTTACCTGAAGTAAACCAAGGCTGGGAAAGTTTTAATGGAATAACGTTTCGCTAGTTGAGGATCCTGAATTTTTACCATATGAATGCCAAAAACATCACATTCATCATCAATCATCTCCAGTCCTTCCAAAATTTGATCACAAATGTTACAATTGATTTTATCTAAAATACACATTTTCAAAATTAATAAATTCAGTTCAAACAAATGGAAGACTCTTTAAAAGGCAAACGGAATGGAAAAGTTAATTTCGAAAACTATTTTTTTTAAATTAGGTTTTAGGAACTTTTCAATGTTTGATTGTTAGAAATGCTGTGTCTGTTATAGGATTCATTAAGAATTTTAGCTCATTTTGTTAGTAAAAGCCGAAGAAGACCGCCCAAACACAGGTATTCTTTGTTTTCCAAACCAATGATCAGCTTTCAAGAAACACATCAAAGAGCGTTATTTTGTTGTTGTTGTTGTTTTAATTTTTGTTGTTGTTTTGTTTTAAAGTGTCTGTTTAGAGACAAAGTTATATAAAAAATATGTATATATGTACAAGTTACTCTGAAACGGCTTTTGTGGTTTTAGTAATGTCTTAAAAACTATAGATTTGCATAGAGAGAAAGAAAAAGAGAAGATCGCCGTGATTTTAAATACAAAATTTATAAGCTCAAGCGCTCGGTGTAAGGCTAATTTATTAAGAGAGAGAGAATCTAATTACTCAGCTGTCTGTACCATATAGAATACCTTGTTTACGGACACGGTTTCTTTTTTGCGTGATGTAATTCTGTACAAAGGCTTTTTTAGCGGGGTTGGTTGTGGTGATATTTGTCGAATACATAATAGGAGCGCAAAAACTTCGGCAATAAGCGGGTGGCTTTCCATTTCGATCTGAGGGTACTTGTTGATATAAGGTTTGTATTTTATTTGGTATATATCGGGAATATTGTTATTTTATTTATAAAAAAAAAACATGAAAAAACAATAAAAGGACTTTTGTGAAGGGAAGAGCCAATAAGTTAAATCAAAATTTAGTACTTACAGAAATATACGGCTAGATATTGAGTTTCTTCGACCATAGTTTCTAACATTTGTCGAGTGATAAGTTCTATTCGATCTTCTGTTTTTTGTGTTATCAGCCATTGTAGTACTTCTTCTTCTTCGTTGAGTTCGCCTGCGTGGTAGTTAAAAGCAAATTGAATTGTTTTTAAAGATATTGAATTGGTTTATATACAATTTTATTTTTTTAAAATAGTTTTGTACTAGTTATTGATAAATTTATAAAGTATTAAGAAGATCATGAAGAACAAGGTGGCACTTGCTCCACCCCATTTCTTGATGGTGGTCTTCTATATCTGGCGAAATTTCTCATAGAGGAGTGTTTTCTTAGCTTTTTCCGTCAATGTTTGAATAAACTCCTTGATTTCATAATCTACCACTAGGAAAAGTCCTGCGGTGCCAAGGGTTAACTTTTTAATAACTTAGTTGCACTGTTATGCAAAGAAAACCATGTTTCCAGAGAGTGTTTGCGGAAGAACAACTACAACCTTACTGTCTGGTGCACCAACTGCAAGACTGAGGGAAGCAAGAAAGCAAAATAAACGGAGAAGAAACATGTTTTAATCAACAAAAAGGCCAAGCAAAAGTTTGAACCAAGTACGCTAACTAAATAAGCCGTCAGTATTGCGACAAAAGAAGAACACAACTAACAAACCACAGCAATTAACCAACAACCCAAAAGATAATACAAACTTAGATGATTCTTAAGATGACACCACCTCATAGCAATCCATTTCGGAATGAACGGAAAACCCTCACCGCCTCACCCTTATCAGTATCAACAACAAATGCTTGGCAAGGCAAATGGACGATATTTGACATGAAATCTTTAAATTCTTTGCCAAACCATCAGCGTAAGCACTAATGTAATCTTCGGTGGCGACTTCAATGGCAGGCACCAACGGTGGTTGAATATTCAAGACAGCAATGAGGGAAGCACTGTTGTTAACTGGCTGGAAGCATTCTGTGTTATTTATATCTCAACCGAAGTCAACCTCCCCTCCTCGCCGTCAAATCGGAATTATTTCTGGCATCTTCTATAATCAAGCATTCGCCCTACCAAAATGATGCAACTACGTCTGCACGACCGATAACACTAACTCGGACCATGATGCTGTATTGCTGCCTATAAAACTCTAACATAAGATCTTTACCGTCAAACAAACTCAATACAATTTAAGCTGCAGAGATTTTTACTTAAAAATTAACACAACTAATTATTGACGATTTAGATGAAGCTGTCTTCGGCATTTTTGGTATGCTACGGAAAACTTTACGGAACAGATATCAATATTTTAATGTTAATCCAGGAATCTCTACCACGATAGGCAGATAGGCTAAGAAAGCGGCTACAAAGGATTTACCGAAAAAAGCTTCATACCAGAAATGACAATATCCAGACTGTGCTGAGTCAGCTCAACTGTGTAAACATTTTGTTCAATAATTCAGTAATTCAAGAATAAGAACCTTAAGGATCGGAGTTGCACCAGGATATATAATAGGACTATTAATTTTCAACATCTACATTTTGAACCAACTTTAAATATTTTTAAAGGATATTTAAAAGTAATTATTAGACATTTTTGCATGGATAAAAGTTTTAAATTAAAAATTAAAAAAACTAGAGCTTTTAATCGACATGATCTTGGCTAAATTAAAGATTTTTTTACCTTGTTCCATTGAAATGCTTCCAACTGTAAATTTACATATCGGATATTCAAAATTGTTGTCTTAAAATGTTGCCATTAAGACAATAAACAAATATATTCCATTTTTATTTACATACTAATCAAAAAAGCGAGTACAAACGTTGACATGAATTAGTCGTTCAATTAGAAAAAAAGGAAAAATTACTTCACATGGTTTTGTGAAATACTCAAATATCAAAATTTAGCCACAAATTTGATATTTTATGATATGTTAATGTTTTTTATTGAAAATAAATTAGTTTTTTAATAAAAAAATGCTAAGGTTCAGATTGGCCAAGGTTCAGAGTTGTGTCGAATTTTTTACAACAGGCTCTCGTAAAGCTGCATTACACATACACAACCAAAATTAAATCAAATGTATGATACATTTGTTGTCCGACATTATTTTCGAAAAAAATGCAGACTTTCAGTATTAACAAGGTTGACCGAAAACGGTGAGAGAATGGTTGAAATTTGACAATTTTTCACTCGTGTATTAACTGTTTCATGTGATTGAGGTACAGTTTGACAATTTTAATAGATAAATTATAAAATGCATAAAGCACAACTTGCATATATTAATTGAGAACTCACCTTCAAAAACATTCGGAATTCCCCCTTCAAAGTACACCAGCGCTGGATAATCATGTACTCCATAGCCATCCGCAACTGAGAAGTCTTTTGTTTTGACAAAAGTTATTCCATGCTTATCGCAATCATCGTCAATATTCTCCAATTCCTCCAATACCTTTGTGCACTGTTCGCATCCATCAGTATCTGTATTAAATATTCAATTTAAATTAAAAAATTCCTAATGTTAGACCAATAACATGGAGGAAACATGTATAGGTACAAAATTATTGTGCAAAAAAGGTGCAAACATAATAAAGCGCATATTTATGTAAATTAAACAAAAGTATAGATAAATGTGTGTAGCATTACGATAGGGATCAATCAATAAACCATTGCTGGGAATTTTGAGTGATTAAATAAAACATCGAGCAAAACATTATTTCACACACAAATTATGTTAACATAGTGCAACAAAATAAAAAAGAAGATTAATTAAATTCTGGTAAAGGGTACATCAGGAGGTGTGATTTAACTGGGGGAATTGTTCGCATATCCGGGCGCATATGGGGGGAATAAAGTTGTACATGGCATTTTTTTTTCATTTTCTTTTTTTGGTTTAAATTTTTGTTCTACTTTACACAATACCCTCTTCGTGATGTGTTGGCTTTTCAGATCCCTCGATAGCTTCTTCGCCCCCAAAAGCGGCTGCAGCACTAGCGCCACCACCTTCCTGCTGTTGTTCGCGCTCTTTTTTCATGCGCGCCTTGCGCATCGCCTTCGAGCTGCAAATGTCGCATTGTGTTTTGTTCCCTAATTTGCACAGTATGTTCAATAATAGAGAAATATTTTAACTTAAAAAAATGGTTAGTTTTTGATTTTTTTGTTGTTGTAAGAATCAGTTACATAAATCAATCTTTTTTTTTTTTAGATAAGAGAAAAAATTAGTCACATTTTTTTTGTTTTTAAATTTTGTTCGTATAGTAAGTGCGGCCATGGAGCCGAACTTAACAAAACAAATAAGGATTTTTCATCCATTTTGAGTATTATTGACACAGCAGCTGTAGTTGTAGTTGTACTTAGTGTTTGTATGAAGAGTGTCCAAAGGCAGACTTTAGATTGTGTTTAAACTTACAAAAATACACAGCTATAGAACCGGACTCCTCAATAAGGTGGATTAATCGGTCTCCTTCCAGATCTTCTATGACATCGCCACTTGGATCCTTTTGTGTTAAAAGCCAGGCCAGAATTTGTTCTTCCTCATACAGATCCCCTAGACATTTGATAGCAATAGTTTATTGATATTCAAACAACTAATTTGGTGAGTTTTAGAGAAAATAAATTACCAGCATAAATGACAGGTTCCTTGGAAGTTGGTTTAAAGAACACAATTGCAGGTAACGCAAATACACCATACTCTTTGGCCATTTGCCTGTCGTCAATCTTAACAAAGTCAATGCCTTCTTTGTCAGCTTCATCGTCTATGTGTTCGACTTCTGCTAAAACTCTTGGACATTGCTTGCATTCATCGCTATCTGAAAACATGATAAGATCAAATCTTATTTTCTAAAATTTTAAAAGTGATTGCGGAAGTAATTGTTTGCGGAAAAAAATATTGAGAAAAATTTGAAACAAATCTGTAAGAAACTTCGAGAGGCTTCTTAAATTGAATAAATACAAATGTGCACTTTTCAAAACTGACGCACGTGAAATACATTTACCGATCTGGAAAAAGTTTACACTGTTCAGAACTGGCCAACACCTCAGCACACGCATCAACTCAGGAGCTTTATTAGTTTAGCCACATATACCTGTATTACCGAAGAGACGGTTTGAAAAGGATTTTGCTAAAATTGGCAAAAGTTTGCATCAACTAACGGAAATGGAAAGGCAGTTCGAGTGGTAAGGTGAGTGTGAGAAAAGCTTCCTGGAACTGAATCAGAAACACTGACGGCAGGGTCGGTTCAAGCCAAATGAGCGTTAAAGTCTTAGGTAAACTTTTATTACTTTTATACCAACAATGAGCCATTGTTTGGTAAGCATTTTGAGATGGCGGTGACAAAGTGATTGAAGCATCATTTATCGAAAATGCTACTGACCAAAATTAGTAAAGTTATTACGAACAAAATAATGCAGAACTTGCGACAACTTTAGCATAGTTGATTCTCATGAAATATAGACTGACCCATAAACTCTCTCTCATTGGCATTTGTGACACTTGTTGTTTCGTATGGTGCCTTGGGTTGCATCGTGTCTCAACAAGGCATGGTGGATTTATGTCAATTGAGTCAATTGTAAATACTATTATGTAATGAAAGTCAATAAAGATGTTATTTTAATAGTCAGCTAATTTATACCTTTGTTTGTCAGACACGTAGTTTAACTTTAATAGATAAACTGCAGATAACTTTCACTAATAAGAGTGATAAGAAATATATAAACATATTTGATAAATTTGTCAGAAAAAACTTACAGAAGATTACGGCCAAATAATCAGATGCTTTGCGAATTTTTTCAAACATTTTGCGGTTAACCTGTTCAATGTGGTCTGTCATTTCCATATTTGCAGGACTAGTAAGCCAATCAAGAACTTCCTCCTCATCGTCAATATCACCATCATAATTTATATACTTTCCTTTAAGATAAAACAGAGTTCTTATTAAAATAAATCATAAAACGCATCCAGAACAAGAGGCAACATTGATATTTCAAGACTGGTGACATTAGCAAATCACGGTTGCCTCTTTATATAATGTTCAAATGCAAACCTTTCCTAAAGTACGTTATTCCTGGGGGATTTCTGTATCCATATTTCTTTGCCATCAAACGATCCTTCATTTTAACAATACTTATTCCATATTCAACAGCTTCGTCATCAATCAATTCAATATGTCGAAGAATTCTCGGTGTATCAGCATCTTCTTCTTTATCTGAAAAGACAAGATTAATGTATTTACTTGAATGGACTTGCAGGTGATCTTATACGATATTTAAAAAAGTGAATTTCAATAAAATAATAACTAAGCAGTTACAGTTTTCGCAAATGCTATCCCTGACCGCTGTTTATAGAATTATTGTTGTTGTTGTAATGGAGATGTAGAAGTCTTCTATTGGCAACGAAATAATTGCCAACTCATCAATACTTACAAAATACAACGGCTAGGAAATCTTTTGTGGCAATATAGTCGAAGAGTGTATTTCTTTCGATTTCTTCAATGGTTTCATCGGCTTTTTGCTCAAGAATCCATTGGAATACTTCTTGGTTATCGGAGAGGCTTCCTATTATTTGAAAAAAGAACATTATGTAAGACATCAATGAAAAAACAAAATAAAAATGTATTATTATTTGAAAATAGATTGTATACCTGTGTTTGGCAGTGGTTCCGTCAATCAATAATCTTAAATAGTATCTTTCTTTAAAACATTTTAAAGAATGAGATTTTTCAATGAAGAAGATTTTAAAAGTGAACAAATTTTTGGACATTTGGTTCAAATGCCTTGTTTTTTTTTTTTTTTTAAACCTCCTTAAGAACGGATACCTTTTATATCGTCCCTCTTCTCACAAACGGACGTATCTGCTTTTTTAATATTTTACAGAAGAGCAGTTTTTAGTTTTGTTGTATAGGTGTTATTTCTGTGTTTGGTAACGTTTTTGGTATTTTTTTTGTAATATTGAAAGTTTCCAAACTTGAATGTACTTTTGGGATAGATATTGTTATATCCAACAACATATAAAAAACGTAATTATGTAGATAAATAAGACAATAATAATGTTTCCGTTAAACAAATTTTTGGAAAACAAAAATTTAACTTTTGTTCAATAATAAATAATCAATTTGAATAACTCAAAACATATGTATATATCGTTCCTCTTCTCACGAAGTGACGTAACTCGCAAATTGTCGTTTTTGAGATTTGGACATTCATATGAAAGATACATCAATAGATTCCCTGAAAAATATCTGGAACATGGCTTAATGCGTTATGACATAGTTGGCATTACTGCAATTTTAGTTTAAAAGTTTCTCACAAAGAGACGTAACTGCAGTTATGTGAGTAGCAGTTTTCCATTATATTACAAATTATTGTTTACAAACAATAGTTTCAGTTAGTAAATCCACCTATCAGAAATAATAAGCTGGTCTGAAATCGCCACAGCAGCTTACAAGACCCTTTTAGAATGTGATGACAAGGGAATAAACTTTTTTCAGATTGCTGTTCTGAACAGAACCGAAATTCAATTATTCCAGCAATGTTTTTTCATTTCTTAAAAAACTCTAGGAACATACCACAAATTTTCTCTTCAGTTCTTTGAGGCAAATCATGGGTAAAATGAAGCTGATTCAGCACATAGTTCTGTTTCCCATGCCATGTCAAAAGCTGGGGCTATAATAATTCCCAGCCAACTTTCTATATTCAAACTTGCTAGAAAAGCCCAGCCTTATAAATTAAGGCTGCTGATAAATTCAGATTTTCTTGGTTTTAAAGGCCTTTCAATAGATCTAAAAACATTAAAAATATAAGAAAAGACGACAAAGAAAAATTCATTATGGCAGAGAACTTGGTTTAAATTATTAAAAGAAAACCTGAAAAACAATTTTTCAAGAATAGCCATGAAGAGGAAGAGTTTCATTCACCTTAAATTGAGTGACCTCCTATTTAATTTTGTGACTTCAAAAATTTTGCAGCCGTTGGCCCAATTTGTGGTTCTTTCGAAATTTTTGCCCGAATGTCTCTTAAAGCGGAGTTTAAAAGATGTAACTTTACAAAAACTCAATCAAGCTAAGCTTAAAATTCCAAAGACAAAATGGTAAGATCTTTTGTCCCTCTGCTTTTGAGAGTTACTGATAGTAATAAGCAATGTACACCAAGTGACTGACTCTCTCCAGCATTTCCTGGGTGCGTGTAGTTGGCAGGAATGGAGAGGACCTTCGATTTTCTGCCGGTTCCGAACGGCTATTTAGGATGCAAATTTCGTTGCAAGCAGTACTCTTGGAGGTTTTGACAATTACTCGTAAGAGGCAATACTCCTTGAAAAAAAATTATGTGCTGGGAATCAAACCCAGACCTCTTGCGTAACAGTCCATCGCACTAACCATTACGCCAAGTTAAACAATTTTTAAATTCATTAAAACCAGAGCAAAAAAACTATAGGGTTTTAAAAAAAAGGTAATGATACTTGTTAAGTAAAAATAAGATTACAATTAAGAAGGGCTTTTGAATTTTTAATCTGAAAAACATAGAAACTTGGAGATATTCATATGGCCATAAGTACCTATTTTTTATCATAAAAAAATGATAAATAATTTCTCACGAAGTGATGTATCTGGTTAATCACACAAATTATTATATGGAGTTTATACAAAAATAAAATGCAGGACTGGGTCGCACGTACTTGCTCTAAGGGTCAAAGTTGCTGTGGACGTTTAAGCTTCTTATATAATGTTTTAAAAAATAAATAATTTTATAGAAAATTAAAAAAAAAAATTCTTTACTAAAATGACATAAATAGCTTCTTAAATTGTTTTGAGCTCCAAACTAAGTATGCCATTTGATGTGATTAAAAACGAAAAATTTTATGAAAAAAAAATTGAAAATCGTTAGAGAAGTTTCAAAAAAAAAAGTACATATATATAAAAATTCTCAAACCTTGTTTAAAAAAAAAGTTGGGACAGACAGACAGACAGGCAGACGGACAAACAGAATTGTGAGACCCACTTTTTCGACTTCTCTATCATCGTAATGACATGTCTGATTGTTATCTCGAGTTCGATTTTTTTTACGAATCTCTAAACATACCCTATAGTACCTACATATGTCGCAACTACAAAACTTGCGTATTTATTCCTTTTGGTCGAAGGAAAAGTTTGCAGGAAACAAATATTCACATCGACATATTGAACATTTTAATTCACAGTTTTAACTCTCTGTAGCTAGTTGCATAGAGGTAGAGGGCGACACAGTTTCTAAGAATCCTTTTTTCAATTGATATTAAAATAATTATTATCAAAGCAGTAAACTACAAATGCAATGTTGCATACAAAAAATAAATATTATTTTGAATGGCCGCTCCCCTTTTTAACACCTATTAATACTGTATGAATTGGAATTTCATTTATTTCATCTGCATTAAGCACCAGAAAATAATTTTTGTAGGTGCCTAATTTCGAATGTTAATAATTTTTGTAATATTAAATCCTAATTCGACTCTACTATTAGGAAAGAAATAGAAATACCTATTAAATATGTTTATTACAACAAAAGAAGACAAAAAGTTATTTCGATAAAATTTAAATAGATAAAATAAAAACCATTAAAATTTTTTTAAAAATCATTTAAGGTTTTAAAGTTAAAGTGCAGCGAATAAAAATATTTAATAATAATCGTTTCTTTGCTTATGGTAGGTTTGCAAATATATAAACTTTCGGGAAGTTTGAACACTAGTTGCAAAACTTGTACTGTTAAATGGTCAGGGACACACACCTTTATACAAAACGGGAGAGTAGGAATGAAAAAAAAAAAAAAACTCATACGACCTGGTGTATTGTAAGATCTAAATAATTGGAGAAATTAAAAAAAAAGAATAGAAAATAGAATGCAGATCTGATCTTGTAATTCAAGGAAAAAATAATTAAATTATAGTTATGATATTTTCTTCAATATATCTAGTAAAGTATTTCCTATCTGCTTTTAAAAGCCTTTAAAATTTGGTACACATAGCTTTTTTATAACCTAAGCTTGTATTACACGATTTGTGTACCTAAACAAAAAAATTATGTATTTTGGTAATAAAAATACTCAAATCCATTTTTACCACAATTTGAATCACAAGCAAATATAATAAAAATAGTGTGATACTAGCCTTAGACTCCTAGTGCAAAGCTAGTATCACATGATTTGTGTACATATATACAAAAATTTGTGTATCTTAATACCATCTCTAAAACACAAATCGGATGACAACAAATGACATTTAAATTGTGTTTGTATGCCATTTGCTGTCATACAATTTGTGGTTCAGGCAATTTAGTTCATTTTCATGACAAAAATACACAAATGTATGCACAAAATTTGGTGTTTACTCAAATCGGGTGATAGTAGCTCAAGCAAACGCTTGAATAATTTTACATTTTATTTGTTGGCTACCAAAATGTAACATCCAAATATATGTAATTATTGTTATGAACAAATATTAAACTCTAATTTTAGACTCATGCATAGTTTCCATTTGTATTTTTTCCCACGACCTTCTTATCGTATAAATTTGATCAAAATAGTATTTTCAAATATTAGTAATGAAACAACCAAATCCATTGAATTGTGATTTCTTTATTGTTAAAAAAAAGAATAACGACTTTTATACACAAAACAATATAGTATGTCCTATTCCAAAACAACATTTGCAATTCCAAGATTAAAAAAAAATGGTATTCAAAAATTCAGCCAAAAGATTCCCGTATTATATATTTTGTTTGTATATAAACTTTAGACAAAAAACAGACCAAAATCTCACTTTGAGTTCTAACAATTTTATTTTATTTATAACAAACTAAAAAAATGTTTTTATTTTCTTTCTAAACGAAGCTAAATTTTACAAACTTAATGTACGTTTAGTGGTTTTTTTTTTCTTAATTTAATTTTGATTTCTGAACACTTCGTTACATTTTTATTTGTTTGTTTGTTTATTTTTTTTATTTTTCAAATTATTCTCTAAATTTGCAAGTCTTCTCATTATAGTATATTATTATATTCTTTATATAAACAGAAAAAAAAATAATAATTATGAAACTATAGCTTATAGTTTAAATTTCTATTAATAAGATAACATAAAGATTTTTTAACAACAATAATAACAATATAAAATAACAAAAAAAAAAAAAAAATTTAACTTTTATTTAACAAAAAAAAAAAATAATAAATAAAAATTAATAAATTAAGTTAGATAGTAACTGTGCAAAAAAAAAAGTTTTATTTTGTATCATTCAGCTTTGGCGAGATTTTTCGAGATTGGAAGTTAGAAACCAACAAAAACAATTTTCTTTATTTATATAATTGATTTTAAAGCATTAAAAATGTACAAATTTGTAAAACGATAGTATCAAAAGTTATTTGTTTTTTTTTTTTTAGTTTTTTTATTTTACAATAAAATATACAAAAATATATATATTTTTTTTCTTTGAAAAAGCGTGCAGTTTTGTGCAGATAAACTTGATTTACATTCCTATCCTTACTAGGTTAGTTTTGAAGTCCGAATCATTTCGAATCATTATTTGAATCATTTCGAATCATAGTTATGAACAAATGATCTCATTGTCCCACTATTTTGGGTAGATAAGTGAATGTTTAAAGGTCTTGCACATTAAAATAGAGATCAACAATTTGATCCACAAAACTAACAGAGTATGGATTGTTAACTTTTAAGTTCGAAAATCGAAAACCAAAGTTTTTGACGTATAAAATAAAAAAAGAGTGATAACAACAATAGAACATTAAAATGAATAACTGCACGCTCGTTCTTTACAAAATAGGATCCAGTAAATGACGAAATGCACTTTGTTAACAGAAATATTCAAGTTTAAGATTTGAGTATGTAGTTGAAAGGTCTGACATCTTGATTTAACAATTAATTTGACAGGAAAAAATATCGGTTAGTAAGACAGTTCTGTTAATTGTGATTTTTCTGGATGTGTTTTTGTGTGTGTGTGTGTGTGTGTAAACCTTTCGGGCTTTATGACGATGTGTATATATTTTGGATCATGCATCTAGGATATGACGGTGGCGGTGTTTGATGATATTCTTGGATTTTTAACCGTTTCGGTGATGGTAGATCAATCACACAGTGAAAGTGACAGTTCTGATGTTCTCAATGTCACACATAGATGGGGGGGAGCAATTGTCAATTCAATTCGAACAAGCTCCTGCTATAAAATTCGTTTCTCTCTTTCTCTCTTGGGGGAGGAAACGTTACGTTTTTTGTTTTCGTTTTTCTGTCCTGTTTTTCAAGGATTTTGTATTGAATTTTTCAAAATTGATTCGGTTTCAGGTGGATCGGGTGGCTTAAGGCTCATTTTTTGTTTGTTTTTTAATTATGTTTTGTGTGTATATTTGTGGTAGGACAGGAATTTTAATTGTTTTATATATTTTTTTTAATTTAATTTTTTTTTAAACAAAATCAAATTCAATTACTATATTGCTTCTTTATTCCCACAGAGAGTAGTCCTGAAACATAAGGTCATATAAATTTTTAATTCGATTATGCAAATAATTTATTCCTGAAAGACAGAAAGAGAGAAAAGAATGTGAGGAAAACAAAAGACGTATAACAGTTAATAAATTTCATCGATTTACTGTCTACCAGAAAATGTATTTGCCAATGCCTAACATACCGGATTTGACGTTGATCTTTTCGCCATTATGATCAGAGGATAGGGATTTTTTGCTGCCTTTGCCAATTGGTTTCTCATCGGAGGGACTTTGTTTAGTGTTAGATTTTGTGTCTTTTTTCAATGAAGGCAGTGGGGTTATGGGTTGTTGTTGTTGTTGTTTTTTGGATGAAGCACCGGTTTTGGGGGATGTATACGAGACCTTAACCATTGGTAGATCGGATTCTGATGATTCTTCTGATGATGAGGCTATTGGTTGGGCGGACTTCTTGGACGAAGATGACTTTGAAGAAGTGCTTGTTGTCTTCGATGTGGTTGTTGATGATGGTGATGATGTTGAGGGGCCGAATTTGAAATTGCCACCTTTATCAAGGGTTTCATGACCAATACGAGCGGCTGTCATATGAGGAACTTTTGTTGACTTCTCGAGCTTTGTTGGACAGCATTGGAATGGTTTGTATTCATTGGGAACGTATATATTGCCCTGCCTTGCTGATTGGCCGCCATGACCCAATCCAACATAGAAACATTCGTCATCTGTGTGTAACAAACAAAAACATTTTGTCAGATCGGTATTTTTTTTTTATTTTTGAAAAAAAAATAATTTTTTTTTGTAAAAACACAAAGTATAAAAAAAACAATTAAATTTTTTTCTGTTATTATAATTATTATTAAATATTTTTTTTTATTGATTGGTTGTAAAGAAAACATAGAAATGAAGTCAAATGTATACCACAAATGGTTAGTATAATTTCGTTTTTTTTTTTCTTTATCATTACAACAATAAGAAGATTATAAAACTTAAGCGTGCTGTTGTAGTTGCAAATGGTTCTACATAACACAACAAAAATATTGATTTTCATTCCTATAACTGACAAAATGTTTTTGATGCTGATTCTGATTTATAATTTTTATTTTGTGTGTATTGGTTCACAATAATAACAAATTACATATGTAAATGTAATGGAATTTATATTTTTTTTTTTTTTTTTTTTTTTTTAAATAAATTAACAGTTACCATTGGCTTTATTTTAATAATTTTTTTTTGTACAATACTTTAGATATCTCAAAAAAAAAATAAAAAACACTTTTGATAATAAAATAATAAATTATTGTTCTTATTTAATAAAAATAATGGAATTGCATTTGTTTATTTTTTTTATTTTTTGGAATGAACACTTATTTTTTTTAATTTGAGTAAAATTTAAAAAAAATAATTATATTAAACATTGTGTCAGCTATGATATTTCTGGTTGATTAAACTCTTGGTTAATTAGTTTGGATAAAAAATTGATTCAACGATCAAAACAAATTTTGGACGTTTTTTTTAGATCAAACATATATCTGGGGTATTCAAACAAATCACACGTTTTTTTTTATATCATGAGGCTGTGTTTTTGATTTATTGTTTTTTGTGGAAAATTAATTTGGAATTTTGTTTTTCTATTGTTTTTTAAGTGAATTATGTGTGTTTGTATGTATTTTTGGGTTTCAGTTTATCACTTCACTCATGGGTATATGAAGTTGAAAATAAAATATTTTGATTTTTTTAAGCATTTCCAAAGACATTCTTTTGAAGGAGAGGAATTTTGTTTTTAAATTTTCAGGGTAAAAAAATATAAATATTTTTACCACAAATTAGTAAATGACTTGATCTGTTGTTTGTTCCTTTGTATATGCTCACGTTTTATTTCCTTAAAAATAAACACAAATTTTTGTACGAAACTACACGTTAAAAGGTGTAAACTAAATCTTATATTTAAACTTTTTTAGCTAACTAAACTAATAAAGCAATTTTTAAATTTTCTTTTACTCAAAAGTAAAAATGTAATCCCATTAAAAAAATTTAAGAAGCCAGGCTTAAATAATATAACCAAATATTAAAACTATTTTAACCATAATGTAATATCATTTTAATCAAACATTCGCACTTCCACTGTTGAAAATAATTTTTTGAATAACTTAAGTTAATGTGTTGTATACATTATTTCGGCTGTTAGTGTGATTTGAATCGAAACATCGGTGTTGAATCTTCTGAATTTATTTTAGAAGAGAATCTCTTAAGGAGTATCCTCAAAAATTTTCGAGAACAGCCAAATGTTTTTATTCTTTTACCATCATAAAATACGTCAGTAACTGTTCATTTGTTGCTTTTTAGCAGAATAAAATCAGATGCCAACTAAATATAAAAACATCTTATTGATCACAAAAAAAGCAAACTCTGTGCAAATAATGGGAGCATTTGATAGAAACCAATTTTCCATACAAATAGTAGAAAAATAGTGGAACTCAAGCAATTAAACTGCAAATTAATACAAAAAAATAAATGCTTAAGAATGTTTTTTTTTTCAAATACCACAATAATTAATAAATATATAAGTTATGGGTGAATTTTATTCTGCACATGAGACCTTTATTAATAATTTTTCAGCGAAAACACTCAACAAAGAATCGAAAAATCAAATATCTCGATAGCAAATAGTGAAGTAGTTAACGACTTATAATTCTTGTAACAAAAATCAAAAGACAGTTTCTTTTTTTTTAAAGTAAAGTGACTAAAGCAAATTATCTCGGATCCGAGCAAAACTGCTCCGAGTTGGATGATTTTTTTTTTTCAAATGTTGGTATTCAAAAATACCTTAACAATTACCAATTAAAATTTGTCGCTCTTAACAGATTTTTTTTTAACTCAACCATAAGATATTTGTAAGAAAAAAGTTTATCAAAAAAATTTGTTAAAATTTCAGACAAAAAAAATAGCCAAAAAATTTCCAGTCTGCTCAAGGAAAACAACTTGTGAAAATAGGGGTCTAATTTCACCCTTTCAGATAGGAGTGGGAATTTTCTCAAAATTTGACTCAAAGCAGAAAAAAAATTATTGAAATAGAATGCACTTAAATTACAAGATACAATTATATGTTTTCTGGTAGCCAGAAAAAAACTTTCTTTTATTTTAATTTTTAATCAAGTTACTAATGAATAGATAACAAATGATTTTCAAAATCAAAAAAATACATATTGAGAGTCAAGATTGCCAGATTTGAA